>CM047871.1:26609017-26869798 GCA_026212405.1 Petrea volubilis
TTAAATCCAATAAGTAAATTAAATATTAAAAAAAAAAGAAATAAGAGATGGAAAAAATTGAAATGAAAAATAATAATGACCATTTTTGTAAGCGGCAGAAGAAAAACCTACAATTGTTAAATCTAACAACTTTGCTCGATCTTGTAGAATAACAAAACTAAACAAACAAAAAAAATATGTAGAAAACAAACAAAGAAATGAAGCATTAAAAGAAAAAAACCAACTTTAAGCGTTAGATAATGAGAGAGTGTGAGAACAAAATTGAAACATTAATTTGTGAAAATATAAAACAACACACACACAAAAAACAAAAAAGAGTTTGAAACAAACTTTATCATCAACTGAATATAGAAACTTGAATTGTTAAATCCAAAAGATTCAATAAAATAATTTGTAAAGAAAAAGAGAAATAAGAAATGAAAAAAAAATTGAAACAAAACAAAAAAATTAGTAACAAATTATATCAACGAGTGAAAAGAATTATAAAAAGATCTAACAATTTTCTTCGATCTTTAGAATTAAAAACACACACACACACACACACAAACAAAAGTGAAATATAAAAGGCAATCAAGAAATCAAGAAAATGGGAGAAAAATGCCTTCAAGTACTTGGTAATGGCACAAAGGGAGAGAAGGATAAAGAAGAAAATAAAAATAAAAATAATTCTTACAACATCAAAAGTTTCAATGGAAAGAAGAATATATATATATATATATATATATATGTATATTAATAACTTCAAAATTCATTGAAAAGAAATAAATATAGCAGGATGAAACGGTCAACTGCTTAGTTTTCTACCAAAAGGCTGTGGGTATCATAGCCTCAAATATAGAACCAAATTATGAAACACTTCTCCATAATTATATTAAATGTTCTGGTTTTGAGTTGATCCTAGTCATTATAAATCAAAAGCTTCAATGCTCTTTATTTCTAATCCTCGAAAAAGCAATATACAATTGCTTATGAGTAGAGACTGTTTTCTTCAAAAATAATTCCACGTACATCTTTTTCTTATTGTATCTCAACAATTATAATTTTACAAAAATTGGCCCGTGTTTCACATTACGTCCCATGGGCCAATTTCTGTAAAATCTTTAATGAAAACACGATGTGGCCATTAGTAAAAGTCGTTTGTGGAATCATGATACGTGGCTTTTTTTGTTAAAGATTTAATGAAAATAAGACCATGAGACATAATGTAAGAAAATATGTACTTTATGGGATACAATATGAAAAAATTGTAATTGTTGGGATACAATTGAAAAAATGCATACATTATGAGATAGAGTTAGCAAATTTTCTGATATTTTGAACTATTTTGTATTCACTATTTTATCCATACATCAACTACTTACCTTATTGCTAAAACTGAAGTTAGTCAAGTTTCACTACAAGACAGAGTATATCAAAGACATAAAAATAATAATACTAAGATTTATGATAACTAAATATGATCTTACAATGTGCACAAATGAATGAAAGAATTTTGAGAGCGATAGCAAAATATCAAGTTATAGTTGATCTTAAACATATATAAAAAATATATTTTTTTCTTATATCTGTATGAAAAATAATAAAAATTGTTATAACATCAATATTGAAGAAAAATATTAAAAAATTAAGAAATAAATATTAAATACTTATTCTTATGTAACATGGATATTAATAAATGCATATGTTTGCTTAATGTTTGTACATCTCCACATATGTAAATATTGAAAACAAGTAAAATGTGCTATCAAATATAGCTAGAATTAAAAGACACAAAATATATTTTGGGAATTTTTATTGAAAAATTATTATCGGCACTCCATTCTTATTTTTTTTATTGATAAAATGACTAAAATGCCCATCTATTTTAAAATATAATTAAATACACTTTACCCCTTAATTATATACTATATACCATTTAACTCTATAAACTAATAAATTGACACCCACCCACCCACCCCCCTCGCCTCCCCAAACCCCATTAATTATATATTTCGCTAAAAGTACTCTTAAATCCATGCAAATGTATGTATATATATATATATATATTCACAAAGTTTTTTATACCAATTATTATAATCTAAATTTTATTTTAAATATGTTTTAACTAAAAATCAAATTATTTACTCTTCAATCAAAAGTAAACTTTAGACAATTTTAAATTTATATAGCAATATTATTTTCATTAATTATTTCAATGTGCATATGCTTTTTTTTTTACCAAAATTAGCCACGGCCAGATCGTGGCTAAAAATCTGTGGTCAATTTTTTTTTTTTTTTGGGCAATAAGTATGATTTGAACTCTTGACTTCTTAGTTGAAATTAGAGTATTAAACCACTACACCACTTTAACTTTTTATTTAATAATTAATTAGTTTTTGCTATACTTAACTAATATATGTATATTATATATATATATATTGAGATATATATATAAATATATATATAATAAATGATTCGATATATTACATACATTTAAGATTAAATATACTTATATACATGTGTATTTATATATAATTAGATGTGTATATATATATATATACACCAGATATATATGCACATATATAATATATATTAGATATATAATACTAATAAGTCCGTAATTCTATTTTATTTTTATATTTATTTTGACGGACTTATCATGCATTTTTCTCCATTTGAACTTCTTTTTGCCTAAATTTGAGATAAATCGTGTTTTGTAGGTGAGATGGCAAAAATAATATAAAGGAAACGAAAAAGTGGAATCAAGAGTTGGGTACCTACGCAAGTATTTCGGGTACCAACCCAATTTCAGAGATTTTCAGAGATTTTGAGAAGAAACGAATCTGTAAATTTTGGTACGTACCTAGAATATTTCGGGTACGTACCCAACTTCAGTCAGTGGAGTGTTGGACGAGTCTGTAAATTTGGGTACTTACCCAAAATATTTTGGGTACGTACCCAAAATCCGCGGTAGAAATTTACAGCTTTCCTAGTGCGATTAGGACTCTATTTTTGGAAGGTGTCTCTAGGGTTTTTCTACCCTTTTTAAGTCCAGAAACAAGGGGGCGGCAACTGTTCACGTTTTTAGCTAGGTTTTATTCTTTAGAATTTTTTCTTTCATTGTTTTTCATCTTTTGGGGATCCTTGTAAAGAACGGAAGCCGGGAGAAATCAAGATTGAAGGGAAGAACAACCGAACGAAAGGAGTTTTGCGCCTGAAAATTTCCAGCAATTAAGTTCATTCTTCCCTTTTCATGAATTCTCCTCCATATTTTGTTTTTATGGTTATTTGCATTATGAACTAATTTCAATTAAGTGTAAGGATGGTGTTGTTCATCGTTTTTTTGCTATTCTATGAAAACCCCATGAGTTTGAATTTGTTTTCGTATATTTTCTTTGTTATGTGATTCTTGTTTAATGGTTTAATGCGTGGTTAGGGTTTGATCACCCCTAATTATTGAATTTGAGAATCGTGATGAGGTCGAGAGACGGTTGGCGATATTAACTCTAATTAGACGAGATCAATTGAGTTAAAGTTACATGAGAATGAATTTAACTTTGATTGAGCCTTAAGGCAGTGTTTGAAAATTCATACAAATACTTCTAAAGTTGGGATTAATTGAATGAGAATTGGTTAGTCTTAGGATTAGAGGAATTGTATGGATTAATTCTGTAATGCTCGAGAGAGATTGTGGATATATTTGTTCCTAGGCTTCACATAATCACGAAACCACTCAACTTAGGGATTGGAGTAGAATAGCAAATTACGTGAATGAAACCACCTTGCACTTGCTTTTCTCGTTTTGGTTATTTGTTATTATTGTATTTCGCACGTCGTTTTTATTAAGAAATTAGGATTTATTTAGAAAAATCAAAACCACCACTCAGTTTGATCAATTTAGATAAACAACACGAGTCAATTTCACAGGCCAAATCACAATCCCTGTGGATTCGACACTCGACTCACTTTATATTACTTGTACGACTGCGTGCACTTGCGCAAGTTCCGAACAAGTTTTTGGCGCCGTTGTCGGGGATTGGCGCATTTGACTGTGATACTAGCTTGTGTGTTTAGACTAAATTTACTTCTTTTTAATATTTCTTTATTTTTGTTATTTTTGCTGTTGAGTTTGTGTTCCTTCGTGTGTAGGTGCTCTTTGGTGTATGATCACGAGGCATGCAAGTTCACGAGCTGAACTAGTGCCTTTGGACCTTGAGATTGAAAGAGCTAACAAAAGGAGGAAAGTAGCGAGAAGAGCTAGGATAGCTCAGGAACGAATTATGGCGGACGATCAGAGCGTGGGTGTTAATGGTGGCAATGATCGAAATGGCCCACCGGGTGATCAAAATGCAAGAACATTACGGGATTACATTGCACCCCAAGTTGAAGGAGCGAGAACGGGGATACAAAGGCCGCGCATTGAGGCGAACAATTTCGAGATCAAACCGGCCTTATTGAACATGGTGACTAATAATGTGCAGTTTTACGGCCTGCCGAATGAAGACTCCCACCAACATCTAGATAACTTTCTAGAGTTGTGTGACGCCATCAAGATCAATGGGGCATCGGACGATGCAATAAGACTAAGGATTTTTCCTTTTTCTTTGAGGGATAAAGCCAAAATTTGGCTCAATTCAGTGCCTAGCGAGTCCATAACGAATTGGGAACAGCTGTCAAATATGTTTCTAACGAAGTACTTCCCACCGGCCAAGATAGCCAAGTTATGTAATGACATTTCCACTTTTTTCCAAAATGGGTGGGAATCACTATACGAGGCGTGGGAGAGGTATAAGGAGCTGCTAAGGAGGTGTCCCTACCATGGACTACCTAGATGGATGGTGGTGCAAACGTTTTATAATGGATTGGGGGCCAACACTAAGTGCACAATTAATGCAGCAGCTGGAGGTTCCTTGGTTATCAAGACCGTGGATGATGCCTACAATCTCATTGAGGAGATGGCAATCAATAACTACCAATGGTCGGCGGAATCTACCACTCAAAAGAACCAAGGGGTTAAGTTAGAGCTCAATGCCATTGCATCGCTCCAAGCTCAAGTAAGCGCTCTAACTCACAAGTTGGATTCCCTGAATGGTAATAATTTAAATGTTAGCCCTAAGCCTTCTTGTGAAGTTTGTGGTGATTTTAATCATGTTTCCACTGATTGCTCGTTTGGGAGTTCATTTCCTGTTGTTTCTAGTGAGCA
Source organism: Petrea volubilis (assembly GCA_026212405.1). Taxonomy (NCBI): domain Eukaryota; kingdom Viridiplantae; phylum Streptophyta; class Magnoliopsida; order Lamiales; family Verbenaceae; genus Petrea; species Petrea volubilis. The sequence continues at coordinate 26,614,200 of CM047871.1, forward strand.
GGTAAATTTTGTGGGAGCAAACATGCATGGAATATGCATAGGTGGCAAGCTAACAACCCATACTCCAACACATACAACCCAGGGTGGAGGAATCACCCTAATTTCTCTTGGGGTGGTCAGAATTTGAATAGGCCACAGCACCCACCAGGATTCCAATAGAACTATCCCCCACAGCAAGAGAAGGCGAGCTCCCTAGAGACAAAGATGGACAAATTCATTGATGTCTTGGAGGTTAAGATGGCTTCGCAAGAGGAGAGTTTGAAAAGGATCGAAGAGAAGTTCGATCAAATTGCCAAGAACTACTCGGCATCAATTTACAATCTGGAGGTTCAAGTAGGCCAATTGGCCAATACGTTGACTAACAGGGTCCACGGGAATCTTCCAAGTAATACTGTAGTGAAACCAAGGGAGCAATGCAATGTAATTACGCTAAGGAGTGGAAAAGAGTTGGAGCCACCAAAGATATCAAATGCTGGAAGGAAAGAAGATAAAGAGGTTGAAGTACGTGAGGATGCAAAGGCCAATGAGGAAAAAGAAGAAGGGAAGCAAGTTGATCAAGCTCCAGTGATGAAAAAAGCAAACCCCTATGAGACGAAGGTGCCATTCCCACAACGTTTGAGGCAAGCTCAGCAAGAACAACAAAGGAATAAGTCTTTGACATTTTCAGAAAGTTGCACATCAATATCCCATTCGCCGAGGCATTAGCAAACATGCCGCATTATACCAAATTTTTAAAGGAGATCATTTCAAATAAGAGGAAGCTAGAAGAGTTCCAGACTGTGGCATTAACGGAGGAGTGCAGCAGCATCATTTCTCAAAAGTTGCCCTTGAAATTGAAAGATCCAGGGAGTTTTACTATCCCTTGCATGATTGGTAAATTTGAATTTTTCAAGTGTTTGTGTGATTTGGGGTCTAGTGTTAACTTGATGCCTTTGTCTGTTTTCAGGAAATTAGGTGTTGGCGACTTATCCCCCACCACTGTATCCTTGCAATTGGCGGATCAATCACTCAAGCGACCTGTGGGGGTATTGGAGGATGTCCTAGTCAAAGTTGGGAAGTTCATTTTTCCAGTGGACTTCGTAGTGCTTGACTTTGAAGCCGATAGAGAGGTGCCGTTGATTCTAGAAAGGCCATTCATGAACATGGGGAGAGCATTAGTAGATGTAAATACAGGGAAGTTGACTTTTCGGCTTGGGGATGAAAGTATTGACTTTGACGTGTTTAAAGAGGTTAAACGCCATATTGAGGATGATCACTGCATGAGGATAGATACATCTGATGATTGTGTGAGAGAGGTGATGGAGAAAACTGAGAATGAGAAGGAAGTAAAGAATTTAGAGATTGAGAAGGATAAGGGAAAAAATCAACAGGAGTTTGAACACATGCCAGAAACCTTGAGCCCTATATTAACATTAGGCATTCAGGCCCCCAAAGTAGAGGTTAGGTCAATACCACAAAACTCGGAATATGTCTCTTCGGAGGAGAACAAAGCCTTACAAATCATCTTAGGTCCTCCCTTGACTAGGGAGCAAAAGAGGAGAATTGTGAGGTTCATCAAAGGTAGAATCAAAGCAATGGGGCACCAAATTGCAAACGTCAAGAGTATTAGGCCTTCCATAGGCATACGTGAAGTTTTGACGGAAGATGATGCAAGACCGAGAAGAGAAGCAAAGAAGTTGTACGATGCCCACATTATAGAAAAGAAGTCCGACAAGGGACAACAACGAGGACATTTCATGGTGAATAGCCAGTGTTTGAAGGCGTATGTGAGTGGAGATGTGGACCGAGGAAGGTCGACATCATACATTGACCTCATTCTTTAAAAGTGTCGAAAGGAGTCGAGCTAAAGACTTTAAACAAGCGCTTTTTGGGAGGCAACCCAAATTTTATTTCTTTTTTTTGTATTTCTTGTGTTTTTGTTTTCTTTTTGTTTTGTGTGTTTTTATTTGGATAGACCATTTGAGGTTTTGATGTGATTTTTGGTTGAGTTGTTGGTTTTGCAGGGGATTTTCGGTTCTGGAAGTTTAGGTACTTACGCTAGAAATTTTGTGTAGCTACCCAGTTTGGTAAAAATGGGTCTTTTTTTCGAGAGGTTAAGATTCTGTAAGTTTGGGTACCTACCCAAATATTTTTGGGTACTAACCCAATTTTACAGAACCTTGAAAAAAAAAAGAGAGAAAACAAAAGAGGGAAGAGAACACGTTTTTTAAACCCTACACCTTAAACTCACTCTCTTCCCACTCTTTTCTTTCTCTCTCTCGTCTCCCCTACCTCCCCTTTCCTTAAACCCTAATTTCCCCTCTTCCCCTATCTCTTCCCCTCCCTCCTCCATTGCCCAGCCGCGTAGCCACCTGTACCAGAGCAACCCCTGTTTCCATCGCATCCGCACTATGCAGTTCCGCTCCACCACCCGATGAGGAAGAGGATGATGCGACCGAGTTCTATGATGCCATCTGACCTCAGGTGTTTTTTATCCTTTTCTTTGCTTTCCGTTTGTGTTTTATTTTTTTTCGCTTTCGTATTTCTTTATGTTTCAGTTGTGTCTTGTCTGGCCTTGTTTTTTGTACTTTGGGGACAAAGTACCCTTTAAGTGTGGGGGGGATTTCAATTGCCTAGGGCTTCATTTGATTCGTTGTAATACAATGTAATATAAATTTTAATCCACACTTTCAACCTAATTTGATTCATTGGTTTATCATGTATTAAAACTCCATAGTCCATGGATACATGGATTGATTACATATTATTCATCAATATTGAGTCTCATTGGGGGGGGGGGGGGTGTAACTAAGGAATGTGGGATTAGTCCATTTTATTTTTTGTGGTCTATAAATTTTTTCAATTTTAAAATAAAGGGTTGATGAGACATTTCAATCCAATACAATCTAATATTATGAATCAAATTGTATTTTTGGGAGTTGATGGGACATTTCAATCCATAATATATACCTAAAAATGACAAATCAAATTGAATATTTACCTCCAAAAATATAATTTAATATCATGAAATATATTTTTGGGAGTTGAATCCAATCCCTACAATCAAATGAAGCCTAGGAGAAGACTTTTGAGGTTAATTGTTGTTAGCTATATGTATGGAATTTGAACAAGAATTGTATATCAGTTGAAAACCCGGATGGCCAGACGAAAAGAGTCATCTTTGATGACTCGTGTCCTGGTATAACAACGCCATGTATAGTTCAAGTTCAATTCCATTGCGTTCGAGCTAAATTTTGGTAATAACGGCTGTATGTTGGACTTCAAAAAACTATTTTGTGTCTCGCCGTTTGTTTTGTATCGTTCTTAGAATGCACGTGCTTTGTTAAAATTCCTTATTCTATGATGATTTTATGCTATGAAACGCTATGTTTGAAACAATGAGCATGCATGAAGCATTTTGTATGCACTTGAAGAATGATTGTTGTTGTTTTGCTATCCCCTAATCACTTTGAGCACATGGTTGGAGCAATGATTGCTAAATGATTTATTGAAAATTTATATTATTGTGAGAGGTCTTCGCATGTGCTTTAATGCATTAGGACACTAGAATCGATTTGATTTCTTGTCGAGGTGAAATCCTAGACTATGTTAAATTGGGGAGATGACTTAGGCCATTTTTGAAAAAAATTTGAGCCTTAATTGCCTATTTGTTTGCTAAACGTAGCCCTTGAGTCCCCCTTGAGCCAACATTGTGCTTAGTTTTCTTGATAGCCACATTACAAGCCCAAAAGCACAATGTCTACATATCTTAATCCTTTATATGCACTTTACTTGAATTGTGATAATTGTGGAGTTATGTAATGGATATGTGAAATTATAAGGGGACTAAGTGGATGGTCGTATGTATACTGGAGTTCAGGATATACTAGCCCGCTTTAAAGAGAAAAAAAATTTGCTGAAAAAAAAAGAAGAGAAGAATGCAGAAAAAAAAAAAAGAAAATGAAAGAAAAAGCGAGCTAGCACTCTCAAACACGTAATGAAAAAAAAATTACATGGAGAGTGATGGTTTTGAATAAGTTTGGGGGAGTGGAATGCTTGAAGGATGTTCTAAAAACTCCAACTTGTCCAATTTAAGTAACTTGGGTGCATGAGCAACATATTTTTCTATATTTTCCTCCCCTTCACCCAAGCCCTACATTACAAGCTTAATTAAGTCCTATCGATTCCCAATTTATCGTTGTCTACATTAGTGGAGATAAGAATGAAAAACCAACTTATGGAGTCCACTTTTTGCGCCTATCACATGAATATAAATTGATCCGGATTGTTGGTGATTGTTGCTCTTGATCATATCACACACGATGACACGGGGGATGCTTGACAATGATGGTTGTTTGTAGAGTGCGCATGGAATGTTAATTGTTTGCACATTGAACTAATGACATAGTGCTTAATAGTTTCCGAGAAAAATAAAAGAGAGTTGTACTTTGGTGCGTAGTGTTCTAATAATGTACCTTGACTGTGTCCAAGTCCCTTGTGTTGTTAATTTGGAGTTGCTCGAGGACGAGCAACATTTAAATTTGCGGGAGTTGATAAGTCCGTAATTCTACTTTATTTTTATATTTATTTTGACGGACTTATCATGCATTTTTCTCCATTTGAACTTCTTTTTGCCTAAATTTGAGATAAATCGTGTTTTATAGGTGAGATGGCAAAAATACTATAAAGGAAATGAAAAAGTGGAATCAAGAGTTGGGTACCTACGCAAGTATTTCGGGTACCAACCCAATTTCAGAGATTTTCAGAGATTTTGAGAAGAAACGAATCTATAAATTTTGGTACGTACCCAGAATATTTCGGGGTACGTACCCAACTTCAGTCAGTGGAGTGTTGGACGAGTCTGTAAATTTGGGTACTTACCCAAAATATTTTGGGTACGTACCCAAAATCCGCAGCAGAAATTTACAGCTTTCCTAGTGCGATAAGGACTCTATTTTTGGATTAATTGAATGAGAATTGGTTAGTCTTAGGATTAGAGGAATTGTATGGATTAATTCCGTAATGCTCGAGAGAGATTGTGGATATATTTGTTCCTAGGCTTCACACAATCACGAAACCACTCAACTTAGGGATTGGAGTAGAATAGCAAATTACGTTAATGAAACCACCTTGCACTTGCTTTTCTCGTTTTGGTTATTTGTTATTATTGTATTTCGCACGTCGTTTTTATTAAGAAATTAGGATTTATTTAGAAAAATCAAAACCACCACTCAGTTTGATCAATTTAGATAAACAACACGAGTCAATTTCACGGGTCAAATCACAATCCCTGTGAATTCGACACTTGACTTACGTTATATTACTTGTACGACTGCGTGCACTTGCGCAAGTTCCGAACAAATACACTGATATATATTTATATAGATGATTGATATATTTCAATGTTTATTTCAATATCAATTCTAATGACGAATGATCATTTCAATTATTTGATGATATTATAATATTCTATTGAGTTAATATACAATTTAACTTTCATAATTATTTCTTTAGATTTAATTTACCATTTTATTATAATATCACAATATATGTTGGATTATATTACATATATAAGTATATAAGTATACTCCTAATGAGTCCATTTCATCGTTTATTGTCAACTGTTTATATATAAGAGTTAATTATCTGGTTTTGAAAGTTTATAATTGATCAATTGTCATAACTTATATTATAGTTTTAATAATAATTCAACAATGTATAATTTTTATTGATAATTTATAATATTTAAGTGTAAAATAACTAGGATAATAAGGCCAAAGTGCTTTAGCCACGGCCTGGCCACGGTCTGACCGTGGCTAAATTAGACGACCTGAACGTGGCTAGTTGTTAGCCATAGAATAATTTTTTTTTTTATTTTTTTGAATCTGATGTGGTTCGAACTCTTAACCTCTTGGTTGAAATAAAAGTATCAAACCGCTACACCACTTTAATTTTTTGTTAAAGAATTAGTTTTTACTGTACTTAACTAATATAAATCATGCGAAATTCTTATTATAAATTATCTAAATAAATTTTTCTGATAATTTTTATTTTTGCTATTAATTTATTAAATATTTTTTATAATTAATAAATTACTTATTCAATCACTAAATACTTTTCAATAACAAAAAATAAGAAAAGCCAAAGATTAGTTAATAAAAAAGAAAGGACTACTTTTCATAATGTGGATTTATGCTATAGAACTATGTGTTTCAAATTATTTTGTTAATTATATACTTAATTTAAAATATTTAAAATTGATGTATATTCATGTAATAAAGTAGATTCAACATAAATGATTTCATTAAATCATGAAAGTTATCCCACAATATAAAGATAGAGCTATACTTAAATACATATATGAACAAAAAAAAGTAAAACGAGTTTGATTTAACTAGTGATCAAAAATCATTTGATATAATTTGTCAAGAATTAATTTAAATAACTAATTCAAAAAAATAAATTCAAATATTTGATTTGTGTATTTAAATTGCTTTAGGATTATTATTCATTTTACTCAATAGGAAAATAAAATTAGTATTTTAATTGTTGAAATAAATATTTTACCTACATATTTGAAATGAAAAATAAAAATTGGTTAATAAATCAAAAATTAGTAAAACTAATAAATTATAAAAATAGATAATTTATTTAGATAATTTAAATTTAAAATATAACATAGATATATGTTAAATATAAGACAAATCATTTTACAACCAAAGATGTCAAGTGGCTTAGAGCTTAGGGTTCAGATTAGCCACGGCCAGGCCGTGGCTAATGGCCACGGATTAGCCACGGTCTGGCCGTGGCCATTGGCCACGAATTAGCCACGGCCTTATATTTTCTAGAATTCTGTGGCCAAATTGGCCACGGCATGACCGCGGCTATTAGCCACGGCCTAATCCGTGGCTGAGTAAAGGCCATGGCTAAATGGACGTGGCAAACATTAGCCACACTACTTTTAGCCATAGATAAAATCCGTGGCTAATTTTCTGGGCCACGGATTTTTGTCAAAATCCGTGGCAAAAATCCGTGGCTAAATCCGTTTTTTCTAGTAGTTATAGTCACATAAGCAAAACCTCTGATAAATACCAAGAAATTATACATAGGTGAAAATAAAATTGTTATTATATATTTTTTAGGGAAAATTATATTTTTAGTACACTATATATGTTGCAGCAATTTGAAATTTAGGACTTTAATATGCCCAATTTCAATTTTAGGATACCAATCTAAATTTTTTTGACACTTTTAGAACTTTATGTCTCGAATTGCGTAATTTAATCGAAAAGATGATGTCACCAGCAAAATAGATGAATATGTTTAATATGTCAACGCTTATGTGGTGCTTACGTGTCTTTTAAAATGAAATGGTATAAAAAATAGGATTAATTGGGGATAAAACTATAATTTACCAATTATGTTGCACCGCCTCCGACCATTTTTTATGTAATTTGTTTTCCATCAATGTGATCCTTACACCATGGGCAAGCTAACTATGTGTTCAATTTGAGGTCAAACAAATTTTGAAGAGTAATATTGGGTTGTGGATTTCAAAATTCCCCCCCCCACCCCCACCATTTATGTGTTCTCAAGATGAATTGATGGTGGTGGTGGTGTGGGGAGGGGGGAGGTTGGGGTAAAGGTGATATATATATATATATATTTCAATTGTGATATCTATTTTTTATTTATTATTATTTAAAATTACTTTAAATTATTTATATTTTTTTAATTTTTGTGCCATGTCAATATTATGGTCGGATTCTTGTGAACAATTATTCCATGTAGGCAATTTTTGTGTCGTTTAAGTAAAATCCAACCAACTTACGCCGGAGGTCCTTAATGTGTCAAAAATTGTTAAATTGGTGTGCTAAAATTAAAATTGAACAAATTAGTGTCCTAAATGTCAAACTGATGCAATATACAATCCTAAAGATGTAATTTTTCCTATTTTTAAAATTAAATTTATTTCTACACATTGATGCATTTAAGAAAAAATTTGTGTAAAAACTACATATTTTTTAAAGGTCAAACATCAAATAATAAATTATTTTAATTTAAAACATCCAACTATTAGTTTTTAAATAATTGAAAAAAAACTTGATTCCGATCGGATACCAATTAATTGAATACCCGTATAATTTGGGTCAAATTCAAATAGCAATTCAAACTACCCAACATATTAGACACTAAATTGGCAAAATCCAAACCCATAATTATTAGATCTGACGCCTACCCATAACCGCCGCACGCATGAAATGCGTCTTATTCAGTAGAAATTCTAAGTGTGCTTCCATGATGAAACATTTTTGTTTGAGAAACATTTAGGATATCAATCATCTTATGAAAACTATCGAGACATTCAATATTTTCCTTGTTAATATTTAAAAACCACTTCAAGAATGAAGCCAAATTTGATTAACTTATATTATTGAATTGAATCTTCATGTTTCCATTCAATTTCGACATTTTGCTGTAATTCTATATATATATAAGAATTTAATGAGACATTAACAAAGATTTGTCTAACCCCATTTGGAACTACGGATAAATTTGCGTACATTTACCCCCAAATACAGCAACTTTTCAAACAAAAAAAATGTAGATGTAAGCTTAATGGATTGTTAGATTTCAGTAGAAGGTAAATGTGGTCTAACATAGTTTAGGAATTCAAAGTATAGTAACCCGAATAATTGCTAATACCTGATTACTTTAATTGATATTTTAAATTATAAAATAATTTGGTGACCATCACAGACATCTATGTGCAAATTGAAAACTTTTTATATGGATCGAGTTTTTGGATCCCATTCATACACCGATTATTCAAATTTAATCAAATATTATACATATATATATATATATTTAAAAAATAATATACAATACATGATTAAATCTTTATCCTAGTATGCATACACTCCATTAATGCACTCGATCATCTAAATTGAAGCACATATTATACATATATATATATATATATTATTTAAAAAATAATATATAATACATGATCGAATTTAAACATACATCCGATTCATAAGAGAATTTTTCTGCAAAGAGTGCATTACTATTTCAAAATTTTACAGTGCATTCATGGCGCTCCTCATAATTTAACTTTTTGGTTTACAGGAATTTTGAGGTAGAGCTGCAACGCAAATCCCAAAACATTCAATCCCGAAAATTGCCCCCCGAAGGTGTGCACTGGTTACTGGTTAGTCAATTCTAATCGTGGGCATGTGTGGCTAGGAACCATGATGAAGCAACTTGGAAATTGTTAATTCGTATTAACAGGCTGGAGATGCCAATTTCAGTCATCCAGTAATTGTTAATTCATACGGGGACATGTGCAATTAGCAAGTTGTCGCTTGTTAATCAATAGTAATTAATGTCCAACTCTAGTTCATATTGTTCTCCTATTACCCTTATTATACTTACATTCAGTGTTCGAATTAACAAATTGCGTATTCAAGTTTCGTGTTAACACGACTTAAAATTTTGAATTCGTGCTTTTAATTTTACTAGACCATTCTGTTGCATTAAAGGCACTAATGCAGCTATCTTTTTGTGTATAATTATACATTTTTATGATAAAAAATTAGATTGTAAGAGAAATTGACAAATTTAGTCACACACATTAATTTGTCAATATATAATATAATTCAAATGTTGTAGCATTTAATAAAATTATTTTATATATACTCCCTTTTCAAATGTGATTTACATTAAATATATACAATTTAATATTATATATAAAATACTTTATTAATGGACCTTTAATGTACTCTCACATTTAACTTTTTATGATTTTTGTATTCTCAGGTATCCACTGATCTACACTATCGCCCACGTATTTCGGATGGGGATTCCGTACCCTAAAACGATACCCCATCTCATACTTCATACTCAAAATTCATAATACGTGTAAATTTTCAAGATTTACTTATCAGTTGAGATTGTTTAGTTATGTTAATTATATTTTTTATGTTAATTATATTTTTTCTATTATCTCAACTGATAAGTAAATTTATGTTAATTATATTTTTTTCATTAAATATTTATACGTGTCATGAATCTAAAGTATGAGATATGAAATGAGTTATTATTTTGAGATAGGAGATCCATCCGCACGCAATTGCTTTATGACCTAATTCCAACTATTGGATGCCCGTTAAAAGTCAACTATACCAGCCAAAGCCAAATATATAAAAACCACAAAAACATCTTGTCGAGTTCATATTACCTCAATAAGTAAGAAATTGCAAGTTGCTGTTTACAATTAAGAATTAACATTCCCACTGTTACAGCAAAATCATACTCTTCAACTCAACAACAGAACTTCAGTCCTGTGATGAGAGATGGCTTATGCTGCGGTGGTTTCTCTGAGGCATATCCTCGGAGCAGCTACTGATTTCTGGTCATCATCTTTCAATTCCATACCCGAAGTCACAAATTCAATCTCTACACACCAAAATCTGTTCCTTGCAAGCCCTTCTTAAAGAGCAAAATACACTAGACGATGATTTCGAAGCACAAATCAAAGATGCTGTATATGAAGCCGAAGACACCATTGAATCCCACATATCGAATCATTTGCTTCCATCCGATCATCAGTGTTATGATGGAAGCTCAGGAGACTTTCGGAAATCGCTTCGAGAACTGGATTCTATCGAGGAGGCAGCAAGAAAACAGAAAACAGGCTCGACTACTCTCGCTTCGTCGAGATCATCTTCTTCGTCTTTCGATGGGAACTTCGTGGGAAATAAGGATGGCCTCTCGCAGCTGAAGAATCAGGTTGCCGGAGAATCATCTAGACTCAAGGTTGTGTCTGTCGTCGGCATGGCGGGGATCGGCAAGACCACTCTCGTCAACCAAGTTTATGATGATTCATCTATCAAACAGTTTTTCCATTATCGCGCGTTCACCGCTATAGGTCCGAATTACCAAAGAGGAGATGTTCTTCAAGCGCTTTTAGGGTCTATGGACGATCATCAAGACGTTTCAAAGTTTCGTCAAAAAACTAAACATGATGCCCAATTGAGAGAGTCTATATACAAAAAGTTGAAAGGAAGGAGATATCTCATTGTATTGGATGACTTGTGTCATAAAAAGGATTGGGATGATCTGAAAGGTTTATTTCCGGATGATGTCAACGGAAGCCGAATCATTGTGACAACTAGGCTGCGAAAAGTGGCTCTTTATGCAGCTGGAACTACTAGAAATATTCATCAGATTCGCTTCCTGGACAAAGACGAAAGCTGGGATCTCCTACGTGATCTTGTTTTCGCAGGAGAGCGATGCCCTCCTCATCCTCCGGAAGGTTGGGAAAACAATTGCTCAGAATTGCCAAGGGCTTCCACTCACAATTGTCCTTCTAGGTGGGATCCTCTCACGTGCAGAGAAGACGCCAGAGTACTGGAAGAGAGTAGCAGACAGTCTAACTTCAGCTGTTCACACCGACACGGAAGATGTCGGGTTGACATCCGTGATGCAGTTTTTGAATGACGACCAATTGCCTCATCACCTGAAAGCGTGCTTTCTATATATGGGAGTATTCCCACTAAACTATGAGGTCGCGACAACTAGACTCGTACAGTTATGGGTTGCTGAGGGATTTCTTGAACCAAACAAGTCAAAATCCTTGGAAGAAGTGGCTGAGGAGAGTTTGGAGGAGCTTGTCGACAGAAGTCTCATTTTGGTTCACAAGTGGAGATCCACGGGTGGAATCAAAACCTGCAGCGTCCATTCTGCTGTTTGGCATTTGTGTGTCAATGCAGCTGAAACGGACAAGTTCTATCGCGCCTTTAATAGGTACGAGCCACAAAGCGCAATTAGTAACCTTCGCCGACTTTGCATCCGCAAGAACATCCTTTTTGGCATCGAAGATGTTAAAGACACCATTGCCTCTATCTCGGAAGCGCGCTCTCTTCTCTGCATTGGTCCAGAGCACTTACATCCACTGCGTGTTTACTTGGATTTTAGATTTCTGAGGGTGTTGAATGCTCTTACAATTCGCTTCTTTGGATTCCCAGATGAAATACTAAAATTGATTCAGTTAAGATATCTTGCTCTGACATGTAATGGAGAAGATAAGCTTCCAGGCTCAATTTGCAAGCTCTGGAACCTCCAGTTCTTGATTGTCCGTCGACATTTGAGCATCAAATCTGATGAATCAGCTCCATCTTACCTGCCGGTTGAGATTTGGAATATGAAACAACTTAGGCATCTCCAAATCATGGGGGGTGACCTCAAGCAGCCAGATGATCCCTCAGATGGTGCTCTTCTTGAGAATCTTTTCACTCTTTCAGATGTGAGCGGTAATATTTGCACCAAGGGGGTTCTTAAAAGAACTCCGAATCTAAAGAAATTAGGAATTCGAATTGAATTAGAAGAGGATGATATTGTTGCTTCTTCACCATTGCATCTTTGGGATCATATTGCTCATCTTTTTCAGCTGGAATCATTCAAATGTGTCATCATGAATCCTGATCAGGAGTCATCCCAAGACATAATCTCCCGGCCCGATTCCATTTCAAATTTCCCATCCACCCTTAGAAAGTTAACTTTAGGCGGATGCGGCTTTCCTTGGGAGGACATGAAAATATTAGCTCATCTGCCCAATCTCGAAGCCCTTAAATTGAGATGCTATGCCTTTCAAGGCCCTGAATGGGAGATCAGCGAGAAGCAATTCATCAAGTTGAAGTTTCTCCTGCTGGAGGATTTGGACATAGAGAAGTGGATCGCTCGCGGTCAAATACTCCGTAATTTGGAGCGTCTAGTCATTCGCCATTGCTACAAATTGCAGGAGATCCCGCAGAAAGTTGAGCACATCGCCACTCTCCAAATGTTAGAGGTGGTTGACTGCAGCCCTTCGGTTGTCGCTTCAGCCGAGCAAGTAAAAGAGATGCAAGAAGACTTGTCGAACGACGACTTTCGAGTCTCCATTGAATCTTCATGGGACAAGCGAGATAACAAGAAAGAGTAGCTACCTTGGCTTCACAGGTCCCTAAATGTTTAGTATTTAGTTCATTTCAAATATCAGGAGTCTGCTCCAGAACTCTGCTATTTCATCGCTGTTTCTTGCTACGTACTTTTCACAGGAAACTAATCTTCCAAGCGTGGATATCTTCTCAAGTCAAACTTCTTCCTAAAACACTCTTGATCTTGTTATCTTATATTGCACTTGGTGTTTTATCTATTGTTGAACATTATATGCATAATGAATCTTGCATTTGTAAGTGTCTTTGATTGCTATCTTTGTTAATGAATGTAGTTTGAATTAATATTGCATTCCCAATTCAGTTTTGATCCCTCATTTTCATTCATTATGAATTTTGGTCCCTCATCGTTGCCTTTTTTTTTTTAATCAGAGTTGGAAGTTAGTTTTGTCATCTTCTAAATTACATTTATCTTCTCTGGTATTTTTTTAAAATTACCTTCACCTCCTCACAAATTTTTTAGCTAACAGCCTTGTAAATGATTTAGTTTTGAAAAAACCCATTATAAAGGATTTTTCTTTTGAGAAAAATTTATAACTTTTTAATTTTATACCTATATTAAATATACACAATAAGAATTTTCAAAGTTGCTGGTCAATCCTTGTCAGATGTTTTTATTTTAAGAGATACAATTTGAGGGCCAACTATATATACTGTTTTACATTTGACGACCCAACCACGAGACATTGTTCGTGGGCCATTCCTCTTGAGATGAGATACTATATATGGGCAGGTGTTCTAGTTAAAACCAAACACGAAGATAAGTAATTAGTATCTGATACAAGAACATATAATCTCAGAGAAATGTCGTCGTACATGGAGTTGATTCTTGTGCTAATTGTTAACATTTGCGAAATCACATACCACGGCCATGCCATGGGAATGAGATCTCACTTGGATCAAGTTTTGGTTTCTTGCTATTCTCTTATTTCTCTTCTCTTTCATCTTCATTGAAATTCCATATATACCCATATTATCAGTAAAAGAATTTGATGATTGGGAATGATTTTCGCTGAAAATGATTTTATTGACCCGACTAAAAAATTATAAATTTACCTATGAAAATGTCATAAAATTAAAAAGAAAATGAGAGAGTTGAAAATTTTCATTCATAATTAAATAAAATTTTGATTATATACATTGAGGTGAATATGTTTGGCATTTTTACTAGTGATTTAATCATATATCATTTTTAACATATGGAAAGCATACATGGTCTTTTTTGAAAAAAAATTTTCCTTACAAAAGTATTGTATCATCATTTTTTTTAATTGAAATTAATAAATTAAGATTTATTTCATTAAATTTCTAGATATACTATATTTCTGAGTTACATGTTTTGAATGTCCCATCTAAAAAAAAATAATTTGGCTACATCGCTAAGTAAAATGCATTATATACTGAGCCCGTGATTTGAGTACAATCAAGGAGATGATAGCAACCTATAATTAGGATCCTTTATTGTATAATCGTGTTAAATTTTTCATTACGCTCATCAATACACAATACGTATATTAGTAAGCGGTTAAGATAAGGAAAAAGAGAACACTGATGATATGAAAAAAAATATAAAGATTCTTTCCTTATTTCCACATCTCACCAATACAAATGGCGTATATTGATGACTATAATAGAAGATGTAGTACGATTATGCAATAGAGGATCCAAACTGAGTTGAGATAAGGAAAGAGAAAAACTGATCATATAGAAAAAAAATATAAAGATTCTTTTTCTTTATCTCAATTGCTCACTAATACACGTGACGTGCATTAATGATTGTAATAGAAAATATAGTACGATTATGCAATAGATAATTCAAATTGAGTAACTTAGGCCTTATGGTGCTCCAAAGTGGTGATAATTGAAGGGACACGTGGCATGGGTTAAATCATTTATGTCACATCAAATGTGATGCACTTAATATTATTTAATTTTACTATTAACTAAAGAAAATTACAAACCCAATGAGAAGAAAGAATGGTACAGGGGTGTCTATTTCTTTTCTATATGGTGTTTTTTCAAAAAGATTTTAAATAATACAGGAGATTAAAAATGTAATTAACACAATAATTCCCCCTTCCCACCCCACCACAGTTGGACTTTTACCCTGGACCATCTTAAACTACCGAGATTGGCATTTTGTTCAACAGGTAATGTAGACGGAATCTTCTATTGCAAATTGTATTATAATAAATTAGATAGTCCAAATCTTTAGCTTTCGTCGAGGACTTCTTATGATTTGTAAACACATATTTCAATTAACAAATCACAACTTGTATCGCCATTCAACACTCTAATTACTAATTTAATTATCCTTGATCCATCTTAACCTACCGTATGTTTGGCATTTTGTGTCACTGATGTATAATTGTGTTGTAATTAATTATATAATCCGAATATTTAGCTGTCACCCAAGATTTCTTGTGATATTTATATGATTATTTCAATTAACAAATCACAAGAATTGTCCCCGCCGGTGAATATTGTCATTAGTAATTATTAATTTATCCTCGATCCATCTTAACCTACCCATATATAGATTGGCAATTTGTGCCGCCGATGTATTATTGTATAGCAATTAATTAGATAATCCGAATATTTAACTGTAGTCTAAAATTTCTTACGATTTTTATATAACTAATTTCAATTAACAAATCGCAAGTTGTGCCGCTAATGAGTATTGTAATTTACTAATTTACCCTGGATCCATCTTAACCTACCAAAAGTTTGGCGTTTTGTGTCACTTGTGTATTATTGTGTTGTAATTAATTAGATAATCCCAATATTTAGCTGTCATCCAAGATTTCTTATGTTTTTATGCAACTTTTTCAATTAACAAATCACAAGTTGTCCCCGCTGTTGAATATTGTAATTACTAATTTACCCCAATATATGTAATTTTCAAATTTGTTAAGGTAAGTGTTGATAATATTGAAATTTTTTTGGGAATCAGTTGTAGCTTCGAAACTTCAGAGAAATAATAGATGCAATTATCCATTATTTTTAGAATCATATATGGTCGAAAAATCTCATTCAATATGTAGAGAATAACCTTACTCCATCATTTGACCAACGCTTAATAAATTTATTTCCATACTTGAAACTAATAAAACATCTTTGATAAATTAGTTCATTCATCTGTACATATGGACTACTATGGTGTCTTTTCTTCCTGCATTCACAAGTTCACCGTTGCTAAGTTTGACTTACGTTTTTTTTTTTTCCAGTAAATATTTCTTCATTTCAAATCACATGATAAATGCAACCAATGTCTATGAACCGTTTTTTTTTTTTTTTTTTAATTCTAAGACAAGTTACATTGCATAGAACACATTATTTGAATTTTATTCAAAATAATTCGCATGATATTTTTCTCGTAATAGACAATCTTTTTCTACATGAGGTTTCCCTCAAAAATAACAATCTTTTGCAGCATGCTTAGTTTTTTTTACAATTCCTGTTAATCTCGCACAATATTTCTCAACATGTCTACTTAGAGTTTGCAGCTTAATTAAACGTATCCTGAGATTGTCTTCAAGCTCATCCTTTACCCTCTGTTTGGTTCTTGAATTTTGATAAGGAAAATAGGAAGAAGAGTTTTTTCTTTGCTTTTATTTTTTTTTATCCTTTTCATTTTCCTTCTACTTTGCCTCACCAAAATCTTTGTTCCAAACGTTGCCTTAATGTATTCCAAAATTTTTCGCAGCTTTTAGCTCCTCTAGTTCTTACAAATATTTTATTAACCAGTGCCATTTAGATGTCCCAAATATTACAATATTTTTTTTATTGGCCTCTGACATAGCATTTTCTAGGATAGTAACATCTTTCTCAATGATATCCTATAAATTTTGGGACAATGGGACAAGAAAATATGTCCTGATTTTTACTGCACAATAGTCACAATTTTCGCTATTGAAAATTGATAGGCTGTAATTATATATTGCTTGAAAAAGCCGTTGTCATAGCGGACGCAATTTTTAAGCACTCCCATTTCTATGAAAGAACTATGCTCGGATACAAAAGTTGAAAGTTGATGGGCCAGTCCATAAGAGAAAATTTTCTTGGGCTTAAATTTGTGTTTGTTTTTAGATTTCTACATGCAGGTCCTTTTAGTGCGATTTACTCATTATTGAAAGTCATGTGACATCATTATAAAATAAATAAATAAATTGATAATAATACGACAAGTGATAATAAAAAATTGTTACTAATTATATATATTTGGCTACAATAAAATTATAGTGTCAAAAAATATAGTTGGCACAATATTGATTTTGACAACATACTATACAAAGGTTATAGCGTAGTGCAAGAGAAATAATTAGTGGCATACTTATAGTAATAACTTAATTATAATAAAATTTTATTACAAAATTTTAATGATATTTTTTTTTAATCATCAAGTTGTCATGTCTGTGTCACTAATTAAAACGGCGACAATTAAAATATTAATTCTCATCGCCATCAAGTGATACCGTGATAACATAAAAATTGTCACCAAAAAATCTGAATTAATGATAAAATAAAAAGTATGGTCACTTAATACTATTTTTCATGACAAGTTTTATATTATCTTTTTTTTTATATCTCATCACTTATGTTATTATTATTATTTTTTTTTTTGTAATGCATTAGTGCAATCTTCCGTAGATCTTCTGTTACATAATCGTGTTACATCTTCTGTTACACTCATCAATACACGCCATGTGTATTGGTGAGCGGTCGATATAAGGAAAAAGAAAAACTAATGACATGAAAAAAAATATAAAGATTCTCTTTCCTTATCTCGACCGCTCACCAATACACGTGGCGTGTATTGATGAGTGTAACAGAAGATGTAACACGATTATGTAACAGAAGATCCGAAATGATCTTACCCACCCAAAGTTTGGCATTTTATGCCACTCACATGTTATTATGTCGAAATTACGATAATTCAGATAATAGCTGCCGTCCAAGACTTTATATGATTCTAACTGTGTCATTTAACAAATTGCAAATTGTTCCCCAGTACATTGCAAGTCCACATGATTATTGCATTTATTATTAAGATTGTCTGCTAATTCAAACAAATAAACAACTTAAACAAAGTCATTCAGCTAAACCGAATGAGTAAATGACGCACGCATTCTTTCTTTATTTCATATGACTTTTCGCATAGAGTGTATCCGCTCTTCTAGTTAGCTTTTGATTATCTGTTCACACAGTACACACACAAAGAAACACAGAGATGGAGAATGCTGCTGTGGAGTTCCTACTGGAAAACCTAAACCATCTACAGCTCTATCAGGCCCACTTGATCTCCGACGATGCCAAGAATCAGATCGAAATTCTTGAGAAGAATCTATGTTTTTTTAAAGTATTCCTCAAGTATTTTTCAGAAAAAAGCAGGACGGAGGAGGAATTCAATCCGGAATCATTGTTTAGGCAGATCGGCGAAGTCGTTTACCAAACAGAAGATGCGGTCGACGCTATTGTGAGCCTTGCGACAGCGGCAGAGGAGGGGGAGGAGGACGAGGTCGAAAATTACTTCAAGAGGGCTTTTGATGCTCCCGCGAAGCTTCTCAGTGTCGTCGGACAGGCTGAGTTAATCCTCGCGGAGGCGAAAGAAATACACGGTCAGGAACTCGCACGCATAAACACAGAGATGGAGAATGCTGTTGTGGAATTACTGCTGAAAAAGATGAAGCGTCTGCAGCTCTGTAATGCCCATCTAATATCTGATCATATCAAGAATCAGATCCAGGTTCTTGAGAAGTATCTGTATTTGTTCAATAGTTTTCTAAAGAACGGAGCTGTTGAGTCCTGCACAAGTTGCGGAGAATTGGTCGGGCAGATTGGAGAAATCGTTCGCGAAGCAGAAGACGCAGTCGCGAGGCTGGCGGCGGATAAGGAGGTCGAAAATGCTTTTGATGCTCCGGAGAAGCTTCTCGGTGTCGTCCAACAGGCTGAGTTAACTGTCGTGGAGGTGGAAGAAATACACGGTCAGAATCACAAGCACACGAAAACAGCATCCCTGCTGAGAAAGCTAAAGTATCTGCAGCTCTATGAGGCGCATCCGACATCTGATCATATCATGAATCAGATCCAAGTTCTTGAGAAGAATCTATGTTTGTTCAATAGATTTCGCAGCAGTGGAGGTGCAGAATCCTGCGGAAGGTGTGGAGAATTGGTCGAACAGATCGGACAAATCGTTAACGAAGTCGATGTTTCCGTGAGTCTGGCGGCGGAGACAGAGGTCGAAAATGCTTCTGATGCCACGGAGAAGCTTGTCAGTGTCGTCGAACGAGTTGAGTCCATTGTCACAGAGGTTAAAGAAAACCACGGTCAGAAATTGATAGATATCGAAAAGTTGCAAATTGGAGGCCCATCTAACACACATCCAGAACCAAAGAATCCAAAACAAAATAAGGTAAAACTCCGTATCCATTCTTGGGAATTTTTTTTATGCGTAATAGTAAATATTTGGGAAAAATGTCAAGTTTGTTTCATAAAATAGTGTTTTTGTTTGGATTTTCTCCCATCAATTTATATACTTTTCGTCAAATTGTTAATTGCAAATTAAGTCACATGCCTTGCACGTGATAGTTAAAGTGGAGGAAAAAATTATAGATTAATTGAATCTGAACTTCATGTTATTTGAAATTTTCAAAAACATACCATACACAAAAGAAATATGCAAAATACCTCCTTATCAAATTCGAAAAAAAATCTCATAATGAACAAAGTAACTAATATAATTTGTACTTATAAATATTCTAATTATAATACTTATATATTTAAACAAACAAAAAATTATATTTAAACATTTTTATTTTATATTTATTTTTACATTGATAAAGACTATTCTTAATTTTTTGTTGTTAAAACCGTAGTTCCAAACTCTATACGTTAATCTTTAACCTTTGAAGAGGCACTACTAGAAAAATTGAATTTAGTCTTGGATATGAAAAAAAATATGAAAAACATTAGCCACGAAATCGTCACGGCCTAATTGTTGCTAATTTAGCCACAACCAATAACCACGGATTAGCCACGGCTTAATAGCCACAACCTAAATTAGCCACGATCTGATCGTGGCTAATCCGTGGCTATTAAGCAGTGGCTAATTTAGTCACGGGAAGACCGTGGCTAATCCGTGGCTATTGGTTGTAGCTAATGTAAACGTTTTTAATTTAAGAAAATAATTGATTTCAATTATTACTAGCCCTCATTTAATTTACTATTATTACTCAAATAAATCTTTTAAATTGTTATATAATTGAATGATATCATTTTGTGCTGCAAATCAATTCGAATGACCAATGATCATTTCAATTATTTGACGATTTTATATTGTTCTATTGAATTAAATCACAACGTAAGTTCCACAATTATTTGTTTAGATTTTATCATTTTATTATAACATCTCAATATATTGCATTAAACTATATATATAATTAATTAAGTGTATCTATATATGTATATGTATTCATTATCAGTTTAGTTTAACGTTTATGATGACTTGTATATATATAGACGTGTAATTATCTGGTTTTAAAAGTTTGTAATTGGTCAATTGTCATAACTTATATTATATTTTTATTTATAATTCAATGACGTGTAATGTTATTGATAATTTACAATATTTCAGTATAAAACTACCAATCAGCCATGAATTCTACAATTTAGCCACGGCCTGATCGTGGCTGGTTGTTAGCCATGGTCAAGCCATGACTAATGCGTTGTTCCTTTTTTTTTTGTTAGCCACATCCAAACCGTTTTATTATAATATCACAATTGGTTTTTACTATATATGTGCATATGTATAATACTCATCAGTTCACTTCAACGTTTATGATCACAATTGGTTTTTACTATTAATTTATTAAATATTTGTTATAATTAACAAATTTGTAGTTCAATCACTAAATATTTTTCAATATAAAAAAACAAATATTAGGAAAAAATAAAGGACTAGACCATGACATATAACATGATATATATTGGATTTTCAAACTATTTGATTTGCATATTTAAATTGATTTAGGATTATTATTCATTTTACTTAATAGGAAAATAAAATTAGTATTTGAAATTATTGAAATAAAATATTTTACCTAAATATTTGAAATAAAAAATAACAATTGGTTAATAAATCAAAAATTAGTAATAATGCCCGTGACTAATGCCCGTGTCTGAAAATATGACAAGTAATAATGAAAACATTATCACTAATTATATATATATATATATATATTTAGTGACAAAAATATTATTTTATTACAAAATAATGTTAATTAGTGACAACATAATGTTTAAATTATCAACAATAATAATTAGTGATACACATATGACGATAATGAAATCTTGTCACAAAATTATAGTGACAATTAAAATACAAAGTATTGTCACTATTACGTGAAATTATATATGAAAAAATAAAAATTATTGTTACTAAATAAATTTAGTTAGCGATACGATAGAATATGCCTTGCCACTAATTTATGTAGGTCAATCTTTGTGTTCTTTAATGTGAAGATATATGATACATTGTAAATAATGTAATATATATATATATATATATATATATATATAATTATATGATGTAATGTAACCTAACGTAAAATAAGTTAATATACATTATTTAAGACGATATAAGTAATATATTACAAAATATTAATGAAAAATCACAACATGGATACTGAAATTTCGTAATCCATACATGAATCATGATCACTAGAAAAAAGAAAAAGTAATATTATTGATAAGGTTTAAAAGTAGCAATATAAAAGTTGTTGTCAATAATTGTACAAAGTGACAATACGTTTTATTTTGTCACAAATTAAGTTTTTTTGGTGACAATAAGTTTTACGTTATCACAATATCACTCAATGGTGGCAAGAAGTAATATTTTAGTTGTCACCATTAATAATTAGTGACACACCTATAATGACAACTTGGTGACAATAAAAATTGTTATTAGGATTTTGTAATAAAATTCAATTAATTGCCACTAAGTTGTCACAATAGGTGTGTCACTAATTATCATTTTGGCACTATGTTGCCATTTTTTTATAATAAGTTGTGACCATTGACATTTTGCATATTATGTTTTGTGACAATATTGATTTGTTCTCACCAAATGTATATATATAATTAATGACAATTTTTACCAAATGTGTATATATATATATATATAATTAATGACAATTGTTTAATTATCATTTAATATATTATCACAAATTTACTCATTTTCTTGTAGTAGATGAGGTCAATATTTTATGTGAACATGAAATAATATAGCTAATATATAATGCAATAATAATATAATTATATAATTATTACAATATTAATTCTTGTCACCATTGAGTTGTGACAACATAAATGTTGTTGCCACTAAAAAGGATTATTAGTAACAAGATAAAATGTATTGTAGCTTCTTACAATTATTAGTGATAACTTTTATATTATCATTTTTATATCTTGTTATTAATAATACTTTTTTGTGGAAGTGCATCAAAAAGAGATCATCATTTCTAACAAAATCTAAAAAGCTTGAATGTGAAAAATTGATTCTTTTAACTAAATTGCAATTGTTGATAATTAGTATACATAACTCAGGATTATCTAAGTAATTTTCAGAAATCAAATGTTTAATTTGTAATTTAGTCATATCTCAAGGTAGCTCAGTGTAATTACCCCTTATGTGTTTTTAGTGTTTTTATCAACAATTGCAATTTAGTTAAAAGAATCAATTTTTCACATTCAAGCTTTTTAGATTTTGTAATGCTAATGGAGATGTAAGAAAGACAAAAATGCTCTCAAATCTTTTACTATTGAAAAATGATAAATTACACTAGACTACCTGAAGATATGCCAAAATTACAAATTCAACCCCCAAATTTCAGAAATTATATAGACAACCCTAAGGTATGCATACTAAATTATAATGCTAATGTGAATTTGATAAAGATAAAATTTCCTCATATCTTTTGTAATGAATGATTATTTTTTAGTATTTTAGTATTTTTCATCGTGAGTGACATTTAAGGTGTCATATATATGCTGTATCACGAAAATTAATTAACATGTGTTTAGTTTTTTTGAAAAAATCCCTAATGTTTTCAATGTGAATTCTAATATTTCAAAATATTACAAAATTAACCTTGAATAATTAACAAAATTTGGTTAAGTTGGACAAAAGAGTAAAAAGGTAAAATATGTTAAAATTTAACAGTTTTCGTTAAAAATCCTAATGACAATAGATGGAGGGTTAATTTTCAAAAATCAAAGGTCTTATTAGTAAGTTGGTCATACTTTTAGAGTAGTTGAGTGTAATTATCCCAACATATAAATCAGTGAGTAGTTACCATTATGAGGTATTCTTAGTATAAGGGCCATTCTAATTAATTTTGTAACAGTCTAACTTGTTAGAGAAATATCATTCTAAAAAATAGGTGCCTCCCGGAGTTATCCCTCGGGCAACCGAGCAACTCTAACCCAATATGATACGTCCAATAAATTAATTAGAGAACTAAACCAACAATCTCTATTGTATAAATTATATAACTTATTACACTACATGAATGCATACCTTTTAACGACGAATCAATATTATATTTAATTTTTGTTATGAGTTTCATTTATAAGAATTTCGTTAGTAAATGTCTTGTCATTAATTATTTCTTTAATTTTATTTGTGTTGAATTCTGTCACTAATCCATCACAAACACCTTAAATTTGTGACAAAATATCTCTCTCAAACAAAAAACACTTTAACTCGTGCTCTTGGTTGTCTTTCAGGTTTCACCAGTGACGGAAGAGGATATGATAGGTTTTTACGACGAGACAAAAAATATAATCTCCGACTTGATGAAAGAAGCTTTTCAATTAACAATCATCGCCATCGCCGGTATGGGAGGATTGGGCAAGACAACACTAGCTAGGGAAATCTTTAGTGATTCGAAAATTGAATACGAATTCCCAATTCGTCTATGGGTTAATGTCTCTCGAGATTACAGGATAAAGGATATCTTTCTCAGTATGTTGCGTGACTTGAGTTGGATAACAGAGGACATGTATGATAAGACCACCGAAGAGATAGCAAAAACGCTTCGTGCACGTCTGGAGAAAGAAAAATTCTTGATTGTGTTAGATGATTTGTGGACTGTCGAGGCCTGGGATGATTTGCAAGCTGCCTTTCCAAAACGAAATGCGATGAGCAAAATATTGATAACCACTCGTGATTTCCATGTGGCCAAATACACTAAACCTTATAGAGGTGTCCACGAGTTGCATTTCAACAAATGTTACAATCTATTATGGTCAGTGGTGCTTAATGAGTACAAGATCGTATTTGGTGAGCACGAGATCCCTGGTGATCTGAGAGGCCTCATGGTGAGTATTGCTTCGGAATGCGACGATCTGCCGCTTGCGGTAAAGGTGATTGGTGGAATTCTGAAGAAAGCTGCTTCAACCGGTGAAATGAGCACAATGAAGAGTATTTGGAAACAAGTTTACGAAAGAATGCGAACAATGCCCCGCGAAGGACGCATTGTGGATGTTGTGAAAATGAGTTACGATATGTTACCTTATTACTTGAGACCGTGCTTCCTATATCTGGGGATATTTCCCGAAGATTTTAAGATCCCGGCTCAGAGATTAACTTTACTATGGATCGCAGAAGGGTTCATACAAGAAAAAGTCGGGGTACGCTTGGAGGAAACCGCGGAGGAGTATCTGCAAGATCTAATTGAAAGAAATCTAGTCATGATCGACAAAGCAGGTCCCACCGGTAGGACTAAGACGTGCCGCATTCATGACTTCGTACGTGATTTTTGCCTGATTAAAGCTAAAGAACACTTTTGCCACGAAATAAAACACTCAGATGAAGGAGCGATTTTTCAGGATTCAAATTCTCATTTACACGAGTACCGTTTCATTTCTATTCATTCTGATGTTGTGAGGTTCATCTCTTCACAACCGTACAGTCCGCATGTTCGTACGTTTTTGCATGTCTCACAAGAAGAAATCACCGCTCTACCTGCAAAAAATGTTTCGTCCATCCCAGATGCCTTCAAATTGCTCAGAGTGTTGGAAGCCAAGCCCATCGAGTTCCCTACATTCCCGTATTACTTAACCCGGTTGGTCCATTTAAGGTACATCGCCCTCTCAAGCCGTTTCAAGGTTCTTCCTGAAGCCATCTCCAAGATGTGGAACATTCAAACTATTATAGTTCACACATCCTCACGTACCCTGAAAATTAAAGCAGATATATGGAACATGATCCAACTGAGGCACATGCAGAGCAATGCATCAATTATTTTGGAAAAGAGTACAGGGGAAGCTGATAATAACAATACATGTAAAAACATCCAAACACTCACCAATATATCACCAGAAAGTTGCACTCAAGTGTTTGAGAGGGCAACTAACCTAAAGAAATTGGGCATTCGGGGGCGACTTGCCACACTAATGGAAGACGAAGGTGGACCTTGTCTATTTGATGGTTTGCAAAAATTGGGCCACCTCGAAAAATTGAAACTATTGAATGATGTGACGGAAATTCCATTGCCTGGCCTTCCTCCGGTTTCCATATTTCCATTGAAATTGATGAGCTTGACGCTATCAAACACTTTTCTCGATTGGAAACATATGTCTGTCCTTAGCAATCTGGAAAACCTTGAAGTGCTCAAGTTAAAAAACAGTGCATTCATGGGAGAGCGTTGGGATGCAGATGATCAGAATGGTTTTCATCAACTTCAAGTCTTGCAGGTTGAATACTCAAACTTGGTTGAGTGGGCAGAGTCATATCATCACTTTCCTAAGCTCCAATATCTTAAGATGAGGAACTGTGAGAAACTTAAGGAACTTCCTATCAGCCTGGCACATGTATCAAGCCTCCGGGAAATACACTTGTACCGAACTACCAAATCAGCCATTGCTTCCGCAAAGGAAATTAAGGAGATGATAACAGGAAACAAAGGGAGAAGATTGGAGCTCTCTATTTTTCCTCTTGAAGATCAAGCTTAAGTGTCTTTCAAAGGTAGGCAACTAAAAGTTTTCATTTCAGATTGAGCTTCAAAATTAACTCATATTCCTTTTACGCACCTTAAATTTCCAGTGTCCCGCACTGTAAAAGCTTCTTTTGTTACACAGGAATTGTCCTGCTGACTCTACAACTTCAAGGCAAGATTGGTAAGTATTACATGTCACGTGAGACGCCCCCAATCCCGGGGTAGTTTATTCTTATTGTTAAAAAATTTAAGTGATTTGGTTGATAGTTTAATTGGATATTTCAAAGTAAAATTCACAGGCAAACCATCAATACACTACAAGAAACTCTAGTTTTAGCAACCAAATTCTTAACGATAATAATAAAATGATTGCTAAACATACAGAATTAGCGACCAAAAGTTATATTATGTAAATTTTTTTGTAATCAATCAATATTTGGTAGCTATACACGGTCGTTATTATATAGCAAGTCATGGTTAGTAATATAGTGATTAAAAATCGAGTTTTTAGTGATCATTTTCACGCTTTTAGTAACCATCCGTAATGGTCGGTAAAACTAAATTTTCTTTTAGTGATTACTAAATCACTCAAATTTTAATCATAAAAGTGAACGACCCCGAATTGTTGGTATCATCTAAATTCTAAGTTACAATCGGTAGCCCTTTTTAGCTTTGGTCAAATTAATTACTTGCGTCCCTTGAAACACAATCAAGTACCAACTCAACATCTGTGAATTACCCTCTTTACTATAGTTTGGCGCTTAAGTAAAGGCTCTCTCATGTAGCCGATTTGCTGAAATTGATTTATCTTGTGCAATGAATCATAAAACCTTTCTGGATGAGAATGGTTTGCCCTGATGATGTCTACGTTTTAGTATCAGAATAATGTTTTTTTTTTTCCTAAAATACTTTGTACTGACTAGACAATATCTCGATGATTTGTGCTGCAGAGTGTATGGACAAAGTAAAGAAGCCGGGGGGAATAAGTTGAATAAATCAAGTGCAAGGTCCTTATAGGATTTCTGATTGTTCTTTAATTGGCTAGAGTTACTGTTTTCCCCTTTTCTCATAACTGCTCGTATGAGTTAACGATTCAGTTTTGAACATGCATGTACTCATCTATATATGGATTTATATTTTGTATCCTCTAGTGTTGTTCCCTTTTTTTGAAAACTTCTTACCCAGACCCGACTTGGCCGCATCCAACCAATCATATAGCAAGTGTTAATACACTTGTCATGTGATTGGTCAACTCTCTAAACTGTACACCAATCATATGACAAGTGTAAAACACTCGCCATGTGATTAGTCCCCATGTGGCCGAACCTGGTGCGGGTAAGAATTTTCCCTTTTTCTTGTGATTTTTTCTTATACGTTTAGTTTGTTTCCTCGAATGGAGTCACATTTTGCTCTTCTCAATACGGGACATTTTACTAAATTTACCAATTTGGCCCCCATGTTTTACTTTTATGCTATGTTCGGATTCTGGATTTTAATGAGAAAAGGAAAAGAAAAGTGAAAAGGATCAAAAAAGGAAAAAAAAAAAAAGCACAAGGTACTATGATTTGAAGCATGAAAAATAATTTCTCCACATTTTCCTTACTGAAGTTATTGGACCAAATGGACCAAATGCAACGTAAGTGTTATTCTTATGTATTGAGCTAGGCAGTAAAAACTTCCCAAAGATCAAATGACAGGAATCACCCTCTTCTTTTTGGCGTCTGCTCACTCTTGAGCCACACCTTGACTTGCAAAAACCATGCATTGGATAACAAATTTTGGTATTAGAAAGAAGTGCTGGAAACTTTGAATGGAAAAAGACGTTACAGAGGCAATGCCTGTACAATGTATGTAGGCTTGATTATTAAAAGGGTTAAATTACAGCTTACTCCCTGCAACTATTCCGCATGTTTCAACTTCCCCCCCGCCCCCCGGCCCCCAACCACCCCGCACGTGTCAATACTAAGTTTGTCCCATAAAGTAGAGTTTAGCAAAATTTATGGATTAATTGCATTCTAACACCCCCCCCCCCCCAACCCACCCACAAAAAAAAAAGTTGTCATGTTTTCTTATGAAATTGAGGTTTTACACACACGCGAAATTAAGGTTTTAATTTTTATGAAATTGGAGTTTTATATATATACATATACATATGCTTGAAACTGGGGGTCGGGGGTGGCTTTGGATATGGCTTTAGCTGAAAATTGTGGTGGCACGCAGTGGTGGAGGAGAGAAATGGTGGGGGGAGGGTTTTTTTTCACTCATTTCATTTGTGTGGGGTGTTTTTTTTGAAGATTTCAAGTAACATGGGATTAAAATGCAATTACACCATGAATCCCCCCCCCCCCCCACCCATCTTAATGGTCATGCATAGGGGTGGCAAATGGGTGGGTTGGATTGGGTTGGGTTGGGTTGGATTTGGATTGGGGCCATATGAGTTGGGTTTGAAATGAGTTGTGTATAAAATGGGTTCAAATGTATAAGTTCAAAATGGGTTGGGTTGAACCCAAGTATGTCCAAACTCCAAAGTAAAAAAATATGTATTTATTATACTTGGAAGATTGTATATATAATTATTTACTTTATTAAAAATTATTATTATTATTATTATTATTACTTTGAAAAATATAAATATTTCAATTACCAATTTAACTCGTCTTCCTCTAACCCCACTAAATGATCTAGTCGCCATCTCTCTGCTGTGCTCTCTTTCTAATTAATTGCTATTTTATCTTTACCACAATCTAACCACCAAATTATCAAATTAATCAATTTCAAGCCAATTATATTTCATGAAATAAATTAAAATATACAAGTTCTAAGATATGTTGGTGCTGCTAGCTTTAATAAACTTAATTACTTAATATATATTTATATATATATATATATATTTCAAAATAGTCTTACAAAAATATCAGATAAATTTTCATTATGGCTTTTAGATTGGATGATTATCCCACATTTTTGCAATGTTTTACGGAATTATCTATGCATCATGGGCCCATCATCATTGTAACAATAGTATTTAATCAACCTACATAAAAAGTTATATTCAAATATTATACAGAGTGCATCGTTATCAAAAGCTTAAAAACACAACCTATGTATAACAATAGTATTTTAGATTTTAAAGCCTACATTTGAATTTTAAAATTTACATGGCCCAATTATAGGCCATAATATTTGCCAAAGGGTTAATTCCAATTTTGGTCCCTGACGTTTACCCCCAAGTCAATTTTGGTCCTTCACATTCCGACATTTCCAATTTTGGTCCCTAACGTTACAATTCGTTACCCAATGTCGTCCCTCCGCCAATTTTTCCGTTAAAAACCCTAATTTTATTTGCAATTTGCCCCATTAAAAATAAAAAAATATCAAAATGCCCTCAAAATTTTTAAAAAAGAGCTAAAAACCCCCTTTAAAATAAAAAACCCCCTAAACCATTCAACCACACTCAATTTATTCTTTGACATTGTTTAGTTCAATATTTTAATATATCGATAAAATAATAAAATAAATTATTTTCATAGCCTATATCTACTTAAATTTATTTTCATAGTTTGAAACGGTAATTAAAATTTTTCAATATACGGATAAATTTATGAAATAAATTAATCTTTAATCTTTTAAACTTTTCAATTTAAATTTTCATAGCCTATATCTACTTTTGATATTTTACTTTCAATTTTTTTTTCAAATAAATCGAACAAATGGACAAAATTGTAAAATAAATATATATTTTTTAATTCATAATTGTAAAATAATATGGGTTCGAATCCTATTGCTTATAAAATTTATTTTTTTGTGCCTAAATATTTCAAAGGGGGGTTTTTAGCTCTTTTTTAAAAATTTTGGGGGCATTTTGATATTTTTTTATTTTTAAGGGGGCAAATTGCAAATAAAATTAGGGTTTTTAACGGAAAAACTAACAGAGGGACGACATTGGGTAACGAATTGTAACATTAGGGACCAAAATTGGAAATGTCGGAACGTAAATGACCAAAATTGACTAGGGGGTAAACGTGAGGGACCAAAATTGGAATTAACCCTTTGCCAAATGTAAATACTCAGGTATACATATTTCAATTTTATTCCAAACCCATTTGAACATATCTTAAACTCAATGTAAACTCAAAACCATCCCAACCCAATTGAAATCAAATCCAATCCAACCCATTATAAATTTTTTAAACCCAAATCCATGGGTTTGAGCCCATTTTGCCACCCTTAGCCATGCTTGGCCATTAACGATTTGACAAAAAAGGCATAAATTGAGAAAATTGGCAATTTACGAGACATAATGTAAGAAATTTGTAATTGATGGGTTAAAATTTGGAAAAACACTGCTTTACCGGACAAACTTAATATTTTTTCCTCAATTTAATACTTTTATATTGCTACTTTTATATCTTGTTACCAGTATTATTTTTTCTTATAGTCCGTTAGTGCAATAGTGCAACCTTCCCCGGATCCATCTTATGCCTACCCAAAGTTTGGCATTTGTGCCACTGATATATTATTATGTTGTAATTAAGATAATTCAGATAATAGCTGTAGTCGAGGACTTCTTATGATTCTGTGTCAATTAACAAATTGCAAATTGTCCCGCCAGTACATTTCATTTGA
The DNA here is from genome assembly GCA_026212405.1 of Petrea volubilis. NCBI lineage: Eukaryota > Viridiplantae > Streptophyta > Magnoliopsida > Lamiales > Verbenaceae > Petrea > Petrea volubilis. Next base: position 26,644,798 of record CM047871.1, read on the forward strand.
TAAGGTCCACATGATTATTGCATTAATTACGCAGATTGTCTGCTAATTCAAACAAATAAACAAACAAAAAGCGCATTCATTAATGTTTTAGTCAGCTAAACCGAAGTAGTAAACGACGTTGCTTTCATGTTTCAACATGTGAATTCTTGCACGCATTCTTTCTCTAGTTATACTCCTAGCCACTTTCCTATAGAAAAACTATTTTTCCACGAATGCTATCATATAGGATTTGTTCGCAGATTGTATCTCTTCTAATCAGCTTTTGATTCTCTGTTCATACAGTACAATCGCACTCTCACACACAAACACAGAGATGGAGATTGCCGCTGTGGAATTCCTAGTGGAAAACCTAAACCATCTACAGCTCTATAGGGACAACCTGCAGATCTCCGACGACACCAAGAATCAGATCAAAATTCTTAAGAGGAATCTATGTTTTTTCAAAGCAGTCCTCAAGTATTATGCAGAGGAACGTAGGACGGAAGAGGAATTCTATCTGGAAGCGTTGTTTAGGCAGATCGGAGAATTCGTTTACCAAGCAGAAGATGCGGTCGATGCTGTCGTGAGCCTGGTTGCGGATAATGAGGTCGAAAGTTACTTCAAGAGGGTTTTTGATGCTCCGGCGAAGCTTCTCAGTGTTGTCCAACAGGCTGAGTTAATTGTCGCGGAGGTGAAAGAAATAGACGGTCTGGAACACGCACTCATAAACACAGAGATGGAGAATGCTGTTGTGGAATTCCTGCTGAAAAAGACAAAGCATCTGCAGCTCTATAAGGCCCATCTGATATCTGATTATATCAAGAATGACATCCAAGTTCTTGAGAAGAATCTATGCATCTTTGATAGATTTCGCAAGAATGGAACGACAGTAGACTGCACAACTTGTGGAGAATTGGCCAAGCAGATAGGAGAAATCCTTTACGAAGCAGAAGATGCAGTCGACGTTGTCTTGAGCCTGGCGGGGAATAAACAGGTCGAAAATGCTTTCGATGCTCCGGAGAAGCTTCTCAGTGTCATCCGACAGGCTGAGTTAGTTGTCATAGAGGTGGAAGAAATACGCGGTGAGAATCACACACACACAAAGATAGCATCCCTGCTGAGAAAGCTAAAGTATCTGCAATTCTATAAGGCCCATCTGATATCTGCTCATATCAAGAATCAGATCCAAGTTCTTGAGAAGAATCTGTGTTTGTTCAATAGATTTCGCAAGAGTGGTGCTGCAGAATCCTACAGCAGGTGCGGAAAATTGGTCGAGCAAATCCAAGAAATCGTTTATAAAGCAGACGATGCCGTCGACGCTGTCATGAGCCTCGCGGCGGATAAGGAGGTCGTAAATGCTTCTGATGCTCCGGAGAAGTTTCTCAGTGTCGTCCGACAAGTTGAGTTAATTGTCACAGAGGTGAAAGAAAACCTAATTGTCACAGAGGTGAAAATAAAACACGTTCAGAGATTGATGGGTATCGAGAAGTTGCATATTGCAGGCCCGTCTAACACACACGCAGAACCAAAGAATCTAAAACAAAAGAAGGTATAACGCTCTACCATTCTTTGGAATTTTTTTCCTAGATACTAATAAAGCATGACTATCTTATTATTTTTTCAAAAAAAAAAAATATTAAACTTTATAAATATATTTGGTAGAGTTACGGAAATGTTAAATAAAAAGAGTTTTTTTTTTCAAATGTTGCTCAAATTAGAAATAATTTTCAAATTATTACTCTCTCAAAAATATTTCTCATATTATTGCTCATATTGCCACACATTGCCATGTAGACCAAAAAATTATTAGTTTAAATTTTAAATTCAAACTTAAATTCAATGGTTACAGAGCATTAGTGCGCAAATTAAATTAATTGTCTGAAACGGTTACATGGTGTCACAGATTCAAACTAAAATGTTTGAAACATTACTAGTTGTTACCTATTGTTATAGCAGTTTCTATTCCAGACTTAATGCATGACATGTATGGTTGTGTCTCCTCTCCCCTATAAATACTATGTTGTTGTCCTGAAGAAGTACAACACAACAACACAACCAACACATTTGATATTCTCTTATCTTCAATAGATCATTGTGAGAAATCTTTCTCTGAGTGCACATTTGATCTTGTGAGATTGCATATTTATTTGGTACTTCTCTTATAGAGTACATGTGTCCAAGTCTGGTAATTCATACCTAAACTTGAGTTTGAGTGGCATACCCTAAAATTTGAGTGCACCATACAAAGAGTTGACTAGTTTTAGAAGTGATATTCTACAATAGCAGTGTGGTTTGAATAAAGAGTCTCTTGACTGTTTTATCCTGAAGGAAGTACCATTATTCCATCGCACCGGTTAGCAAGACGAATATTTCTTTAAGGCAAATCAACGCATGCCAATAATCAAGTCGTTTGATTACAATTGCTACTATGATAAGTATTCTGAACTTATTCGTTATTTTTTTGTATCTAGTATTTGTTTGTTTGCTTTTGGGATTATCTATGATATTTGCCATGTATTATTGATTGCATTGTATATATATTCTGAACAAACCACCCTTTTGAATATCTGACGTCTTTTGATATTCTAAAGCCATAAAAAGTGGTGCCTCCCCTAGTTCTCCCTCGGGCAACCGAGCCAATCTAAGCCAAAATGATGACATAACTATGCCAGATTATTGTTCATACGTCCAATAAATATAATTAGAGAATTAAGCCAACTGTCTTTATTGTATGAAATATATACAACTTTTTATTCATTTATTTGTTCAAAAATGAGCTTGTCCGGCTCAACTGTCAAGCGAAAGCTATTTTTTCTCTATTTGTGGACATAATGGATACGATGACAAGTGATATAATAACACTGCATGTTACTTTTTTGCAAGTGTTTTGCACTAAATATTTTCGATGAAAGCACTCATTAATATATAGATGTATACAAACAATAGTCCAGTGAAGCGTGGAACAGGAACCTATCAGCTTGTGCTATTTTTATTCTAATACCATCAATTTCTTATTGTTCTCTTGAATAGAAAACACTTTAACCTGGTGGTCTTGGTTGTTTTTCAGGTTTCGCCAGTGAGGGAGGAGAAGGTGGTAGGATTTGACCACAACACCGGAGACTTCATATCTAACTTGACTGCATTACGGTTCAATTCCGAACTACTTATCACCGCCATCGCTGGTGAGGGCGGAATGGGCAAGACAACACTAGCAAGGGAAATTTTTTGTGATTCAAGAATCGAATATGAATTCCCTGTTCGTCTGTGGGTTAATGTCTCTCGAGATTACAGGATAAAGGATGTCTTTCTCGGTATTCTACGCGACTTGAGTTGGATAACGGAGGACATGAATCATAAGACCATTGAAGAGATAGCACAAACACTTTGTGAACGCCTGGACAAAGAAAAGTTCTTGATTGTACAAGATGATCTATGGACCATTGAGGCCTGGGATGAACTCCAAGTTGCTTTTCCAAAGAGAAATAATAAGAGCAGAATATTGATAACAACTCGTGATTCGCGTGTGGCACGATACGTTAACCCTAATGGAGATGTCTACGAGTTAGTTTTCTTCGAACGTTCCGATCTATTTCGGTCAGTGGTACCTGATGCATTCAGTTTCTATCTGGGCGACATCATTATGAGTATTGCTTGGGAATGTAACAATCTGCCGCTTGAGATAAAGATGATTGGTGGAATTTTAAAGAAAGCAGCTTCAACAGGTGAAGTGAACACAATTGCAAGAAAAGTGTATGCAAAATTGCGAAAAATGCCCCGTACAGGACGCATTCCAAAAGTTGTTGAACTGAGTTACAACATGTTACCTTATTACTTGAGACCGTGCTTCTTGTATTTGGGGATGTTTCCTGAAGACTTTAAGATCCCAGTTCGGAAATTAACCCTCCTATGGATCGCAGAGGGGTTCATACAAGAAAAATTAGGGGTAAGCTTGGAGGATACTTCCGAGGAGTATCTAGAAGATCTAATAGAAAGAAATCTAGTCATGATTGACAAAGTGGGCCCCACTGGTAGAATTAAGACGTGCCGCGTTCATGACTTCGTACGTGGTTTTTGCCTTAATAAGGCTAAAGATCACTTTTGCCATGAAATAAAACACTCGGATGGAGGAGCAATTTTCCAAGATTCAAATTCAAGTTTACATGAGTACCGCCGCATTTCTATTCATTCTGATGTTGTGAGGTTCATCTCTTCACAGCCTTACAGTCCATACATCCGTACATTTTCTCATTTCTCACAAGAAGAAACGACAGCTTTACCTGCAGAACATGTTTCGTGCATTCCAGATGCCTTCAAATTGCTCAGAGTGTTAGAAGCCAAGCCCATTGCGTTCGCTAAATTCCCATTTTACTTAACTCAGTTGGTTCATTTAAGGTACATCGCACTCTCAAGCCATTTCAAGGTTCTTCCTGTAGCCATCTCCAAGATGTGGAACATTCAAACAATTATAGTTCACACATCATCACATACCCTAAAAATCAAAGCAGATGTATGGAACATGATCCAACTGAGGCACCTGCAGAGCAATGCATCAATTATTCTAGAAAAGAGTACAGGAGAAACTGGTAGTAACAATGCATGTGAAAACATCCAAACACTTACTAATATATCACCGGAAAGTTGTACTCAAGTGTTTGAAAGGGCAACTAACATAAAGAAATTGGGCATTCGGGGGCGACTTGCCACACTAATGGAAGACACAGGTGAATCTTGTCTATTCGACGGTTTGCAAAAATTGGGCCACCTCGAAAAGCTGAAACTATTGAATGACGTGACTGAAAATCCATTGCCTAGACTTCCTTTGGTTTCCGTGTTTCCACCAAAATTGGTGAGCCTGACACTGTCAAGCACTTTTCTCGATTGGAAGCAAATGTCTGTCCTCGGCATGTTGGAAAACCTTGAAGTGCTCAAGTTGAAAAATAGTGCATTCATGGGAGAGCGTTGGGGAGCAGCTGATCAGGATGGTTTTCATCAACTTCAAATCTTGCAAGTTGAGTACTCAAATTTGGTTGTGTGGGAAGCTCCCAGCCGTCACTTTCCTAAGCTCCAATATCTTAAGCTGAGGAATTGTGAGAAACTTGAAGCACTTCCTTTCAGCCTGACAGCTATATCAAGCCTTCGGGAAATACATTTGTACCGTACTACCAAATCAGTTGCTGCATCCGCCCTGGAAATTAAGGGGGCAGTAAAACAATCCCGAAAGAGAAGATTGGAGCTCTCTGTTTTTCCTCTCGAAGATCAGCCTGAAGTGTCTTCCAGAGGTAAGCAACAAAAAGTTTTCATTTGGGATTGAGCTCCAAAATTAACGTTTACTCTTTTTTATGCACCTTTAATTTTCGGTTTACCCTCTTCAAAAGCTTCTTTTATTTGGAATAATTTGTCTTTGGGGGTACTTCAACTACGATATAGGATTGATAAATATTAAATGTCATGTGAGACACCTCACATGCCCGGTTTCTAGGGTCATCTAAGTTACAATCATTAGTCCTCTTTACGACAAATTTGTGCAATTAATAATACAACTTCTTGAACAAGAATGGATTGCCCTTCATTACAAATTGGGCAATTACTGACGGATGGCCATGACCTCACTGGTATTCGTATCTTGATTATTTCCTGATTTCAGCTTCACCAATTTTCAACTCCTCATATGCAGGGGCTTCCTACGTTGGACCAACGAGTTTTTGAAAAAACATCATAAACAGAACAGCGTCCAAGATATTCATCCATATGTATATCACGGACTTGATGGCTCCAAGCAAGCACCCCTCCTGAATCATACTTGATGGCTCATACTTTTTTCTGCTAATTTAACATCAGCTTCGACTTGATTAAAGCCAAGTTCCTGGGGAATGAGCCTAATTAGTGGAACCCAAGTTCCTTAAAGAATTTCTGATTTCTTCTATGTTTGGAATTAAACATGGAATTGTATTTCGTAATTGTTCATCCATTGACTAGAGTTGCATTTTTTCCCTTCACTTGAACTGCTTGTTTGCGTCAAGGACTCAAAGGTATTCACTATTGAGTACAATTTTCGGTAGGTTTATGTATCTTTTTGAAAGCTGAGAAACAGATGCGAGAGTTTTGCTAGCTTTGTGGTGCTCTATCCACTACCAGCATATATTGTGGCTTTTATATTAAAGGACAAATGTATTGTCACCCAACACATATCTTGCTATTTAGTTTTACTGTATTAGTAAACATCATGAACTTATTTTGGTCCTATTTAGATATTTTTGGTCACATTTAGTCTCGTTAGAGTCGTTTTGTCATATTTAATCCTGTATGAGTGATTTTTACGCCACATTTAGTCCCACTAACTATTTTTAAATCTGTGATTTTCAAAATTACTGACGTATCCAGCAAAATGGCCCATGTGGCATTAATCATTGCTGATATAGGAAAAAAAATGTTGAGATGGCTTCTTTCAATTTTTTTTTGTGCATATATGGTACATGACATGACAATAACGAAATACCAAATTCATTTAAAATATAAAATTTAATTTAAAAAATATAAAAAAAATTAAATAATATAAAATTTATATAATAAAAATACATGTTAAACATAAAAATATAACGTAAAATTTAACACACACGCACAAACACAAACAGACGCAAGAACACACACACACACACACACACAAACACAAGAACGCACCTACACACACACACACACACACACACACACAAGAACGCACCTAAACACACACACACACACAAGAACACGAACACACACCCACAGAAGATATACACAAACACACACACCCCCCAACCACCAACAACCCTCTTCACGCACCATCTCCCCTCACCCCCTCCCAACCCCCAACCGGATCTGCCGCCGCCACTACCGCTGGATCTGCTGCCGGATCCACCTCCTTATTCCCTTTTTCTCCACCCATCTTCATTCTTCTCGCCGCCGCGACCGCCTCCACCATCGAAGCCGCCGCCGCCGCTCGCATCCTCCTACCACCGCCACCACCCCCATTGGCTTCCTTCCGCCACTACGTTCGACACCGCCGCCATCCTTCTATTTTAATTTTGTTTTTCGTTTTTCGTTTTTTCTCACCCACAACCACCATTTTCTTCTTCCTCCCTCTCCCTCCCCCACCTTTTTCATTTCTTTTTCAGATCTAATTTCTTGATTTCTTTTCAGCCAGATCTGATTTCTTGATTTCATTCCAACCAGATCTGATTTATTTCCACTATGTGCAAGTGTGTGATTGTCTGTGTGCAGGTGTGTCTGTGTGTTCGTGTGAGTTTGTGTGTGCGCGTGTGTTCAGATGGGTTTGTGTGTGTTAAATTGTGTGTGTGTGCGTGTGTTTGTGTTTGTGTGTGTTAAATTGCGTGTGCGTGTGCGCGTGTGTGTGTTCAGGTGTTTGTGTGTGTTAAATTGTGTGTGCGCGTGTGTTTGTGTTTGTGTGTATTAAATTTTAAGTTATATTTTTATGTTTAACATGTATTTTTTTATTATACAAATTTTATATTATTTAATTTTTTTTATATATTTTTTAAATGATATTTTATATTTTAAATGAATTTAGTGCTTTGTTATTGTCATGTCATGTACCATATATGCAAAAAAAAATACTGAAAAATTCCATTTCAGTATTTTTTTTTCCTATGTCAATAATAATTAATGCTACATGGGCTATTTTGTCGGACACATCACCAATTTTGAAAATCACAAATTGAAAAATCAGTCAGTGGGACTAAATACGGCGTAAAAACCACTCCTACGGAATTAATGTGGCAAAATGACTTTAAATGTGGAATTTTTAATTCTGCTATTTAGTTTTACTGTATTAGTTAACATCATGAACTTATTTTGGTCCTATTTCGATATTTTGCAGGAAATTAACATGCGTCAGTCTTGTGTTTGTGTGCGCTAACATGGCTAAAACGACCACACTATTTTAGTATGTTTTATCTGATGTGGCAAGTAAAAAAAAATTAAGAAAAAAGGAAAAATAAAGGGTGGCAGCCAATTCAATGATGAAAGTGGACGGAAATGACAAATTATTAATTTTTCATTTAATAAAAACCATTATGTATACTGAAATATTTAAATTCCACAAAAATAATATAAGATGCACCTGAATAAAAAAATTATAAATTCTTATCCAATACTAAGTGTTTGGCTGATGTCTAGCAAAAGCAGTGTTGGAGCTCATCTATATCCATGTTAGCTAATATAAAATGCTTGAACCCTAGATATGCGTACCATCAAGGAGGTGATATCAACTTAGAGGACTTATGGTGCTTTGAAGTTGTGATAATTGAAGGGACACATGGGGTGGTGTGTGTTAAAGCATTTAATATCACATCAAATGTGATGCACTCAATAATATTTAATTTAACTATTGACCAAAAAAGTTATAAATACAATGAGAAGTAACACTGGTATTTTAACTATTATGTATTTGTTACTTTATCCACATAACACCTATTTACCTTATGGGTAAAAATTAAGTCAATCAAATTCATCGCAAGAAATAATATGTGAAAAGACATCAAAATAACAATATAAGAGTAATAGAACTGAATATGACGTTATAATGTGCACATGTAGATGAAAGAATTTTAAACTAGTGATGCACATTATATTTCAATATAAATAATGTTAAAAATATATAAAAGATATTTTTTATTAAAAATATTTATGTATAAAATCTTTCATTAGTATATTTTTTTGGGCTGACAATCAAAAGATATATTCAAAATAATTATGAAATCATAATGAAGAAAAAATGTTACAAAATTAAGAAATAATAAATATATTAAATACTTACCCTTAATATACATATCTTTATAAATATTGAAAGCAAGTTTAAATTGTTACAAAGTCTTGTTAAAATCAAAGGCACAATGTTTTATATTCATTTGAGATATTGTTATTTTGACAAATTAACTTTAGTAACTTACACTTGCCTATAAAGAAAAAAAACCACTATCAACAAATTTTTTAGGTTTTATTCATTCTATTATCAAATAGATTTTATGTATTGACAATATTCCCCTAAAAGGTTCTGTTATCAAATTTTTTAGAACTAAAATATTTCTTAATTATTAAAGTATTGAATTTCCAATTCTACCGCCCATTTAAATAATATATAAAATTATATAGAGATTTATAGTAAATGATAAGGTATAAAGATTTACACAAATAATAATTTTGTGCTCATTTAAATTTATGTTATAGTAACAAAGACTATTAAATTATATAAAATGCTGTATTTCAATTGTCAAAAGTAAATGATAATTACATAATTAATTTCCCTTTTTTAAATTATTTAAGTTAAAAAAACTGAATAAAGATTAAAATATCAAATAAGGTAATTAAAATTTAGAATAAAACAATTGAATAATTATATATCTAAAATAAATACTAAAACTAAGGAAACCGCCTAACAAATATCCAAAATAATTAATGTTTTTTGTAATTTTTATATTTATCAAAATCATAAGAAAATGTATTTTTCTCTTTTATTTTTTTATAAGAGCGGAGGCGGAAGGAAGGGGTGGAGGCGAATTCATGTCATGCTAAAATTTTTCTGATTATTTTTTTTTTTGGAAAAATAGAAAATTTGCCCCCTGAATCATAGAAATGCCTTAATATTTTATAGAAATTTGACATCACTCTCAAATCAAAAATTCTGACTCCATTCCTTTAAAAGATCTTATTAAACTTTTATATTTTATTCTTCAAATTTATGAGCTTATCTTGTGTATTATATATATATATATATATATATATATATATATACATATAAATCTAATGATATCATGTATGATTTGATGTGTACACACATACGAAACTAAAAGAAATATTTAACAAAGGTGATTAAAAAAGATAAAAGTAATAAAAGTATATTTTTCAAACATGTATATGTATTTTAAATATTTTTTAAAAGTATATAAAATGAATGATACATAAAAATAAGAATTTTTCAAAATAAAGATATATTGATGGTTTTTATAATGAAGACAGAGAGAGAGAGAAGAAATATGAGGATGGAATGGATATCTGAAAAACTGAGGTACGCACCCATTTTTATGGAAACCATATTCTCAAAGAATGCAGTATTATTACGAAATTCTGTGTGGGTTAACATCTATCCTTGGGATATTAGTTAAAACTCAAAAATCTCAAAGCATGCATGCATAAATTGTTTTATCTTAACTCAGAAAGATCGCATCAATAGTTTTGAAACCTAGCTTTTACGTGGTGTTTAGGGAATAAAACTGAGAAAATGCAAATTTTATCTTTTATGTTGACTTATTTTAGGATTTGGTCCATACGTTTAAATTATTTAGTTTTTATCTAGTGAGTTTTTAAAATTGATAATTTTGGTCCTATTCACTAAAATTTCAATTTTTGAGGAGACATTGTTGACGTCGACCAGATGCTCTTCACGTCTATTCGTTAGAGGTGCCCCCGCATAGCATATCAATAATCGAAGCGAAGCACAGGAATGCTCGATCGTGTCTCAATCTCCGCCAAGCGGTTTGGTCGAAACTTTCTATGCCAAGCTCTTGTCCGATTACGAAGCAGGGACTAAGAACCTTACGATAGCACGCTTTCTTTATAGATCATATATCCCCTTGGAATAAGAACCGATAGCTAAAGAGATTCTAGCGTAGGTAGACTCAGTCCTTATTTATTCTAGATCTAAACCCAGGGACCAAATTATTGGGGTGCATGACCAAAAAATTGAGATTCAAATAAAAATAAGTCCAAAAGTGCTTATTTGGAAAACATATAGGGTGAAAAGCCAAAAAAATGAAAAAAAAAAAACTAAAATCCAAAACATATGAATTTACAAGATGAAAATTACATTTTTTTCTGAATTAAAAGTTTTGCCAAAAAAACTCACGTTTGGAAGTTTCTAATAAAGGATTGGTTTGGTCGCTTTTTCAGAATTCAGATGGAGTGCATTATATATGTCTAAGAGAATTTCTATTGTAATATGAAAAGCCATATCTCTCCTATAAAAATGTTGTCAATAATATTATTCAACACCTTTTATATATTCAAGATATCTCTCCTATAAGAATTTTGTCAATAATATTATCCATAAATTCAATGGAAATTTCCAAAACAATAAAAATAATATTATTGAAAAAATATAAAAGTGGGAATATAAAAGTTGTCATCAATAATTATATTAATGGCAATACCTTCTATTTTGTCACTAATTAAGTTATTATTTGTGATGATAATTTTTATGTTATCACAATATCATTCAATTGTGACAAGAATTAATATTTTAGCTGTCATAATTAATAATTAGTGATACACCTATAATGACAACTTAATGACAACAAAAATTGTCACTAGAATTTCGTAACAAGAATCCATTATCACTAATTATTAATTTTACACTATGTTATCACTTTTTTAAACCATATTGTCACAATTGATATTATGCAAACTATATTTTAAACTACCACATTTGGCAGTTTGTTAAACTAATAATGTAATGTAATTAACTAGATAGTCCGAATTTTTAGCTTTCGTCCAAGATTCCTTATGATTTTCAATTTTTATACAAATATTTCAATGAACAAATCACAAGTCGTCTTGCCAGTCAATAATTATTAATTTATCCTGGATCCATCTTAACCTACAAAAAGTTTGGCATTTCGTGTCACTGATGTATACAATGTTTTCAAAATTGGAGAGGACATATAATCGGTGATCTTACTAATTATCGGTTAAACCTGTTCAATCAATTCGATTGGTGTAACATCATCAAATGTAATCATTATATAAATATATATATTATTTATATAAAAAAACAAAATAATTATATATAATACATATATATTAGCAAAAGCTTCCACTTATATAAGAAAAAATGTAGAAATACTCTTTTCAATTTTTAGTCATTTTATCAGGTTATTCTTAAAAGAGAAGAATTACAACCTCAATATATGCATATATATATATCTATATATCTCTATATATATATATATCAGTACATTTCAAGAGGACTTGTGAATTATTTCTTATTCATATATTTTAAGAAAAACTAATTAAAAAATAAGAAACACAAACACCATCCACATACACGCAGAGAGAGACACTTATTGAGACGCCGAAAAGGACGAAACGCAAGAAGGCGGTGTGAACAGATAAGTGGAAATGGAGAATATCCAAAAAAGAGCATAAGGAAAAATCGTAAAAGACCAAAGGAGAGCAAAACCGCTGGCTTAACCGGGTGAACCAGTATCGGTTAAACCAGTTTTTAGTTGATTTTCACTGGTTCGTAGTGGGTCGATTGGGTGCCGGTTTTTAGGGGTGATTCGGATCGGATTGGGCACTGCTCACCGATCCAGTCCGATTTTGAAAACATTGGATGAATAATTGTGTTGTAATTAATTAGATAATCTGAATATTAGTTGTCATTCAAGATTTCTTATGATTTTTAATATAACTATTTCAGTTAACAAATCACAAGTTGTCCCACCAGTGAATATTGTAATTACTAATTTACCCTTTATTCATTTTAGCCTACCAAAAGTTTGGCATTTTGTGTCGTTTTGATGTACTTCTTCCATTCTCTTTTAATTGTTACTTTAACAAATAAAATTTGTTTCAAAATATGTGTCGTTTTCAATTTTTTATGATGCATTTATTTTTTTCCCCAATATACCCCTTTACTTTATATTAAATATCTTTTGTCAACTCTAAAAACTCTTAATAACTCATTAATTAGATTAGAACTCTTGAAGAGTATTTTAATCATATTAATCTAAAATTATCATTATTAATGGTTCTCCTTAATCTCCTTGCAATTAATTAGATAATCCGCATATTTAGCTGTTATCCAAGACTTCTTATGATTTTTATGTAACTCTTTCAATTAACAAATCAAGAGTTGTCCTCGCCGGTGATTACTTTAATTACTAATTTACCCTGGATACATCTTTAACCTGTGAAGAGTTTGGCATTTTGTGCCACTAGCGTATTATTGTGTACTATAAGAAAATGAGTAAATTTATGACAATATATATATATATATAACAAGTGAAAATAAAAAAAAATTATCATTAATTATATATGTTTAATAACAATAAATTTATATTGTCACAAAACATAATTTGCACAATGTCAATAGTGATCACATAGTGCAAATTTAAGAATTAGTGACACACATGTTTATATTATGACAACTTAGTGACAATAGAATATTATCACAAAATTATAATGACAATTTTTGTAGTCATCAAATTGTCACAACAGATATGTCTCTAGTTGTCAATTGTAACAATTAAAATATTAATTCTTGTCACTATTAAGTGAGATTATGGTAACATAAAAATTATTGTCACACAAAAAAAACTTAAATAGTGACAAATTAAAAGGTATTATCGTTTAATATAATTATGGGTGACAACTTTATATTGTTACTTTTAAATATTGTTGATAATATTATATTTTTTATGCGAATATTTAACTATCTTCCAAGATTTCTTATGATTTTTATATGACTATTTCAATTAACAAATCACAAGTTGTTCCGCTGGTGAATATGATAATTACTAATTTACTTTGGGTCCATCTTAATCTACGAAAAGTTTGGCATTTTGCGCCACTGGTGTATTATTGTGTTGCGATTAATTAGATAATCCGAAAATTCAACTATGTCGTCCAAGATTTCTTAAGATTTTTGTATAATTATTTCAATTAACGTCTCACAAGTTGTCCCGCGATTGAGTATCTATGTTATAATATAAAAGATGAGTACTCTTTAACAACTACATCTGATCTTTCTTTCATTTTGGTTCGTCAGTTTTTTTTTCAAATTTGATTTCTTATCTATTTTCTCTTTCATCTCTCATTTTTATGTTTATTTTGCTCTCTCTCTCTCTCTCTCTCTCTCTCTCTCTCTCTCTCTCTCCCCTTCTCATTTTTCTTCTTCCACTTTTTAATATTTTTATTTTCTTTTTATATTGTTTATTTTATTAGTTTTAATTAATTATATACAAGAAAAAGTTAAAAAATATTTTGACAATGTTATACTATTAAATTTTAAGCATAAAATTAAAATAAATATTTTTTTTATTAAGCAAGCATATCGAAATGTACCAAAATTACTACCTATAATTACTAATTTACCTTTGGTCCATCTTAACCTACCGAAAATTTGGCATTTTGTGCCACTGATATATTATTGTGTTGTAATTAATTTTTTAAAATTTCCACTGAAATTTTCTATTGAAAAAGTCCACCGAAAATCCCACCTTTTCTTGTAGTATCCAAGACTTTTTCTAACTTTTGGAAAATTGTTAAATGTCCTATATGATAAAATAGAATAATGTGGTGTAATTTATAATGGCTTAATCAATCATTCCCTCATGATTTAACTTTTCAGCGTGAATTACGCTCAAATCCATTTCTTCAATATGATATCGAAAAATGTTTCACATTCAAGTTTTTTTTATCCGCAAATGTTCATTTGTTGAAACTTAATGCTCTATCTCCAAGTTTTCCGCATTTAAGCGGCTAACTCTAGGCGTGAGGGGGTTAAATGTAGGGGTGACAATTCGGGTAGGTCAGGTGGGTTCAGGTTGGGTTGAAGTAGGGTTATAACACAAAATCTCACAACCCACATCTAACCCATAATCCGTCAAACCCGTGAGACCTCAACCCTCACCCAACTTGGTTGGGTTCGTGTAAACCCGGATTGACCTGTTTTAAATAAAAATTTCAACTTTTTTAATGAAAAAAATTAAAACAATTATAATTTACTAGATAAAAGTTGATTTCCCCCCCCCCCCCCCCCTAATTTTTCATTTGGCTAACTATACTATATACACATTTATTTTGTATGCACTATAAGAAAGCACCCCTTCACTAAGTCTACCAAAAATTTTGTGACCAAGAGATTTTTACATTTTGTCACACTGTTAGAGTATCAACACGTTATGTGATTATTAATAACAAAATTCAACGTAAATAGAACTAAAGAAACAATTAGTAATAAGACATTTTACTAACAAATTTGTTATAAATGAAATCTAGCATAGAAAATGATGGGCGTCGAATCCACCAAAAATAAATCATACTCCTCTAACTACAAAATTAATTTGTAGATAGGGTAAGAAGGGTCGATCGCACAGGGAATAACTTGTCGACTACTTTCCAAGATAACAAAAAATGCAAAGTAAAGTAAAGAAAGGGGGTTTTGAATGACAAGTTAATAAAAGTAAGAAAGAAACCAAAAGGAAATCTATAAGAATAAAGACTCAGTCAAGGGTAATTCTTTGCACAAAGTTTTCATAGATTGATCATTGATTCAAAGATAACTTTTAATTTATGCAATAGATTGGTTATAGCCTTCAGAGAACTCGTCCAACCTAATCTTTCCTTAATAATAGACTAGACATGCAAACACTATGAATAATCCCTAATTAATGAATAACCCTAGTCAAACGATAGGATTTAACCCATTAACAGTATTAAAAACTAGAAAGACCCAAATCCTAGCCAACAAACCTACAAACGTGGTTGCCCCAAACTAGATTGTGTATTTTTTATAGTATAACGAATTATACTACTTTCCACTTGTGTTGATTCAATCAAATGATTACAGATTCGATTTTCTAAACTGGAACTATGAAGTTAAATTAATTGAACAATGTGTCCTAATTGCACAACTCACAAAACAACAATAAGAGATGACGTTTTCCCAAAAAGCACAGAAAAATACACAAATACTACATAAAATTAAAAAACAAGTAAACTGATTAAATCTCACAATCCTTGAAGAAAACGTTGGCTCGAATTACTTCTCGACTGAATAAAGTGGTTTAGCCACGCATGGCCATAATAACAATGAAAATATAAAAGCTGAAAACTAAGGACTAAAACTAAAACTAGAGTAAAAGATTAAAATCCATGATGTCTAAACAATACGATATCATCAGTTATATGTAGGGTTCAAACCCTAGATCAAATTCCTAATAGGGCTAGGATAATTTTTTGGCAAATCCTAAGAGTCGTAGGCGAGTAGAAAATTAATTTCCAAGTTGAACTCTTATCATATCAATATTCTCCTTTTCCATTCCCGCGAAGAAATTTCAGCCCATAAGGCGTGAGCACGCCTTGCGCGATAAATATGATTATTTTCAAATTTAGCTTTTCACCTTCCTTGTACGGCATCCCTCTGCACTTTTTACCACCTTTTGACCCATTTTTAGCTCATTTTCATCAATTTTTACCTATGACAAGTAAGAATTAACTTTTGTAAAATTTTAACCAGTTTAAGATCCAAAGTTAATCAAAATAAGCATAATTGAGGCCTAAAACTAGGTAAAAATAACATACTATAAGAAAACTAAATTAGTAATTGGTTCGCCACTAAAAGATATACATTCTTGTAATAATGGTCGGTTACGTACCAAATAAATGTTTGGAATTTACATTGAAAATTAATGAGTTCATTTTCTAATCTAGTTTATTTAAATTTTATTCATAATATACTGTAAAAATGTTTGATAAAAAAAAGTTCATTCAATATTAAATAAATAAATATAAAACTTCAATGAATGCAATGATGGGGTGGAGTTCATAATAACACTACAAGAATGCTTACTCTCCAATATACTATAAATTTAGGTTTTGTGACGATTTTAATTTATAATAATTCTGTTACTAAGTGTCTAGTCACTGATTACCTCTTTAGTTCTTTTTGCATTAAATTTCGTTACTAATCCGTCACAAATACCTTAAGTCTGTGACCGAATCTCTCTGACACAAAATTTTCGTTAGTAAAAGAGGTTACTTAAGTTCGTGACAGAATTTCTTGTAGTGTTACAAATACCTTAAATCTATGACAGATTTTCTTGTAGTGTTACTTGGACAATCATTTGCTTCTAAGTTAATTTTTGAAGTTGACTTAAAACTAAATCCGTATCTTCAACAATAACAATATATTTGGGTTAGCAAATCACAAGTTGTTATTAGGTAATTGTTATTACTTAAGATAAGCAAAAAAACAAAAGGGGAATCAATCGACGTTTTAGTCAACTATGGTATACGCTACTAGAGGTGGTAAATAGGCAGTTTGAGTCAAGTTCTATTGGATCGGGTCGAAAATGGGTTTGATTCTAAATGGGTTATAGAGAATGAGTTGTAAATGGATTGGATTGGAAATAAATTTGAAACGGATTGATAATAGGTTGATGACTTTCCTTAATGGGTTCAATACAAAATAAAATGTGTTTTCTTAAATATAATTTTATATTTTTTTCAACTATTTATTTGTTATCTAACATATTTTTTGATTTGAAAGAATAATTTTATCACTAACTTTTCAAATTTGTGAAATATCATCAAATTATAATATTTTTTTTATTGAAACCATTTAGCAATCGCATTGATTCATTTAGAAATAGCTTGAACCCATTTAGGACTAACAAAAATTTGAAACCCACTCAAGCCTAACCCGCTTCAACCCACTTATAAAATTTAAAAATCCAACCCAACCCAGAAATAATTTAAATGAATTGAAATTATGATTCTCAATCCATTTTGTCATCCCTATACGCTACCCCAAGCTTCAACGCGTGGAACTTTGAATGCATTTTTTTATTTAATTCCATTCCCCAACACGTTATAGAAAATTATTTTCTATGGTTGCTATCATGTAGACTTTGTGCGCAGATTGCATTTCTTCTAATTGCTAGCTTTTGATTTTCTATTCACACACACAAGCACAGAGATGGAGAATGCTGCTGTGGAATTCCTGCTGGAAAACCTAAAGCATCTACAGCTCTATCAGGCCCATCTGATCTCTGATCATCTCAAGAATCACATCCGAGTTCTTGAGTGGAATCTACGTTTGTTTAATAGATTTCTCAAGAACGCAACAGAAAAACCCCAGCTGGAATTGGGTAGGCAGGTCGGAGAAGTCGTTTACCAAGCAGAAGATGCTGTCGACGCTGTCGTGAGCGTGGCGGCGTACGAGGAGGTCGAAAATTACTTCAAGAAGGCTTTTGATGCTCCGGCAAAGCTTCTCAATGTCGTCCGGCAGGTTGAGTTAATTGGCGCAAAGGTCAGAGAAATATACGACAAGAAATTGATTGATTTCCAGAAGTTGCAAATTGGAGGCCCGTCTAACATACATGCGGAGCCAAAGAACCTAAGACAAAATGAGGTAAAACGTTATATCCATTCTTGTGAATGTTTTATGCATAATAGTAAACTATGAATATTTTATATTTTTGAAATATTAAATTTTATAAATAAATGTGTTAAGAAAGTATTGTTAAACTAAAAAATAAAGTGAGTAAGCGTGCGAGTGTGTTAACATAAAACGAGTGAGTGTGCACATGTGTGAGCGTGTGTGCGAGTGTGACAAAACCGGTTCGGATTTTCTGTTACATCTTCTGTTACACTCATCAATACACGACATGTGTATTGGTGAGCGGTCGAGATAAAGAAAGAGAAAAATTGATGATATGGAAAGAAAATATAAAGATTCTCTTTTCTTATCTCGACCGCTCACCAATACACGTGACGTGTATTGATGAATGTAACAGAAAATGTAACACGATTATGTAACAGAAGATCCAAACCGTGACAAAACCTATATGACATAAAGCGAGTGAGTGTGCGAGTGTGTGAACGAGTGTAGGTATGCAAGAGCACAAAAATAAATTATAACATTGATAATTTAATATTATTGACTAAAATTTTCAATTTTTCCTACAATCTAAATTTTTTTTCATACGAATGCTTAATTTATATACAAAAAGTTAGTCGCACAAGTATCCTAAAGAAAACTAGCTTATTGTCCTCGTGTATATACTTAATACCTAGCTATTAGAATTAATATATACGAATTACATCACTAGAAGTATATTTATACAATATTTAATTAAGAAATGCATTAGTTTTTCTCAAGAGACTAAATCAAAAAAGCAGTTGGAAGAGTTAATCTATCGAGTTATGTCTAAAACATAAGTGCGTGACCAAAAACTTAAGTCGTCTAAATTAAAGCAAGAATTGAGCACTTAATTTGCAAGTTCAAGCATTAAGCGCAATAGCGACGTGGGTAACGGGAAAACTATGTGACCTAGGTCAAAATAATGTAATTGCGGTCAACAGACCGCCCTCAAATATATAATAATATAGATTATTTTAATTTTAAACTTTTAAAATCATTCATTACTCAAGTCTACATAAACTTTTAAAAAATCCCATGAAATAATTATACTAAAATTTAATATTGAAATTCATTATATTCTGTTATCAATTGAATATTTTAATATAGTAATTTATCAATTGCTTTTTTATGGTGTAATTTCAGAAGTTTATGTTCTACCCAAATATAATAATTAATTAATTATTTTTTGTCATTTATTTTTAATCTCATATAATTTAATTCCCCACTCCAAATCAAACATGCATATCGCTGACTATAAACTATTACTTTGTACTAACTAACTTTATCTAAGAATACTATATCATTGTATAACCAAATTTAATTTAAGATGTACTACTAAAAGCATGATATAATTTGACACATATAAATATGTAAATAACTTACCCCAAATTTTAATAATAATGTATTTTTAGAAACATTATAAATGATCAAAAAATAAGCTATTGATATTTTTAAATACATGACATTTTAACTTTTTCTTGTAACTCGTGATCACGGTTCTTTTCCAGGTTTTGCCAGTGAGGGAAGAGAAGATGGTAGGTTTTGAAGATGAGGCTGAAAAGTTAATATCTCATTTGATGAAAAGAAGGGATGAACAAGATGTAATCCCCATCACTGGTATGGGTGGATTGGGCAAGACAACCCTAGCAAGGAAAGTATTTCATGATCCAAAAATTGAATACGAATTCCCCATTCGTCTATGGGTTAATGTCTCTGATGAGTACAAGATAAGGGATATCTTTCTTGGGATTTTGCGTGATTTGAGTTGGATCACAGAGGACATGCTTGAAAAGACTGTTGACGAGATATCAGAAACACTTTGTGCACGTCTACACAAAGAAAAGTTCTTGATTGTATTAGATGATTTGTGGACTACTAAGGCCTGGGATGATCTCCGAGCTGCCTTTCCAAAAAGCAATCAGCTGTGTAAAATATTGATAACCACTCGTTTTCCGTATGTGGCTGAATATGCTAACACTTACAGAGATCCGTTCAAGTTGCGTTTCCTCACTCGTGAAGAAAGTTGGTCACTATTAGTGTTTGCGGGCGGGTTTATAAAGTTTAATTCACATCTGAGAGACCTCGGAATTCGCATTGGAGATGAATGTGACGGTCTGCCGCTTGCAGTAAAGTTGATTGGTGGAATTCTAAAGAAAACAGCTTCAGTGGGTGAAATGAACAAGACGAAGAATATGATGATACAAGTTCATGATAGATTGAGAACAATGCCCCGTGGAGGACGCATTTCGAAGGTGGTTGGATTGAGTTACAACATGTTACCATATTACCTGAAACCATGCTTTCTGTATTTGGGGTTGTTTCCCGAAGACTTCAAAATCCCGGTTTGGAAATTGACCCTTCTATGGATTGCAGAAGGCTTCATAGAAGAAAAATCATCAGGGGCAAGCTTGGAGGAAACTGCAGAGGAGTATTTGAAGGATCTCATTGGCAGACACTTAGTCATGATTGACAAAGTGAGTCCCTCTGGCAGAATTAAAATATGCCGCGTGCATGATTTCATTCGTGAATTCTGCAAGAGTGAAGCCGAAGAATATTTTTCTCGAGAAATAAAACACTCTGATGGTGGAGTTTTCAAACATTCAAATTCTAATTTACAAAAGTATCGGCGCATTTCTATTCATTCTAATCCTGTGAGATTCCTATCATCGCAACCTTATAGTCCATATGTTCGAAGTTTCCTCCATTCTTCTCAAGAAGAAACCACCGCACTACCTGATGATGTTTCATCCATCCCAAATGCCTTCAAACTACTCAGAGTTTTAGAAGTCAAGCCCATCATATTCACAAGATTCCCATTCTATTTAACACAACTTATCCATTTGAGGTATGTCTGTCTGTCCAGCGATTTCAAGGTTCTTCTTGAAGACATCTCCAATATGTGGAACATTCAAACTATTATTGTTTATACATCATCACGCACTCTGAAAATTAAAGCAGATATATGGAAGATGATGCAACTGAGGCACCTAAAAACTAATGCATCGATTATTCTGGAAAAGAGTGCAGGAGAAACAAGTAATAATAATACAGCTACAGGTGACAACATCCAAACAGCTGCCAATATATCTCCAGAAAGTTGCGTAGAAGTGTTTGAAAGGGCAAACAAAATAAAATCATTGGGCATCCGGGGGCGGCTAGCCACCCTACTGGACGATAAGGGTACTGGATCTTGTCTGTTTGATGGTTTGCAAAAATTGGGCCACCTCGAAAAATTGAAACTATTGAACGACGTTACTGAAATTCCGTTGCCTGCCCTCCCTCCACCCGACAAATTTCCACCAAAACTGATGAGCCTGACGCTATCGAGTACTTTTCTAGATTGGAAGCATATGTCTATCCTTGGATTGTTGACGAACCTTAAAGTTCTCAAGTTGAAAAATAGTGCATTCATGGGGGTGCGTTGGACAGCAGCTGACCAGAAAGGTTTTCATCAACTCCAAGTTCTGCAGATTGAATATTCCAACTTGGTTGTGTGGGAAGCTACCGGAATATTCCTAGTAGAATTTTACTTTCCTAAGCTCGAGTATCTCAAGTTGAGGAATTGTGAGAAACTTGAAGCAATTCCTTATACCCTGGTACATAAGTCAAGCCTAAGGGAAATTTACCTTTACCGGACTACCAAGTCAGCTGCTGGTTCGGCCAAGCAAATTCGTGACGCCATAGAACAAACTAAATCAAGAAGATTGGAGCTCTCTGTTTTTCCTCTCGAAGATCAAGCTTAAGTGCCTTTCAAAGTTTTCATTTGATCGAGCATATATACTCCTTAGATGCACCTTAAATTTTCAGTGTATCCCTCTTTGAAAACTTCTTTTGTTACAGTGGATTCGCCCTTCTGATACTACAGCTGCAAGACAGGATTGGTGAGTATTACATGTCAAGTGAGACACCCCACAACTCTGTTTTCTAGTGTCGTCCAAGTTGAAATTTGTTGTGAGCCCTTTTTAATTTGGCTCGAAGTTATCCCCTTGAAACCCTACCAACTCAACATCTGGGAATCACCCTCTTTACACCATTTCGCAATAGGCGAAATTGATTTGTCTTGTGCAATGAATTAAAAAACTTTTTGAATGAGAATGGTTTGCCTGGATAGAATCCTCTAGTTTAAAATAGTATCTCATCACCTAATTCATAATTCATATTCATGCCAATGGATATAATATTACTTTTTTAATTATATGTTTGGTCTGAAATCTTTACACTTGACGTATATTTATAGATTGTAATAGGAGATGAAATACAATTTACAATAGAGGATTTCGTCTGTTGGTTCGCTTTGCTGTCTATGTTTTAGTGTGAAAAAGCTTTTTTTTTTTTTTTTTTTTTTTTGTCTCCTAAAATATTTTATACTGACTAGAAAGTATCTTGATGATTTGTGCTGCAGAGTATATGGACCAAATAAAGAAGCCTGGGGATATGCCTAATAAGTGTAATGCAAGCTCCTTGTAGGATTTCTGATTTTTTCTATTGGATATTGAACATGCTTTTCTATTTCGTAATTGACTAGATTTGCTGCTATGTATATATATATGTATTTCCTTTTCTCAGAACTGGTGTCAAGGTATTCATTATTGTTCGCTATCAAGTTTTGAGTTTCGAATTATTAAACTTGATCTTCAGTTATTTTACATCACAATTTCGAGTGAACAGTACTCTTTTATATTATCTATTATGTATATACTAAACTAAAAAGACTTTTATGCTTAAAATAAGAACAAGGAGATTTTGGGTCCGTTTGGATGGACTTAAAAAAACAGTGCTTCTAGAATGGTGCTTTTTATGGTAGATTTTTTTTTGAGCCAAATAGGTTTACATTTGAATAAAATATTTAAAAGTGTTTTTATTTAAAATTACTCCGAAGTAGTTTCTAAAAAATGCTCTTTTTAGCTTTTTTTCTGACTTCTGTTTTTTTTTAAAAAAACCTATCCAAACACAATATTTTTTTGTTTGAAGTGCTTAAAAAACTAAGTAGTTTTACTCTGAAAAAAGCTCATCCAAACAGGCTCCATATTCTATTGAGATAGCAAGAGATTAAGAGAATACTAATTATTCCATCTCAATATTCCCTTAATCTTATTCAAACTTATAAAGTAGTATTTTAATCTGCTTGAATTTGTTGTACTATCCATAATCAAGCAACAGAATTTTTGTTGTCCAAATAACATTTGAAAGCTCTGAGAATGGCTTCTATCATTCTCACATCTCTAAGCTGTTTCGGGATTGAATTTTATATTTTTGTTCCTCATAAGGCTAATATGAGTCTGAGTTTCATATTAGGTCTTCTGAGAATATGTTGTGTTGCCATTACAATTTACATATTAGATCTAAAATGTCTTTACGTTCTGTAAATATGTAGAGTTGGAAAATCGTCAAAAGCACGAAAATCGCCTTGTAATTAACGCTACCCTTTTTGCAGTTTAGTCCTTTTGCGTATGTGTTTCTTGGGTTCTTCCTTCAATTAACGAAAATTGACAATTTTGTCCTACTTTCGTTGGAAACGCTAACATGGCTAACCTGTATTTGTAGAACATAAATTTCTAAAACCATACTTTATAAAAGTAATTGCTAAATTAAACAACCATACTTTAAAATTTTCAATATTTTGATTACATAATACAGTCAATTTCGATATATATTAGATTTTATATGCCATGGATTTTCTTAGAAAATTTTATGCAAAAACAATTAATATATAATTCTAATACTTTAAAATTAAAGTAATTGATGAATGTTGCAGATATGATCCATAAATAAAGATAATAATTTTATGAATTTATTTAAATTAAAATGTAACATATTTTATTGTAAACTTTTGATAAGTGTTAATTATGAGTCATTGTATGCTTATACGAATTAAAATTCAACAATGTTCTAATTTCATTATTGATGCGGTCCGGATTTGGTTGGTCCACGTGTCCGGGTACTACGCACTTCTATAATAGTATCTGCTGGTGGCCCACCTGCTAAAGAGGGAGAAACGCGCGTGAGACTAGCCGGTTTTGCCCCGGCGTAGGCTCTCC
The DNA here is from genome assembly GCA_026212405.1 of Petrea volubilis. Lineage (NCBI taxonomy): Eukaryota > Viridiplantae > Streptophyta > Magnoliopsida > Lamiales > Verbenaceae > Petrea > Petrea volubilis. The sequence goes on from CM047871.1 coordinate 26,669,011, forward strand.
GACGCTCAAGTCAGTGGCGGGTTTAAGAAGAAGATGAATAGTAATAGTCTTTTGTCTTGTAAGGCATAGAATGTTTTCTTACCCTTGAGTGGAGAGCCGTGTCGGACTTTTATATGAGAGTGAGGAGCCTGATGTGATGGGATTGGTGGGATCCGGTCACCCTCAGCCCTGTAGCTGTTATCATAAGTGCCTTTTGTCCCCCCTTTTCCCAATCTTTTGGCGGCTATCCTCACTCATCATTAATGAGGGGTCATACCCGGCATTTAAGGGATATCTTGGGCATTTATGACCAAGGATTGTATTTATGACTTGGCATTTAATGCACCCACGTCTGATGGGATGGACCCATGTGCCAACGTGATGCAGTAGGTGGCAGCAGGCTGCGTCTGCCAGTAACCTCCAGCTGTACATGTCCTGCCAAAATTCCTATCCCGGTAATGGTTAAGTCTGGGATTCGGCCCTCGATGAGGGTGCCTTCGAGGGCAAATTCTCCCTTCGAGGGCAGCCATCGAGGGCAAGTTCTCCCTTTGGGGGGCACCCTTGTTAACCTAACACAGGATTTTGTAAGGGGGACGAGGCTGGCGTGTGTAGGTGTGCCTCTTCGAGGGCCTTGACAACTTCGAGGGCCTTGACAACTTCGAGGGCCTTGATGGCCTCGAGGGTAACAATCTCATACTTGGCAGATGACTTTTGGGAGATAGTGATGACCTGGCATGGGGAAGTGGCATTTGACCCATCATTAGCCCCCCCACTCTTGAGTGTGACGGGGACGTCAGCCTTCAAGAGTGCATTTATGAGCAGGATGTCAGGCGTCTTTTCATTTTTGAATTTGAATCGGCATTGGGGCATGGGGAGCCGCACCTTTTCGGCCTGCCCGTCCACGCGCCTAATTGGGGGGGACGTGTCGTGTCCCCAGCCATTAATTTTGGGCGGCCGAAGGGTTTTCACGCGAAAAGGCGTGCTTGGTCGCCATTATTGCAGGCTTTTTGGGTCGTCGCGCTCGAGGTGCCATAATGATGGGAGGTGTCCCGTATAACCTATAAATAGTTGCAGGCTTCACCATAATTCGATTTTTCTCTCGCTTGCTATACTTATTCAGAAGATTGACTTGAGGATTTCCACTACCCGGCATTTTCAAAGTTCTTCGTCGCCATTTCAGGTGAATCCTCCTTTCTTTTCAAATTTTTCCTTTTCCGCAAAGAACCCTAGCCGCCATGGGACCCGAGAGGAAAATACTGGACGATTCTGACCCCACGCCTGAGGACTTGGCGGCGGAGGGGGAGGTTCGCCTCCCTTCCCAGTCGGTTTCAGGCCCTGGGTCAGGTCGCGCCAGCGAGGACTCAGGGGCTACGCTCGCCGGGGCGCCGTCAGAGGGCGACACGAGAGAAGGGGCGCCGGGTAACGCGCCAGAAGATGCTCGCCCCCGCCCTAGGAGGAGGCCGGCGGGATCCGGTAGGGGAGACGCAGGACCGAGCGCGTCCCCGTCAAAAAGCCCAAAAACACGAGGCGCTGGGATGGGCAGGTTTCAAACAGCCTCACTCCCTCGGGATATGCCCAATAACATTACTGTAGCCGAGGTTGAGAAGATCAGGGAAGAATATGGGGTCCAGTTCCCTATTCATATACCGGGCCCCACGGAGAACATGGTGGAGCCAAGGGAAGGGTGTGTGGCCCTCAATCTTCATCACTTCGAGGCGGGACTACGCCTTCCCTTTCCCCCCGAAGTCCGGCGATTGCTGGAGTTTATCGGGGTTTGCCCTTGTCAATTGGTGCCGAATTCCATTATGATCATCATTGCCTTCGTGGTGATCATGAAATGCTTGAAGAAAGAGGCAAGCCCAGCCAATTTTTTGGAATTCTTCAGATCGAACGAGTCGGTTCGGTCGGGCCCTGGCGAATCAGCAGATGATGGGCCCGGGTTCTTGTATTTATCAGCCCGTTCTGGCTCCTCGAAGGTGTTGGACGGCTTCAAATCCTCCCATGGATCGGGATGGAAGAGGAAGTTCGTCTTTGTGGAGGATCGAGGGCAGTTGGGGATGTCCTCGACTTGGCGTCAGCCTCCCATACTTAATCGGAATCAGTTCCACGAGGAGCCAAGCTTTGACGAGGGGAATGTGGAGGACTTGGCGAAAATGGGGAGGATGTGTGCAGTTTTTCTAACCTCTGAGGACATACTCCGCGCGTGCCGCCTCTCGAACGCCACTGGTGACCCCGGCCCCGGCGAGCGCCCCGGTACGCGGCGTCAACTCTTTACCGAGAACCACCTTAGGGCCTAAGTCTTCTCCCTCGTTCTTCTATATTTCATATTATCCCTCAAGGTTTTTGTAAAATAACTCCTCCTTTTTTTTTTTTTTTTCTTTTGCAGCCTTAACAATTCTCATGGACGCACGTAAGGCTTTGCTGGCGAGACTCGACCGCCAAAGGCGTCAGACACAACCCCCACGACCCAGAGTGACGCCGTTCCACAGGCCCGTTACTCAAAAGACGAGACGGGCAAGAAAAGACACCGAGGCTGGGGAGGGTTCCAGCCAGGGAGTTGAGGCGGAAGGGACAGAGGCTGAAATTCCTCCATCAGCCGAGGGGGTTACACCATCCGAGGGGGCACCACCGTCCGAGGGGGCAGAGGTCCCAAGGGGCGATGAGTGGGGTCCGGCGCCCGTGGAACAAACGGCGCCTCAAGCTGAGGCTCCCTCTTCAATGCCGACATCAGCTGTTGGGGGGCCGGTTCCTGCAACGTCTCCAAGGCCTCTGCAAAGGCCTACTACTGCTGGGGCCCCTGCTGATGCCCCGCCTCGATCTAAGGTGAGCTCTGCCAGCCCCCCTACTGGAACAACTCAATCAGCGCCCTCAACCCGGCCAAGTCCTAGGGGAGCTGCCCCTCGAAGGGTCTTGCCAGGTGTCTCGATTCGTGAAGGAGGCTCTGAGGGCTCTCGTAAGAGGGCGGCAGATGAAGAGGCGGCTCGGGGGGTAAAGAAGCAGAAGCCTATCCCCACGGGGAAAGGCAAAAGGGCGGCAAGCCCCGAACCCCCGGAATCAGACGAGGAGGACGAGATCATCAAGTGCGTCGACGTGGGGCCCAGTAACCCTGTTCACCTCGGGCAACACCACTCTAACCTTCGTATCACAGGGATAGGGGCCAACGAGACAGATACGAAGATGAACTTGGCTCTTCTTCGAGGTCTTCAGTTCCCTAACGACCATCGGGCTCTGTTGAAGTGCTCCATGGCTGATCTGGAGACCAATCTAGCCAATGCTTTAATCGGGGTAAGGATTCACGCCTTAAAATTATTTCATCTCCCCTTAATTAATTTTTTTTTTTTTTTTTACTCATTTGCCAATCCTATGGGCAGGTGGTTGCCCCCTTGTCTCACCATTTCCTCCGTCGCGCTAGCGTCTTCCGGCGGGAGAAGAACAAGTACAAAAGACTCCTCCGAGAGGAGAAGAAAAAGAATAAACAGGCGCCGGCTGAGGTAGAAAAGCGCCTCGAAGAGGCCGAAGTACTTGTCGGGGAACTGGCCTCGGCAAATGATACTCTTCGAGGGCAGTTGCAGGAGAGTCAGCAACTCCTCGAATCTGCCCAGACTCGCATTGCAGAGCTCGAGAAGAGGTGTGCGGGTCTAGATGACGAAGTCAAGCGCACGGCCCAGGCTTGGGAAGAAACGCGGGAATTGTGCGAGCAGGCAGAAATGGCTCGTGACTTCGCCAAAGAGCGCCTCGAGGTGGTCAACAATAGGGTTGCAGAGGTGGAGGCCAAAGCTCACCATAACTACAGTGAGGGCGTTAAGGCGGGGCTGCAGAGGGCTGAGTGGATATTCCCCGCACGATGCCGCAAGAGAGTCAAACGGGCCTTCTCGAGGTTCTTCGTGAGCGAGGCGTTTGATTACATCAGGACGTACCTCGGCTTCCAGGATTCTGCGGAGGCCATAGAATTAGTCCTCGATCAGCTCCAAACTCGAGGCGAATTGAGGGAGGATTTTGATCGAGAGTCGGTTGGGCTCTCCTTTGACCGCAACGGGGCGCCGGTGGATGAGGCTTCGCCCTCGACGGGGAAATCCAAAGAGTTCGACTTCCAAGGAAGCGAATTTAACTTTACCTTCCGCCGCCTCGAAATTCCACCGCCTGAGACTGCAATAGGCGAGTCATCGGGGGAAGAGGACGTTCAAATGCCTTCCGCGCCGGCTCCCGAGACTTGGAAGGATGGGATGGTCGAGCCTAGCACTCCCTATGATCCCGAGGGCGAAGACGGAGAGGGCGGAGCGGGGGCTTTTGCCGGTGACGGGGGCGACGAGGGTCAGGAGGACAGGCCTGTCGAACTTAGTGACTAGGTCTTATATTCCCCATCCTTTTGTACTTTTCTCCCCCTTTTGCCCCTGTAACCCTTTTGCCCCTGTAACTTTTTCGCCCTCGGGGTTCCTTAATGAATTGGCCCGGCCGAGGCTTCTCCTGTTTGAATATGAAAATTAGTTCTCGAGCCCATATTATAGTTTTTTTTTTTTTTTTTATTAAATGATACTTTGATGAAATCGAGAGGCGCTGTCCCATTTACATGAAAAATGAAATGGGTGAAATCAAAAGTGGAATCGAGTGACACTAGAGTTTTATCATTGCGCCAAACTGTACCCCATCGAGGCTTAATAATAAAAGTGCGAGAACACTTCAAAGATAATCAAGAGGAAAGGGTTTTTTATTAAAATGCCACATTACATTTGCTTTCCTCGAATCAAAAGTATCCTCGACACACACCTCTATCAACTATCGAGGAAGGTTCGAGCAAACTTATCTTATACATAGAATTTTCTGAGATTCAAAGCATTCCATGGTCGAGGTAATTCTCCTCCTTCCATGTCCTCGAGCCGGTACGCATTATTTTTCGAAACCTTCACAACTTTGTAAGGTCCCTCCCAGTTAGGGTCTAGCTTTCCCACGTGCTTGGATACTTCAACCTTTTTCAGGACCAAGTCACCGAGTTGGAAATTTCTGGGGCGTACTCCTTTATTGTATGCTCGGGCCATGGAGACTCGATATTTTTGCATCCTCGACCAAGCTGCGCCTCTTCTTTCCTCGAGCAAATTTAGTTCCGAGGCTCGATTTTCCTCATTCCTAGACTTGTCGAAGTATGCGACCCGGGCGGTGTCGTGCAATATTTCCGCTGGAATGACTGCCTCGGATCCATACACTAAGGCGTACGGGGAGTCTGCCGTTGCTGTTCGAGGGGTGGTGCGGTAATCCCATAAGACCCCTGGCAACTCATCCGCCCATTCTCCCTTAAAAGAACCCAACATAGTTTTGAGATTTTGGAGAATGATGCGGTTGGTCACCTCCACTTGGCCATTGGCTTGGGGGTTCCCCACGGATGTGAACCGCTGCTCGATGCCATGACTTCGACACCACTCCGTTGTGGCTCGACTTTGAAACTGGGTACCATTATCTGATATCAGCACTCGAGGGACCCCAAAACGGCAGATAATATTCTTCCATATGAAGGATCGGATCGAGGCATCGGTTATCTTGGGAACAACCTCCGCCTCGACCCATTTAGTGAAGTACTCCACAGCCACTATGGCGAATTTTCTTTGGCCTTTCCCTATAGGGAAAGGTCCAACTACATCGATCCCCCATTGATCGAAGGGCCATGAGATCTCCACATTCACCATCTCGGCTGTCGGTTTATGAGGAAGGTTGGCATGAAGTTGGCACTTCGGGCATTTCCGGGTGTAATCAAATGCATCCCTTAGAATGGTTGGCCAATAAAAACCGCTTCTCATAATCTTTTTGGATAATGACCTTCCTCCCGCATGATTCCCACAACTTCCCTCGTGAATAGACTGCATTACCTCTCGGGCCTCCGAGGGGAGGAGACATCTGAGCGGGGGTCCCAAAAAAGATTTACGAAATAACCTTCCTTCTCCGTCCAAGGCATATCTCGCACACTGCCTTCTCAGTCTCCTCGATTGATTTTGGTCAACTATCTCTTCCCCCGACAAGAATGCGCGGATTTCATCCTGCCAGCTGGGTTCGAGGGGCTGGATAGGCATGATCGAGGCGCTCCCATTGCGGATTACAGAAGTGTCGAGGGTCTGAAACCTGACTACATGGTCCCTCGTGCCTTTTAAGGCACTTGCAAATTTCGACAAAGCGTCCGCACGCTCATTTTCTTCCCTCGGAATCTGCTCCAAAGTGAAGGATTTGAAAGTTTCCTTCATCTTGGAAACATAGTCGAGGTACTTTGTCATCGTGGCATCTCGGGCTTCGAATATTCCCCCGATTTGATTGGAGACCAGCTGAGAATCGGTGAAGGCTCGAATATGGGAAATTCCTTCTCGCGCTGCCAGTTCGAGGCCGGCTATGAGGGCCTCATATTCTGCTTCGTTGTTTGTGACGGGGAAATTAAGCCTGATAGCGAATTCCACCATATCGCCATTTGGGCTTTGTAAAGTGATCCCAGCTCCATCTCCTTGCGTGGTGGATGACCCATCTACATGCAGGAGCCATGGGTCGGTGATAGGCGGAACTTCTTCCGGCAACCCCACTCTTTCGAGGAGGAAATCAGCCAGCACTTGGGCTTGAATGGCGGTTCTGGGTTGATACATTATATCAAATTCCCCGAGCTCTATAGCCCACTTGATAAGCCGGCCCGACGTGTTAGGCTTTGAAATGACCTGCCGGAGAGGTTGATCGGTAAGCACTACCATAGAATGTGACTGGAAGTATTGTCTCAGCTTCCTTGCGGAGTGGATGAGGGCCAACGCAAATTTCTCTATCTCCATGTAGTTCTTTTCTGGCCCTTGCAACACTTTACTGAGATAATACACCGGTAAGTGCTTCCGATCTCGTATTACCACAATCACAGAGCTAACCGCTTCTGGCGATACAGCGAGATACACATACAGCTTTTCTCCTGGGTTCGGTTTTGCTAACAGAGGCGGGGCGGCCAGATAGTTTTTAAGCTCGCACAGAGCTTGCTCGCATTCAGGGGTCCATTGAAAATCAGGAACTTTCCTCAATTTTTTGAAGAAGAGGAGGTTCTTGTCCGCCGACCGAGATATGAATCTATTCAATGACACAATCCGGCCGCAGAGCCTCTGGACGTCCTTGATTGATTTGGGGGATCCGATTTTTTGTAAAGCCTCGATTTTCTCCGGATTGGCCTCGATTCCCCTCTCGCTGACCATATAACCCAGAAACTTTCCCCCTCGAACTCCGAATGTACATTTCGAGGGGTTAAGTTTTAGACCAAATTCCCTTAGTACTTGGAAGACCTCTTTAAGATGCTCGAGATGGTCTCTTTCCTCCGAACTCTTAACAATCATGTCGTCCACATATACTTCAACGATCCGTCCTATCAATTCTTTGAAAATGAGATTCACTAACCTTTGATAGGTCGCCCCCGCATTCTTGAGGCCAAAGGGCATAACCCGGAAACAATAGACCCCCATCTCTACCACAAATGAAGTCTTGGACTGGTCTTCCGGTGCCATGGAAATCTGGTAATACCCTTGATAGGCATCCATCATACTCATCATCTCACAACCTGCCGTCGAATCGACTAGCTGATCGATTCGAGGAAGTGGGTAGGGGTCCTTTGGGCATGCCTTGTTAAGGTCCGTGAAGTCGTTGCACATCCTCCACTTCCCTTGCCCTTTAGGGACCACCACTACGTTGCACAACCATTCCGGAAAGTATATAGGCATGATATAACCAGCCTTTAACAATTTGTTCACCTCCCCCTCGATAATTTTGTTTCTTTCGGCCCCGAAGACCCTCTTCTTCTATTTGACAGGCTTGAAGGTGGGATCAACATTCAATCGGTGCACAATGACCTCGGGGCTTATCCCAGGAAAATCCGAGGGCTGCCATGCAAACACATCTTTATTCTCTCTTAAGAAGTGAACAAGCATCATCTCCTTAGCTTGATCGAGTTGAGCCCCTATCTGGGTCGTTTTCTCAGGGTTACCCGGCTCCAACTCGATGGTCTTGGACTCTCCGGTGGGCTCGATCCTGCTATCCTCGAGCTTCCTAGTTTTGGTCGGAGGCAGCTCTACCCATCCAGTTTCGCTATCCGAGCTAGCCTCGAGTGACTTTCTTTTCGAGGACCCTGGCTTCGTCCCAAGTGAGACCGAGTAACAGGTCCATGCGTCAATTACATCGCATCTCACCTGTCCAATCCCGGTCTCGGTGGGGAATTTCATCATGAGGTGGTAAGTCGAGACCACTGCACGGAAGGCATTAAGCGCCGGTCTGCCCAGGATTAAATTATAGGCAAAGGGGGCGTCCACGACCAAGTAATTCATCATCAAGGTCCGTCGGTGGGGTTCTTTGCCGAGGGATGTTGGCAACTTGATCTGCCCCAGGGGGTGGATCTGAGATCCCCCAAAGCCCACAAGGGGCGTCCTTACCGGCTCCAAATCGATTTTTCCCATGTCCATCTTCCTCAAAGTCGAATAGAATAGGACATTGGCTGAGCTTCCGTTGTCGATCAAAGTTTTGGTAATGGCGAAGTTAGCTACGTCAGCCGTTACCACCATAGGATAGTCGGGTTGCTCGACCAGACCTTCTGGGTTCTGGACAGGGATCCTGTCCCTCTCGGTGAACTCGATCGAGCATCCCTCAATTGAATTAACCTGTTGGGGGTAATCCGGATCCTCGAGGGCAAACCGGTCATACCGGAGCTTCCTGCCAACTTTCTTTCACGAGGATCTAGTATCACCCCCAGCGGGTCCTCCCGCGATCATGAGGATCGTGCCCTTCGTGGGGTGGTTGTTACTCAAGGGCCTCTTGCCGGCTCTCTTTGAATTTTCTGGCGGCTTTTGGGGACTCGTCCTTCTAGGCGACCTCGACCGATCTCGAGGGATTGGAGAGGCCTGGCGATCATAGTACTCCAACTTCTTAACAAATTCCTGGAGCTTCCCGCCACGGATCAGGGCCTCAATCTCGTCTTGTAGGTTATAGCAATCTTCCGTGTTGTGCCCGGGTTGTCGGTGGTAGGCACAGTATTTTCCACTCCTCCGAGCTTTCCTCCCCTCGGGCATCCTCTTAGGCGTTGAAAACGCGTGGCTCCCGAGGAGTGAAAAGATCTCAGCTGGGGTCTTGGTAAGGGGAGAATACTCTTTGTACTTCCTGACTACCTCCCTCCTTTCCTTGCCCCTTGATTTGTCTTCCCGGGGTTTGGTGCTACCTTCTCCTTTAGTCTTTGGCGGGTGCTTTATGAGGTTGAGCTCCTCAACCTCCATGTACTTGGAGGCCAGTTGCTGTATCCCGGCTATGGTGCGGGGGGCCTGCATAATAATGGCCTCCGCACATTTCTCATTTTTCAAGGCTTGATACAGCGCATGCCGGACAAACTCGACCCCCACATCTTCCACTTTAAGGAGCTCATTGTTAAATCGTTCCATGAAAGCACGCAGGCTCTCATCTTCTTTCTGGACAACCCCATACAAATGAGTATGGGACAACTTAGTAGACATCTTGGCAGCAAAATGGTTCAAAAATTTGTCTGCTAATTCTTCATAGGAGGAGATGGACTGTGGTTCCATCTTCTTAAACCATGTAAGGGCGATCCCTTGGAGGGTAGTAGAAAAGAGGCGAGCCCATACATGGAGGTTGCTAGTTGCCACCCCGACTACGTCCTCATAATGGGTCAGGTGTTCCAGCGGGTCCGTAGTACCGTCATAACGGGGCAAGCTGGTGGGCATGCGTTCATCCGGGGCCAACCGGGACTCGGCAATCTCCAAAATAAATGGAGATCTCTCCAATCGATGATTGTAAGGAGGGAGTTGTCGTGTTACTTCCACCCTTACGCTCCTATCTCCTTCACGGCGCCTAGACAGGCGATCTATCTCATCCTGTAGGTCGCTGACCTGTTGGCGCATGCGAGCCAGCTCTTTGGGCTCCTCCCCCCTTCGAGGGCGCAGACGATGGCCGCCGGACCGGGACCTGGCGGGAGCCCTGGACCCAGCGGGTGCATCTATGGCGTTTCGGCCAGGAGGAACCCTTCGAGTGGCTATATTACCTGATTCAGCGACCTCTTCCCTGAGGTTATGTCTATGACTCCCTTCACGCGGGGACTGGCTCCGGCGGGGCTCATGATGCTCGCGACGGTGAGATACGGTTGGGGGCCCCACCTCGTTAGGGGGTGGGGGAAGCCCCCCGGATAACAATCGAACCAGGGTTTGGTCATCGCAGGCCCCCAACAGCTGTCTGACCAGGCTGATGGGGAGGGTGACCGTATGCTCGACCTGTTGCGCCCCTACAGCTTGAGCTGGGGCGGGATCATTAGAGGGTTCTGCCCCCAGCCCAGCCGGTAGTGCGGGCGCAACAGGTTCCTTTCCTCTGTTCATGACGTTGACAGCATCCTCTGCCCGTTGAGTCACTTCGGGAGGGTCGCGGTGGCTCCTCTCCGATGTGAGGGACATGTGAGTTCGCCGAGTGTTCACCATTCTTCTTGGCTTAAAAAAATCACCTCCTGAACAGGATTAGGCCCTTCCTCTAGCGCCAAAATGATGCGGTCCGGATTTGGTTGGTCCACGTGTCCGGGTACTACGCACTTCTATAATAGTATCTGCTGGTGGCCCACCTGCTAAAGAGGGAGAAACGCACGTGAGACTAGCCGGTTTTGCCCCGGCGTAGGCTCTCCGACGCTCAAGTCAGTGGCGGGTTTAAGAAGATGATGAATAGTAATAGTCTTTTGTCTTGTAAGGCACAGAATGTTTTCTTACCCTTGAGTGGAGAGCCGTGTCGGACTTTTATATGAGAGTGAGGAGCCTGATGTGATGGGATTGGTGGGATCCGGTCACCCTCAGCCCTGTAGCTGTTATCATAAGTGCCTTTTGTCCCCCTTTTCCCAATCTTTTGGCGGCTATCCTCACTCATCATTAATGAGGGGTCATACTCGGCATTTAAGGGATATCTTGGGCATTTATGACCAAGGATTGTATTTATGACTTGGCATTTAATGCACCCACGTCTGATGGGATGGACCCATGTGCCAACGTGATGCAGTAGGTGGCAGCAGGCTGCGTCTGCCAGTAACCTCCAGCTGTACATGTCCTGCCAAAATTCCTATCCTGGTAATGGTTAAGTCTGGGATTCGGCCCTCGATGAGGGTGCCTTCGAGGGCAAATTCTCCCTTCGAGGGCAGCCATCGAGGGCAAGTTCTCCCTTTGGGGGGCACCCTTGTTAATCTAACACAGGATTTTGTAAGGGGGACGAGGCTGGCGTGTATAGGTGTGCCTCTTCGAGGGCCTTGACAATTTCGAGGGCCTTGATGGCCTCGAGGGTAACAATCCCACACTTGGCAGATGACTTTTGGGAGATAGTGATGACCTGGCATGGGGAAGTGGCATTTGACCCATCAATTATGTACCACAATAAAATATAGAGAAAAAATTATTTATCGTTCAAAGTATACGGGCTTTTACAGTTTATCATATGTATATATATATATTTTTTTTTTTACTAATTGTCATCCAAACTTTATATTTTTAGTTAAAAGATATCATCCAAACTCAAATTCTGACAGAATATTCCGTTAAGATTTCCTACCATGACTAGTATGTGAGTTTCTTGAGGGTATAATCGTCTTTTGACATAAGACCCACTCAAAAAAATTGGGCATAATCGTCTTTTGACGGGACCTACTCATATAATTGGCTAAACTGTAAGAAATGGATTTCGAACTCAGGTACCTTCTTTGGGAAGCCTATTGCCAGTTAACCAACTAGACCACATCACCCTTGGCTCAAGGCCATGCCATATATTTTAATTGTCTAATTATAAAAATCCAAGAAAAGCTGATATTTTTAATTTATTAGTAAAAAAATAAAATAAAATAATAATACCGAACATAAAGGATATTTTCTTCATTTGAACTTAAAATCAAGTGATGGGCTCTTCAAATTAAAAGTAAACTTTAGACTCTTTCATGTAAAGATGAACAGTATTTACATTCTTCTTTGAAAAAAGCTTTAATCCTTATATTTTCTAAGCGTATTGTAATATAATATTCTTTTTTATTCGCATAAAGAATTCATATTTTTCTGTATCCTAGAAAAATATTTTAAATGAAAATATGTAATTAAATTATAGCAAATTAAAACAACTTATTCATTTCTAGTCAAAATAGTCGAACAGCATTTATAATAGATCGTCAATTAATGCTTCATGTTCAAAAAATTACAATGATATTTTATCTTTAATATTTTAAGTATTATGAAATGATTATTACATTAGGTTTTAATTAACTTATTAAATTTTTTTAATTATTTTCTATGATCTAGAATTAATTATTATCGCATGATTAATTTTCCCAGTTGATTCACAATTAAAATCAAATATTAACTGATTACACAAAATTAATATAATTTGAATAATCTAATATCTTACGCAAGGACTACAATTTGATTAATTAATTGTTTCTTTAGTAGTAAATTGATAAATTTTAAATCATTTACCTTAATGTCTCAAAATTCCCCATTAATTTGGAACGATTTGACCAATTAATATAATTGGATCAATTCATGATATAATCCATGATATACTCAGTTAGATTATATTTTTAAATATTCCAGCCACACAACACGAATTAATACTCCACTCTGAATTCAATGGTCATGACGTCTAATTAATTAATTGCAAATTATCAAATCAAAGAAGTAATTAATTATAAAATTAACATAACATATGAATATGAATGATTGAACGATACAATTAATTTCAAAATTACAAAAATAAATAAATTCAAACATTTCACAAAATTAATAAATTAATAAATTACAAAAGTTAATAAAAAAAATTTTAAAAGTAATAAATTAAATAAATTATAAAATTATAAAAAGTTAATAAAAAAAATTTAAAAAGTAATAAATTAAATAAATTATAAAATTATAAAAATAAATAAAGAAATAAAACTAATAAATTAATAATGTAATTGATATATGTATAAACTAAAGACCATCACATACACTGAAGGTGGAGGAACACCTCCATATGAGTTTGGAGGTGATCAATTGTACGTAGTTATATTGCATAATCATGTTAAGTGAATCGGACTCGTTATTTCATCTATTAAGTAAAATATTTATCAATCACATTTGATGAGTGTACAAAATAAAAATAATTTAGTTTGTATTAGAATTTTTATAAATCAAAGTATAGATGTATATTGAATGTTCTATATGAATAAAATATTTTAAGCATGCATTAAAATTAAAATAAGTGAAAAGTAAAATCATTTAAACCAAGATGAACTAATATGATTAAAAAATAATTAAGTTGAAGATGTGACATGAGAGGGAAAGAGAGGAGAGAAATTGAAAATGTTAAAAAGGAGGAGGTGAAGAAGAAGAAAAAGAAGAACGTGTAGCATGAGATGGGAGGAGGAAGAAAAAATAGGATAGAGAAAACAAAAAAATAAATTACTTATTACAAGGGTCTCTTACTTTATATAATAGTAAGAGGTAATTTAGTTATATACTTGAATTTGATAAATCAAATTATAAATTGTATATTATATGAATAAAATCTATTAAGCATTTATTAAAGTTAGATAAATGAAAACTAGAGTAATTTAAAGTAAGATACAATTATATGTTACAAATTAGAAATACATATTACTCGAATAAAGTTAAATAACTAAAAATTAAAATAATTTAAAATAAGATAAAGTTGTATGATTTAAAAAAAATTAAAAATATTTGGTTGTATGACATTAGAGGGAAGAGACTTTTGGTAAAATAATCAAAAATTAATCCCAAAAATAATAAATGCAGCCGAAAATAAAAGGACCTAACCCTCATGCGTGCATGCGTGACATACAAAAAATTTAAATCAAAAACACATATCATCAAATGCAATCAAAATTAATTAAACAATTTAATTATTTAAAAATCTTTTATTTCATAATTCTAGAAAGCATAAAATATAGTACTAAAAAGTATAAAATATACTGACCTCAAATCCTGAACAAAATAACTGTCCTGGAGTGCGCATTTATCTTAAATTAAATCTACTATTTTTTTTTTAATTTGCAATTATTGTTCCGTAGTCACCTATCTAATTCCTAGAAAGGATGATCCTCCTTTCAGTTTTATTTTCTCCCAACACCAATTTCACATTATTAGAAAAGAACAAAAAGTGAAGAGATTTAATTCTTTTTGAACCCCGTTAGTAATTTGTGTCATTAAGATGAAATGCGTAGTATTTCATTCTGAACCCCGTTAGTAATTTGTTATATTTAAAATTACTTGGTTATATTAAAAAGGATAATTGGTGTTCAAATTAATTGTTTAATTTATTTTTATAAAAGCGTGCATTATATCGAAACAGACAAATAAAAGCAAAAATTAATATGCTAATTCTGGATTGCAAAACGAAAAAATGATATCTTCGAAACTCCGTGCACAGCACAGGTACAAATGCTAGTTTCATAAATTTAAAAGTGTCAAAGAGCCAATTTTCCAAAAGAAAGAAAACCAAAAAAGGTGCCACTTAGAATATGATAATAATTATAATTTATGGGGCACAATTGGAAAGAGCTCGAAACAAATATGGCTGCAGAGAATTAAGTTTGTTACTAATTCCTCAGGAGTCGTTTACTTTGCTCGATTGGATAACGGCAGTATGGTTTATGGGCAGTTCAAATCTTAGTTTAACTCTTGTTTAAAATTTAAAAACCCATGTTTACTTTGTATGCCAAAATCTACTGAGATAAACCCAACCTCCTGCCTTGTTTACTTTTGTTGGGTAAGTCTTTGGCCAAAAAATTGGTATTTCCAAATTTCTCCTTCTAACCCATACCCATTAAAAAAGGTATATACAACAAATATTTCTCTATGATTTTGATTCCTTCATCTTTTTTACTAGAAGTGGGTAACTGGGTTATTGAAGGGTTTCCAGCCGCCATGGATTCCTGATCTTTTGCAATTCAGACTGGCCTTAATTCTTGTTGAAATTTGGAACACGTAATCTGCTTCCATCTGTCTCTCCATAACCCAGAACCTTCTCTTCATCTCATCGGCTTCAATCTTCAATTTCTTCCATCTTTTTCTTTTTTTTTTCCTTTCCCCAAAAAATGCAAATCCAAACTTAATCTAAAAAATCACCCAGATCTTTGCTCAATCTGGAACCCAAACGACAGAATATGACTCAATGCTTTATTTTCTTCGATAAAGCTCTCTTTAATCTCTACATAAAAAAGCTAAATTACGTAGAACCTTAGCGGCCAAAGCCTGCGAAATCGGGGTCCCTTCTTGACAAATTTCTAGTAAAGACGAAATCCCACCTCTGGAACATGGTTCGCGTCAAGCTTCGAACAGCGGGGATGGCTCTGTGCAGGACCTAGTAATTTGTGGAAACATAGTCTTCACAGGCCATGTAGGTTTTCGGACCGGGCGTTGAGAAAATTTGTTCATCCGACCTTTCAAGTTTTTTTTTAATTTAATAGCCCTCAATTTATTTTTTTCTTTTTTTTTAAGTCAAATATCTGATGTGGCATAATTTCAAGGTCAATTAAGTGAAACTAACAAGTTCAGAGTTGGACGGGGGTCGAATTGTAAATAAATAAATTTATAACTTATATGATATCGATCAAACGATCGTGTGCGTTATGTGCTTAATAGTTGCTTGATCGATCAAAATAATCAATTGATCGATCACTATATATCTTGATCGATCAACACAATCGATTGATCGATCATTTATGTCGCTTAATCGATCATTTTTGATCGATTATTATGTGTCGTTTGAGCGATTGTTCTTCATCGATCACACATCGCTTAAGCGTTATAGCATGTCGATTGAGCGATATAGCATGTCGATTGAGCGATCTGGCATATCGATCGAGCGATAGAGCATGTCGATCGAGCGATCTGGCATATCGATTGAGCGATATGGCATGTCGATCGAGCGATCTGGCATATCGATTGAGCGATATGGCATGTCGATCGAGCGATCTGGCATGTCGATCGAGCGATATGGCATGTCGATCTAGCGATCTGGCATGTCGATCGAGCGATTTGGCATATCGATCGAGCGATCTGGCATGTCGATCGAGCGATTTGGCATATCGATTGAGCGATATGGCATGTCGATCGATCTGGCATATCGATTGAGCGATATGGCATGTCGATTGAGCGATATAACATGTCGATTAAGCGATTGTTCTTCATCGATCACACATCGCTTAAGCGATATAGCATATCGATTGAGCGATATAGCATGTCGATTGAGCGATATAGCATGTCGATCGAGCGATATGGCATGTCGATTAAGCGATTGTTCTTTATCGATCACACATCACTTAAGCGATATAGCATATCGATTGAGCGATATAGAATGTCGATTGAGCGATATAGCATGTCGATTGAGCGATATGCTATGTCGATTGAGCGATATAGCATGTCGATTGAGCGATATGCTATGTCGATTGAGCGATCTGGCATATCGATTGAGCGATATGGCATGTCGATTGAGCGATATAACATGTCGATTGAGCGATATGCTATGTCGATTGAGCGATCTGGCATATCGATTGAGCGATATGGCATGTCGATTAAGCGATATAGCATGTCGATCAATCATTTGGGGATATATGTAGATCAACTTTGAGTTTTGTATGGTTCCATCTCATAAATTCAATAAATAACTACATTGTTCCCATATAACTTCAAAGTTTGTTGTATATACTTTGGCCAGTATAACCACAAGTTGTGATCGTTATATGAAAAATCGATATAATTTTACCAATTACAGTGTAAAATATGATATTTCATTTTTTTAATGATATAAGTAACTAGATTCAAAGAAAATAACTAAAATCTCTTGGCATTTTTCACGTTATGTGCACAATCATTTGAAGCAATCATATTGCGTTACTCAAGCGATATGTGTTAGATACTCATGATCAATTGTCAGATTTTTGCAAGCGATCATTTGTAATTTTTCACTTTTAGGCCCGTACAAATGGATTTTATATGTAGATCAATAATTTAGAGATGTGTGCAAGACAACTTTGAGTTTTGTATAATCCCATCTCATGAATTGGATAAACTAGATTGTTTCCATATAACTTTAAAGTTCATTGTATATACTTTGGCCAGTATGACCACACGTTTTGATTGTTATATGAAAAATTGGTATAAGTTTACAAATTACAACGTAAAATATGATATAACTTCTTAATTCATTGTATTTACTATAGTCCTAATGATTATAAAACATAACCACTATCATGAGAAATGTGTATAATTTGACAAAATGAAGTTTATAATTTGACCATTTATTGTTTTAACACTATAATATATCCACTAGATATGTTTAATTTCTCATTTACAAGAAAAATAGTTAAATTTTCTTATATTTTTTTCGTTTTAGGTCAATTGATATTTAATGTCCCTTAAGTAATAGTTTGTAAAATATACATGATCGCTTAATCGATCACTTGATTACTCAAGTGATCGCTTAAGCGATCACTTGATCGCTCAAGCGATCTTCGATTCAATTCTTTTTACCTACCCACCCACAGTCAATCCCCAAACCTAAAACATGACAGATACAGAAAAAGGAAAACCCACGCACAAACACGCACACACACATCAAATTAAACGATAAAAGTTGGTTAAAATTTCAAATTGAAGACATCGTTTGCTAGCCCATCATGAGAGGAGTTGATTTATGAAAAAAAAAATGTGAATTTTTGGTCGGAGGCGGTGGAAAGGGCAACAACAAAGAACACACCCCGTTGCCGCCGTTTCACCACCTCTAGCTAGAATTTCTCAAAAAAAATTCCATTAATTAACTCCTCTCAACATGGGCAAACTGATTCTTTGATTAATTTTGAAATACAATTAAATTTGAGTTGTTAATTTTGCTTATATTTGTGCGGTTTGTGAATGTATTTTTATTTTCTTGTTCTTTTTTTTTTGTTTTAGGAATTTTTTTGCAATTCAATCAATTTTGAGGATTAAAATATAAACGTTAAAGGTTAAACAAATATTTACTTAAACTCCATTTAAGTTTAATTGGCTATTAATTAAGATTAATAGACAAAAGGGCTATTTACCTCAAAATTAAAACTTGAAGGCTATTTAATTAAAAATGAAACTTGAAAAGGCTATTTAACAAAACTCCTCTCGATTTTACACACTTTTCCATGTTAAAAAAAAAGGGGAAAAAAAGTCATCCAAGGGTATTTTATGTTAATTTATTCGAACAGGGGGGGCATTTATGTAAAGGGCCAACTTGGTGTTCCAATGGTTTATTTCAACCGGCCAATTTGGCCAGTCAACATTAACAGCCACATACTGACATTAACTCGGGGCTCCGGGTAAACGGCGGCTAACGACACACGAAAAGTAAACGTTGGAAAACAGCGGACAAAATTAACAAACCCTTGTTAAACAAAAAAGTAAACGATTCCTCACAGTAAAGCCGTCCATGAAGAGAGATTGAAAAAGATTATTATGAAATTTTAAACAGTAATCTGTTCAATTACCACAAGAGAAACTCACAAGTCAGGTACAGAGAAGAAGGCAACAGGAGAAAACAAAATACGAGTTATAATACATATAATGCAAACATTTTCAAGTTCCTGGCTCATCTTGACAGAAATGAAATAGTCGAGCAAACAAGCAAGACTGCACTGGTGGCGGACAAGGATGGTGGCTCCACACATTATTAACACCAACTGTACTTCATTTGCAGTAATACTCCTACTATTTGCCTGCTCACATAAAAGAGTCATAGTCAGAGGTGGAGCTGGGGGGGGGGGGGGGGTTTCGCCTTCCTTTAAGTCTAAATCAAGCTAAATTTTACTTGTAATTTTGTAAAAATTTTAAATTTTACCTCCCAAAAGAACGAAAATACCTCTGATATTTTCTAAAAATTTCATCTTGCCCCAAAACAAAAATTTCTTGAACCACCCCTTGTCATAGTTACCAACGAGATTCAGTGAAGCAATATACAGGGGGTGGCTCTGCCACTTTAATATTATTTTCAGGCAACTGGAACTTGATTTGGAATGACAGGTCGATAGTAACCCAAAAATGTTGAAGAGGAAGGCATGCAAGGTATATGGCATTACGAGGATGAAACAAAGGGAGATACCTGCAAAGGTAGCTTGATCGACTGGCAATCACTCACATCCAGGACCAATGGAGAGATTGAATAGAGCTGATCTGTTTTTTTCTGCTCCTTGCAGCATCTCTTTCTTTTTCTCCTCAATTTTCCTGGCAGACACAACAACGGATTTGGGGACCTCACGCTCTATCGTCAATATCTGGAGGCTTTTCACGAAGCCCAATGGAATTTCTCTGAGATTTTCACAGTTCTTAAGCACAAGACATCTAAGACTAGGAAAGTCATTATCCGAGGCCTCCCAAAGAACTAGATCTGTGCCATCAATTAGCAAGAATTGGAGATTAGCAAAGCCACCTTCAACGGGCCACAACTGTCCCTTGAATGCAAAGTACTTCAACTTGAGCACCTCGAGAGTATCAATCATTCCCAACGTAGACATATGCTCCCAATCCAAATACGTAGCCAATAATGTAAGCCTCTTGATATGCCGGGGGAAACATTTTGGTGGAGGAAGGCTAGGCAGTGGCTCTTCAGATGCTGAAACATTGTGTAACTCATTTACCAGCTTTAAGTCTTCAAGATGATCCAAGTTCTGTAGGGAGTTGTTCTTGAAAAGAGTGGCTATGTTCCCACAAACCCCCAATCTTTTAACGTTACGGACCCTCTTAAATACATCCTCCGTGCAACATTCAGGCGACAATCTACTCAGTGTTTGGAGATTTTCACGAGAATTACCAGCAGCTTCCTCTGTTAAGTCAAGAACAATTGCTGCTTTCGTCTTAAGATGCCTCAGACAATACATCTTCCAAATATTTGCATTGATTTCAAGTCTACGTGAGTTTGAGTTAATTACAAGAGTTTGTAGGTTCCAAAGCTCATACACGGTTTCAGGAATAGAATCTAGTTCAGCATCAATCAACAAGGTGAGGTACCTTATATGGATTAGTTTGTTAAACTCATCAGGGAGTCGAGGGAATTTGAAGGAGTTGGAATCCAGAACCCTGAGCGACTCAAACTTATCTGGGATAATTGGATTGTATTTTGGATCCAAGACAAAGGATTTATTGTTGAAACACAAAAGAGAGTGTACGCCCTTGACCTTTACTTTTCCCAGTTGGATCTCAGAGAAGAAATCCTGAAGATTGGAATGAATACAAATACGCTGGTACGTTAATCTATCAGACAATGGAGGATCGAAAACTCCCCCTGCCTTCTTTATCTCTTGGAATAAATCATGCTCTTCAGGTAAAGCTTTAGAAATGCAGAACTCACGTATCATATCGTGAACACGACAAGTTTTAATTTTTCCATGGGGATTAGTTGTACCAACCATCACTAAGTTCCTGTTGATAAGATCCTTCAAATTCTCCTCTGTACTCTGTTCCAAGCTCTGCCCCTCTTTGTGTTCTATGAATCCTTCGGCAATCCACAAACGGGTCAATGTCCAAACAGGAATCTCATAGTCTTTTGGATACACCCCTAAATAAAGAAAGCAATTTGTCAAGTCATCAGGTAGGTTATTGTAACTCAACGCTACAACATTTAGTATGTTGTAGTCCTTGTTTTTAGCAATATAGGCACTCTTATTTTTAGACACATCGTCCCATGCGTCTAGAATCTCATTCATCTCTTCCTTGTTCGAGACTTTATCCTTAAGAACTCCTCCTATCACGACTATTGCAAGTGGCAGTCCATCACATTGCCGCGCTATCAATGCCCCCTTGTGTTCCAACTCTTTAGGGCATCTATTGAGCTCCCCAAATACTTCCAACTGGAGGAGTCTCCAACTTTCTTCTTCGTTTAGGAAGCGCAGCATGTGGCGATGTTCTTCACTAGTACTAGCAAACCTGCCCACATTCTCCTGACGGCTGGTTATCAAGATTTTGCCCATCCAATTCTTCATGGGTAAAACATTTCGAATGGCAGCCCAGGCCTCAATAGTCCACACATCATCCATGACCAACAAGAACTTCACATCCTGCAGGCACGCACGCACTGTCGTGACTAATTCAGCATCGCTCATGCGGGACATGTCTTGGTTACTGAATGTTTTTAAAATGTTTAGAAGCACATCTCTCATGTTGAACTCGTGAGAAACATAAACCCAAATCCGGGTGGGGAATTCATATTTGACTTGCGGACTCTCAAAAATATTCGAGGCTAGTGTTGTCTTCCCCAGTCCAGGCATACCTATGATGGAGATAACATCAAGTTCTGCTCTCTCTTCCTTGAGATGGTTAATTATACTCTCCGCTTCGTCTTCAAAACCCACTACAAAATCTTTCCTTATTGTTTGGGTCTGTGGAAAAGGTGCAAACGACAAAGATTAGAATCAATTGCGCCGTTGATTCTAAGAATAATTAACAAAGTGTAAAATCATACACACTTTACCCCTTCCAATAATATATCAGTACATCATGTATGATTTTTCTAATGCCCATAAACTAGCATGCAACTAATCAATTACCTCCTTAATTAAATATCTCGACAAAGTTTATTGTAGTCTATAAAAATATCTCTGTATATAACTTATAATTCACAAAGTATCTTACGAGCAATTTATACTGTAAATTACGTATGTTTTAATTAAGAAATGTAAATTACGTAATTTGTTTCTTCTGTAAATATTACAAGTTCAAAATTATGTTAATATATATTTTTGATAATTTTTAAGTAAAACCTATACATTTATTAAGTGTAATTTCTAAGTATAAATTATACATTTTTTTCAAAAAAAAAAAAAGCCACCCAACGTGAACTCCAATTTTGGATGAAAAATTGGAAAATTCTCTAGATTAATGCCAACTCAGACACCGAATAAGTAAAATTGGAGGAGAAATTAAATATATATATATATATATATATATATATATATATATATATATCTCAAAGTAGGGTCACCGCAGCAGTGTCCTATCGAAAATTTGAAATTCCCCCAACAATGGAAATAAAATTGTCAAACAAAATCAAACTAACAAAAAAAAAAAAAAAAACCACTAATCAGAGGACTAAAATCCAAAATGGACCAAGTTATAGGATGAAAATGTATTTTTTTCCCCCTAATAAATGGACTAAGTTTGATCTCCTAAAATGGCATTTCCTTTTGCAAAGCTAATTTGATTTGGAAACATATCTGGAGTAATATTTTTAAAAATTCAACCAATTACTATTATTGTTGTGACTTGTGCGGGGTACTATGGATGAAATAAAAGTGCGGGGTACTATGGATGGTCAAACTAAGTGGTGTAAGGCTAAATTTATTTGAAATATTTTATAAATATTTATATTTTATAAGATATTTTAAGAACTTATAGAATGTTAGATTTTATTTTAAAAAAAGTTCACTGCAAAAAAATAATAATAATAATATTAGTAACAAGATATAAAAGTAATAATATAAAGCGATAATACCTTTTACTCACAATATCACTCAATTGTGACAAGAATTAATATTTTAGTTATCACCATTGACGATTAGTGACACACTTAAAATAACAACTTGGTGACCAAAAAAAATTTGTCATTAAGATGTTGTGACAATATTCTATTGTCATTAAGTTTTTACCATAGGATTGTCACTAGTTGTCAATGTTGCGCTATGTTATTACATTTTTACACTATGTTGTCACTATTGACATCATGCAAATTATGTTTTGTGACAATATGATTTTATTGTCACTAAATGTATATAATTAGTGACAACTTTTTCATTATCACTTGTTATATTATCACAAATTTACTCATTTTCTTGTAATGGTTATTGAAGTGTTTTGATAAATAAGATGAGTGTAATTTATAAAATGTTAGTAATGATAATGTTGTAATTAATTTTGTTGAAAGTAAAGGTACTTCGTATGGTTTTAAAAATAAGTTGGCACATTTTTACTTTTTTGAAGAGCTTATACGTTTCCAAACATTTTACTTTAGGATCTTAAGCTCCTTCCCCCAAATTTTTGTCAAACACTCTACTACATTTTATAAACTTTTAAGCATATTATAAGATGTTTTTAAGAGCTTATAATCTTAGCTAAACCGCTCGAGACCCTTTATGTAACGACCCCGAAAAATACCCTTTTATTTGATTAAAATATGTTGGACTGAAACGCGCAACGGTAAAATTTCATAGTTGTATAAATAATTATTTTCACATAAAATTTGTACAAAATATAAAATTTACATTTTTCAAAAGAAATACAAAAGTAACTTTATTGCATAAATGGCTTCGAAACGCTTCCGCTGTGCCACTCTGATCCGCTACCTTATTTCTTTCAAACAAAAAAATATTGGAAAAGAGGAGTCAACGCGACGGTTGAGTAGAAATTTCACTTAATCACATAAGGTGCTCGTGTGTATAATATGTGCACATAACCACGTAATAATTCACATAATACTTTCTAACAACTTGTAGTAGCATAATGAAGAATAATATCATGATAGTAAAATGGTAAACTAGCACTAGAATTTAACTTATGTAGTTAAGAAAATTCCTACCTTAACTAGCCTTCTTGATATATTTATATATATGTGTGTGTATAAGAGAATACTCTCTCTCTCAATATATATATATATATTTATATATATATATATATATATATATATATGATTGTGTGTGTGTGCCGTGGATGTGTGTGTGTTGTAAAAGTGTACCATATATAAATATATATGTATGTACCGTGTGTGTTTGTGTTGTCTTTGTGTTGTGTGTACTATATATATATTATATATATATATATGGATATATGTATGTACCGTGTGTGTTTGTTGATGAGAATAGTATTTATTGTGTGTGTATAATCCGTATGTGTGTGTGTGATTAATGGAAAATATAACTCAAGCCTCTATTTATAGAGGTTGGTTAAGACACATTATTAAAAATGAATTATGTCAATTTTTCATAATTAGATTCATCTTACTCATCAATATTAATAATTGCATACATGCTTAGTAATAAGCCTAAATGTTATTAGGTGTGCTCTAAAATTGATGAATGGAAGTCTAGGTTAATATAAATAATACAAGTGTTTCAATTTCTAGAAGAGTTATAACAAGTGTAAAAATAATCATTTAATGCTAGGAATTATCAAGAACAATTATTAGGATTATCAAAAATAAATTAGAAAAAATCATATTATATATAATGTTTCGGATATATATACATATAGTATATAGTTTGCTCAATGTATTAAGAACATGCATATATATATATATATAGATTACGGCTATTTAGATAATCTATATAATTAAATATTGTTAATCCTATAATCCTATAAAGTGGTTAGGATTAATATTTATTAACTTAGTTATTAGTGTATAGATATATAAGAACTTATATATATATGATATATAGATATATAATTTTCGAATATGTATAATATACTAAAAATTATGTTTAACAATTAATATATTAGTATAGTAACAATTATAAATTCAAAGTATAGATATGAAAATACATCATATATTAGAGAATATTATACATTATTCATAATAAAATCAAATATTTGAGATAGAATCACTTATTTCACATACAAAATAATAATAACATAAAACACTAGATAATTTAATCATATAGTTAACTTTTTAAAATATGTAGAAATACCGGGTCATTACATCCTCCCCTCCTTAAAAGAATTTCGTCCTCGAAATTCAACTTTGTTTAGTAAAATACTTGAGGGTATTTTTCCAAAAATATGTTTTCACAAAAGAGTTTAGAACCCAAAATATATTTCAATCAAATACGAAATCCAATAGATACACTAGAAGTTTTTTTTTTTTTTTAGCAAAAGTCATACATACCAATACCATCTGCCAGGCGTCGGGACTCTAGAGGTGGCTCCTGTGGGCTCAATAGGTGACTCTCGCACACGTAGCACTTTGCCCCGCAGGCTCAAAACATTCAAGAGATAGTACTTGGCCTCATGGGCTCAAGACTTTCAAGACATATAGTACTTGGCCTCGTGGGCTCAAGATGTAACATTTGCTCTGCGGGCTCAAGCGGTGGCTCCCGTATGCGTAGCACTTTGTGCCACAGAGCACTTAGCTCCCGGTATTCCGGCTGGCAAGCAGCTCTGATACCATTTGTAACGACCCCGAAAAATACCCTTTTATTTGATTAAAATATGTTGGACTGAAACGCGCAACGGTAAAATTTCATAGTTGTATAAATAATTATTTTCACATAAAATTTGTACAAAATATAAAATTTATATTTTTCAAAAGAAATACAAAAGTAACTTTATTGCATAAATGGCTTCGAAACGCTTCCGCTGCGCCACTCTGATCCGCTACCTTATTTCTTTCAAACAAAAAAATATTGGAAAAGAGGAGTCAACGCGACGGTTGAGTAGAAATTTCACTTAATCACATAAGGTGCTCGTGTGTATAATATGTGCACATAACCACGTAATAATTCACATAATACTTTCTAACAACTTGTAGTAGCATAATGAAGAATAATATCATGATAGTAAAATGGTAAACTAGCACTAGAATTTAACTTATGTAGGTAAGGAAATTCCTATCTTAACTAGCCTTCTTGATATATTTATATATATGTGTGTATAAGAGAATACTCTCTCTCTCAATATATATATATATTTATATATATATATATATATATATATGATTGTGTGTGTGTGCCGTGGATGTGTGTGTGTTGTAAAAGTGTACCATATATAAATATATATGTATGTACCGTGTGTGTTTGTGTTGTCTTTGTGTTGTGTGTACTATATATATATTATATATATATATATGGATATATGTATGTACCGTGTGTGTTTGTTGATGAGAATAGTATTTATTGTGTGTGTATAATCCGTATGTGTGTGTGTGATTAATGGAAAATATAACTCAAGCCTCTATTTATAGAGGTTGGTTAAGACACATTATTAAAAATGAATTATGTCAATTTTTCATAATTAGATTCATCTTACTCATCAATATTAATAATTGCATACATGCTTAGTAATAAGCCTAAATGTTATTAGGTGTGCTCTAAAATTGATGAATGGAAGTCTAGGTTAATGTAAATAATACAAGTGTTTCAATTTCTAGAAGAGTTATAACAAGTGTAAAAATAATCATTTAATGCTAGGAATTATCAAGAACAATTATTAGGATTATCAAAAATAAATTAGAAAAAATCATATTATATATAATGTTTCGGATATATATACATATAGTATATAGTTTGCTCAATGTATTAAGAACATGCATATATATATATATATAGATTACGGCTATTTAGATAATCTATATAATTAAATATTGTTAATCCTATAATCCTATAAAGTGGTTAGGATTAATATTTATTAACTTAGTTATTAGTGTATAGATATATAAGAACTTATATATATATGATATATAGATATATAATTTTCGAATATGTATAATATACTAAAAATTATGTTTAACAATTAATATATTAGTATAGTAACAATTATAAATTCAAAGTATAGATATGAAAATACATCATATATTAGAGAATATTATACATTATTCATAATAAAATCAAATATTTTAGATAGAATCACTTATTTCACATACAAAATAATAATAACATAAAACACTAGATAATTTAATCATATAGTTAACTTTTTAAAATATGTAGAAATACCGGGTCATTACACTTTACTTCAAATCGTATTTCATTTCCTATTCTAATCTGTAGATATACACCAAATATACCGATCTCAAGCCAAATGTATAATTAAAGAAATAATTTTATACACATAATATAAAAGTGTAGTATACAATAAGAGATGAAACACAATTTTAGAATAAAAAATCTTATCCATATCAAAACACCTTTGATTTGACCATAATCTATGTCTACACTATGAATAACATATCAGCCGCTAAAGTAATTATTTTGGTCTTTTTAAGTGGATTAACTGGATTATATCTCAAATTAACTAAAATAATTCTCTCCCTTGATCACCCGACATTTGTTTTACTTCTGGGTGTCCTCTCACTTCCAGCTTATTTCTCCAACATATATTTCTTGTCTTGTTCTTCTCTCTCTTCCGGCTTACATAACTTTGTTTTTTAATATTTATTTTATCTTTACTTTTAATTTATTTTTTTCTATCATATAATGTAAAATTTTAAGTTGAATATTTTTACTATCATAAGTTTAAGAAACATATTAAAATAGTTAAAATAAGTATATTTATATAACTTTTTCCACAATCTCTTTATTTTATATTATTTAAATTCATGCATGTGATTAAATTATGTGACATTTTTATTTTGCACACACAATTTTTCATAGTATCAATAATACTTACCCGTAAGTAGTAGGAGCACGTCAAGATATTTGTTATCAGTTGTCACACAACAAGAAACCGCTACATGTAAATATACATAATATGAAGGGGGTTTATGTAGAAAGAGAAATATAACTGTGTTTGCTACTGATTAGTACATGGTTAAAAAAATTTAGTTCACCAGACAACGAACAACACTACAAGAAAAAATAATATTATCGACAAAATATAAAAGTGATAATATAAAAATTTTAATAAATATTTATATTAAGTGAAAGTACTTTCTATCTTACCATTAATTGAATATATTAGTGACATCAACATTGATTTTGTTACAATGTCAGTCAATGATGATAACATTAATTGTCACCATCAAGAATTAGTGACACATCTATAGTAACACTAATTATTGTTGATGACAACTTAGATACTATGTTGTTACTAATTGACATTATTGTGATAAGACAACTTTTTGTTAATCACTAAATATATATAATTAGTGACAAATTTTTTATTATCACTTGTCATAGTATCACCAATTTACTCATTTCTTGTAGTGCAAATTGAACACACTATTGTTATCAAGTTTAAATTTGTAACACAAATGAGTAAACAATTGATTTATCAATTATAAATATTCATGAGTTCGTACATGAATATAATAACAGAAATTATTGTTGACGCTGCAAATATTATTATATTTACTCCACTTTTACTTTTTTATTCAAGAAATGACCAAAATATCCATTAATTTAAAAATAGGGTTGAATACATTTAAATTTAAACCCTTAACCATATGTTATGCTTCTTTTACTCACTAAACTACCACATACAACAATTATCTCCCTCAATTAAAGAATTAGATAAACTCGCCCTCTTAGCACATTGATTTTAATTTGCAGTTTAAGTAAATTGAAATAAAAATTAAGCTAATAAATTATTATAATAATACTTGAAAATTGAACATGAAAATATTCTCATAGTTATTTTAACTCGAACTTATTAAGTATAACATTCTAAGAAAAGTTTGACTATTTTGAATAAAAAGGAATAAGTATTTTTTGAATATAATTTAAATATGTTTTTCTTATTAAAATTAAATTACAATGTATTCAAGTAAACGTAAATTTTTTAAAAGAAAGCTGAATATATATGTTCGATTTATTTAAGAACATATACAAATTTATGTAATTAAAGAAATTATTCATATATTTATTTAAATTATATTAAAATTGATTGTAAATTGATTGAAAAGTCAATAACTTGATATTTAGTTAAAATATAGCTTAAAAATAAATTTAGATTAATTATAAATCAATTTAAATACTTTTTAAACTATATATAATACATATACATTTATGTAGGTTTAAGCATGAGAAAAATGCATTTTAAGGACATTAATTTTGCCTGATTTCAATTTTAGGACACTTTAAAATCCGACAGCAATTTTGGAACAAATATTTTAAAAAATTTGCCATTTAAGGACAAAGTGACTGGAAAAATATAATTTTACCAAAAAATGCCTCATCATCAATGGAAATTGCATATGTGGCATCAATTTGAGGATTTTGTAAATGTGGACAATGATATGGATTTTGAAATGATTTTTTTTAAGGAGATGAAGTGGAATTATATATATGTTATATATATATATATTGAGGGAGGGGTAAGTGTTATATCTATTAATTTAAAAAGAGATAAGCCATACATAACTACATGCAATTAAGGGGTAAAGTATATTCAACCATATTTTAAAATGAAAGGACATTTCGGTTAGTCAATAAAAATTGAAAATGAAGTGCTAATAATAATTTTTAAAGTACTAACAATAATTCCCATATAACACTCCCTCCGTCCCATAATAATTGTCACTTTAAGCTTATCCACAAAAATTAAGGAAATAGATTAAAAACATTAAATATAAATTATTTTAACGAAAATATTCTTTTAATAAATTAAGTTATTAATTTTCTCTCATCAGCTATTAATCTCTCTCCTAAGGGTATATTAGGAAAAAAATAATAAATTCCTTCTTGATATATGAGAACAATATATATTATGGGACAAAAAAAATTCCTAACGCAACAATTATTATGGGATGGAGGGAGTAATACATCTAGGAATCAAAAGAGAGAAATTATTAGTTCTCCAAATAGGGAACATAATACATTATGACATTCAGTAGAATCGGATTTAACTGAATCTTATTGATACTTAAGAATAAAAATAATACCTTGGCGAATAAAAGTGGTATCAGAACATATGTAACAAATAGTGTGTGATTCTCAAATATCAATAGCGACCGATTTAGATGTACATAGCTGTGATACGTATTAATTATGCTATGAATACCATGCCACAGTTAATTTATACTCTTTCAATTCCAAAATTATTAGTGGTTTAAAATTTTGCCTACATATCAATGAAATTAATTAATAGTTATCTCTTAAATAAATTTGCAATAATTTGGCCAAAAACCTTTTTTTTTCTTTTAAGAAAATTGTGTCAGAATAATTAATAAGTTTTTAGTTAAAAATAAATAAATAAATGCTAAATCAGTTACTTGGGGAGTGGAAGAGCAGTTCGTATCCACTGCTACATTATTGTTCTATATCTTTTTCCTCCACCAATTCAAATCCTTAAATTGTTACATAATCGCACTATATATTTTCTTTCATTCATCAATATATGTTAGGTGTATTGGTAGTCAATTGACATAAGGAAAGAGAATAATCCATGATATGAAAAAGTTTTCAAAAATTCTCTTACTTGATCTTATATATGTGGTTAAACTACTCTTCCACTCCCCAAATAACATATATTTTAGAACAAAAATACTTTCTAAAAAGACGAATAATTTGGAGTGCGGGAGAATATGTGTTACCTTTTTCAATCTCGTTGAAGGTGGTTCGACGCTTGTGCCAGATCCTTTGCCAATTCGCTCCTCAACCATCTTTATTTTCGGTTTCATCTTTTCTCTAAGTGACTGAACCTGCCCCGCCAGGCTGATTTTCTTCGAAACATAACTAATCTTTGACGCGTTTGACGAGAAGAACTTTCTAACCCTGCTCTGCTTGGGTTTAGCCGTGGCCGCGGCCGCATCTGCAGCTGCTTGGGTCAAATAAGTGTCGATGGTGTCTTCGGCTTCATAAACGTCGTCCCTGATCTGCCTCTCGATTTCTCTGAAGGTTTGGTCCTTCTTCAGCGACACATCACGAAAACAGGCCTTCAATAAACGAAGGTCACTCTGCAGATTCTGGAGTTCAGTCTCTGCACTCGCGACCAGAGTGGAATAATGCTTCAATATCTGCTCCACCTTCTCCAGAAGGAGTGTACTTGCAGCTTCCGCCATGATCTTAGATAAAAGATCGGTTGATCTATCTCTGAATGTATATTAATTGTTGGAGAGATGAATATTCATGAATAGCGAAGGTGTCAAATTCTTAGTTTCTTGTGAATTTCAAGTCACAAGCATGTGGAGTAATAGGTTGTCTGTCTGGTGTCTACCGCTTTGCTATTATTATTATTTTTATACAATTAACTCGTAACACTTTATAAATATTACTTAAAAAGATATTTCCACACACGCAGACACTCATTCATGCGAAAATGGAGATAAAACAAGAGGATTCGAACTTAAAATTTTATTGATAGCAAATTCGAATCTCCGTCACTCGACTCCAAGTTCAATTACCGCTTTGCTATTATTAACGTAAATGATATACATACAACTAGCGAATTGAATATCTAGTGTAGACCTTAATAATAAAAAAAAAAAAAAATGGAATATAATATTTAGTGTAGACCCAAAACAAAATTTAATAGTTAATTTCTGTATAGTGGGAATTCTATATTCTTACCGAGAAGATATGCATATGGACGGTTGAAATTAAAGCAGAAAGACATATCGTTTTTGTTTTCATTTTTTTTTATTATTTTTTTAAGGTTAGTTGACTTTTACATTGTAATCTAGCCGCCACTTAAGGCTGGTGTACAAAAAGTTGTAATTGTTTATATACATTAATATTTTTTTAATAATTATCATTTTAATAAATTTATTTATATATATATATATATAATTATATATAAGCATCTTCTCCCTGCTATACACGGAACCAATTAAAAGAAATTACAATAAATCAACACGTATTAAAGTTTTCATATGTTTTTCCTTTTTTTTTATGCAAAAAATTGTAACATCTTAAATTAATGGTAGGAAAACTGAAAGAGGTAACTAATGAAAAAGGACCTCAAATATGCTTTAATTACAACAATCATTTTGCTTATCTAAATATATTTATTCATGTAATTATGTTCTAAGTTAAATGTATAGCATAAATTGATAAAAAGCAATTAAGACAATACATATAATAAGGAAATGTAAAATATATAGATGGGTACTACCAAAAAAGAAACTTAGACTTTCAATAAATAATAAAAACTAAAGTAAGTTTTGAAGATGTAAATAAAAAAAAAATAAAAGCTAAACAACTAAACTTTTCAAATCATAAATATATAACCTGAAATGAATTACAAAACTATTAAAATCGATGAATACATCCCATTATAAAAAACTATAAGTAATTAAATAAAAAAAATTTAAAAAATTAAAATGAGAAAAATAACTCATTATTTGAATGAAGAAATAAGACTATATATATATATATAAGCTTTAAAATCAAAAAAATATAAATGGAGAGAGTATTGACATATTTTAATAATAATTAAAAGAGAAATATGGAACTATAAATAAATCAAGGGATGAAGTAATTGTTTCATTCATGCATATTTCTGGTTGCATGGGAGTACTTTTGCAAAAATATATGTATTATGAGATCAAAATTGCTTTTTTCTCCAAAATTTTCATTTGTAAAGGAGTTGTTTTTTTTGTAGGGGAGGAAATGCCAAGTTTATCCCATAAAGCACCATTTTTTTTAAATTTTTTATCAATTAGGAATTTCTCACATTGTATCTCATAAATTGCCAATTTTCCCAATTTATATCCTTTTCGTCAAATTGTTAATGGCAAAGTCACGTGTTTTGCATGTGGCTGTTAAAGTGGGGGAGAAATTCATGGAACCCATGTTACTTAGAATCTTAAAAAAATTGAAATCTTAAAAAATAATAATAATAAAATAAAACTAACTCACATAGAAGAAATAGGTAAGAAAACACCCTCTTCCCGACCACCCTTTTCAGCCAGAGAGTTGCACCCCGACCCTCTCCCCCTCTCTGTAACACAAACTCATTCTTGCAAAAATTTGACGGAGGGACCACTATTGCCAACGTCCGTCAAAGTATGGGACCATTCTTGCATATTTCAGGTAGCATGGGGCTGTTTTTGCAAACACATATGTATTATGGGACCAAAATTGCATTTTTCTCGAAAATTTTGTGATGGAGAAATTTTGTCACAAATTTAAAGTTTCTGTAATGGATTAGCAAAAAAATTAAATATAAACACAACTAAAGAAATAATCAGCAACAAGACATTTAGTAATCGAATTGTTAAAAATAAAATTCATCACAGAGATTAAATTTATTATGTATTAGTTTGTTACTAAATGATATGCATTCTCGCAGTACCATGGTAGTTGGTGGAACTCGTATTATAATAACTTGGTGACAAGTAAACTCTTGTTACAAAATTATAGTGACAATAGTTTTGTCACCAAGATGTCATTATAAATTTATCATTAATTACCAATGATGACATGTTAAACACTAACTATTGTCACTGATGAGCCGTTTTGTGACAAAATAAAAGTTGTTATTAAATTAATTTAATTATTGACAAAAAATAATATTGTCACTTAAGACATATTATTGATTTTTTTTAAATCATATTTTTTATGATATGTAGGGCTGTAAATGGATAATCGAAAATTCGATTATCGCTCGCATCTGTATTCGTTTATAGGGAAAAATACTCTTATCAGTTTAAAATGGATATTACCCGTATCTGATTATAGATATCCGATTATAAATGGATATGGATATGGTCATTAGATATCCGGTCCTTTAATATCCGCTCCGAATACATATCCGTTTATATATTCAATTATTTGTATTTTGGTTGTATCCATTAATTATATACAATAAATAATGTTTGAAAAAAAATGTATATGTATACTAAAGTTTTTATGTGTTTTCAATAATATTTTATTTTTCAAAATTAGTAGATTTATTTAGTGGTATATTTTGTATAATTCATTTCGTGGTTAATAATTTTTAAAAAAATAATTTTTTAATAATTATAAGCATTATGTTTAATATATTATAAGATATACATAAATAAAAAAAATAAGTAGTTCATATTATGTTAATTATAAATAATAAATTGTTGTTTAAAATAACATACATGGATTTTTTTATTGGATATCATATCTTCATAACTTTCAAATGCATAAAAAGAATAAATAAATAAATATAAATGAACTTTAGGTGTTATTAATGGAGGTGTATGATATATATATATATATATATATATATAATACTTTGTAAATAAGTGCATAATATATAAAAACAAATGACAAAATTTTATATACACAAATTCAAATATTCAATTAATTAGAGTCTTATATCAATTATTTATAATTGAAAAAGATATTTGAATATTAATAATTGGACATGAATACTCAAATATTTATAATTAAATATAATTTTTAAAAATTACAATCGGATATGGATATATTCGATATCCATCCGATATCCGACGGAAACGGATATTGATTTTAGATATCAATTAATATCCGTATCTGTACCGATATCCAATAGAATTAAACGGATACGGATATGAAAAAGGCATATCTAATCCGTTTAACATCCGTTTACACCCCTAATGATATGCACCCACGCCACCTACAAACGAGCATTGCCAGGATTTGAACCTTAATGTTGCCAGGATTTGAACTTTAATGTTGCACCTCACATAATTTTAAAGACGAAGCATGTATCCATTAAGTTGAAAGTCTCAAACTAATACATATTATTGGTGACAAATTTGATGTTACAATTTTTTTTTATTTTTTTTTGTGTCATTAATAGCTTTTGTTTGTAG
Source organism: Petrea volubilis (assembly GCA_026212405.1). Lineage (NCBI taxonomy): Eukaryota > Viridiplantae > Streptophyta > Magnoliopsida > Lamiales > Verbenaceae > Petrea > Petrea volubilis. The sequence goes on from CM047871.1 coordinate 26,703,409, forward strand.
TGTTAGTTTTGGGCCAAAATTTGTGTGAACCATATAATTATCAAATTGCCACTGGTTAATCCAGATTAATTTTATATTAAACATTCACCAGACAAGTGCAAACAATTCCACCAAATCCAATTTAAATTGTAGTCTCGATTCCATAAACAGATATCAATATCTTATATGTAATACCGTGATTATGGGGTCCAGATCATTCATCCACGCTAGGACTGACATTAATGGTTGGCTTTACCGGTATGAAGTTGAACACTTAAAATTTGATTATGGAATATGGTGCCGGAGGGGGGATCAGGATGTTAAAAATGGAAAATAGAAAAAATGAAGATTATTTTATTCACAAATTTCTAAATAAATAAAATCGTAAATTAGTGTTAGTCCTTATATTGAAATAGTGTAAAGAAAAGGGAAAATGTATATAATTATTAAGAGTTGAATGGAATTTAAACTTAAGAAAATTAAGCATTTGAATATATGTAAATCGTTCATATTTATAACCCAAAAATTAATAGGTTAGCATAGATTAATATAATTCATTTTTACAAATTTACGAAGAAAGATAAAAATATATATATATACTAATAAAATTTTGTCTTAACATATTAGGAATCGTTTATTTTTCCGGATATTGATGGTTTGTTTAATTTATCCAATGTTATCCTGTGTTTACTTTGATAGGTATATAAACTTCCTTTGACCTGGGGGCCCGTGTTAATGTGGGTTTTACGCTGGAAAATCAAACCGGCCAAATTGGTCGGTTAAATTTAACCATTCACAAGCACAAGAGTGTAAAGACTGAAATGCCCATCCCTAATGAGTTGTAATTACATTTTCCTGCCATTTTTTTCCCATTTGGTCATCCCAAATGTTTCTGCCATTAAGGACGAGAATGGATGGGATCTGGGTTGGAGTGGCCGCTGCTGAGAGAGTCTTGAAGACTAACAGAGCAGCGGCGGCGGCTGGAGGAGTGACTAGTGGCTGACGGGATCTGGAGTCGCGGCTGTGAGAGAAGACCTGGGCAGCGGCGGAGCGTGAGTAAACTGGGGCTGCTAGGTGGCGCGGCCGGAGCGGCTGCGACGGCTTTGTTCGGAAATGGAGGGAGCAGCGGCGGCTGGCGAAGAGGCTGATGGCCGGCGTGTTGATGGAGCAGACGTGGTGGCAGATCTGAAGCAGGATGCTGGAACGAGAGGGGATGGGTGGTGGAGTTGGTGTGTTGGTGAAAGAGAGAGGGAGACGGAGCAGTGGCGGGGCGGCGGCTGGAGGAGGCCGTCGGTGGTCGGAGGCTGGTGGCCGGCGTTTTGAGGGGCTAAGACGGGGTGGGTGATATTGGATAGGAGGAAGAAGGTGATGAATAGTAAGAATTAGGGTTGATGGATTTGGGGATTTGATTTTGGGGCCAAGAAAGAGAGGGGGACATATATGTAAATTAACTAAATGAACCCAAACAAATAAAATACAAAAGTAAACAAGATGATGGTCAATTGTTAGTGAAACATCCATTAAATCATAAAGTAAACAAGTAAGCTTGCAAAGGTTAACTTTGGACAACTCATGTCATTAACCATCCAGAAACCAAACTCAAGTTAATTTTACCTCTCAAAGTAAACGATTCCTTATAAGTTAAAAAAGAGAGAAACTCAAATTGTACATATCCATATTTAAAATTACATATGTTTAAATAGAAAATAGAAACTAAATGGCTAGCCTATTGAAATAACAAATAATAAAAAAAAAAATTGAAATAAACTATAGATATGTAAGCGCAAAATCTTAACAATTGTCTTTTGATATCATAAATAAGAAAATATTTAAGGGAATTCTAGATATATAGATAAGAGGCTTAATTACACTTTTGGTCCTGTAAGCGAGACCCCCTTTTTAAATTTCGTCCTATAAATTTGATGATTGCACATTTAGTTCTGTATGTTGGTTTAATTTCATATATTTGGTCCTAAATTGATACATTTAGTCCATTATGTTGGTTCAATTTAACACATTTAGTCCTGAATTAACATATTTGATCCTAAATGGGGTAGAACTATATTTGAAAATTTAGGATCAACTGTGTCAATTCAGGACAAAATATGTCAAATTGAATCAACATACATGACTAAATATACAACCATCAAACTTATAGAACAACATTTGAAAAGGGAATCTCACTTATAGGACCAAAAGCGTAATTAAGCCTAGATAAGAAGATAAAATTGAAGAGTTATCCTTTTCAAGGGAGAGTTGTAGTGCACAAAATACATATTTTGATGATTTGGTTTTCATAACTTTTTATTTTTATTTTTATTTTTTTGGCGTTGTGATTCAAAGTGTTTTGAGTGAAGTGATTAAATGTTCAACATATCAAGATTCAGAGGATGTTGTTAATTAGGTCTCTCCTAATGAATGTAATCAATTTATTGAACCATTGAATGCAATTCTGGACATTTTTCTCCAGGCGGGTCCCTGTGTAATGGAAATTCTTGGTCAACTTTTGTCGCCTTGTGAAGAATTAATTGTTTTATTATATAGTAACTTGGATGGGGGCGGGTAAATGAGAAGAATTAAAAGCCATTCTGTATTTTTCTGATGTGATATAAGTGTTTGTGGGGTGGGTGTTGTATTAATTAAAGATCATTATTGTGAAACTTATCTAAAATAACAATCCATATCTGAGGAAGACGCCAAGCTTTTGGTGGGTAAGAATAAAAATTGGTGATGTTTCCTTACAACCAAAAATACATTCAAAAATATATTCAAAACTCAATATATATATATATATATATATTTACCGTCATATTCCTCAAATCACTTCAAATTAGATATGAAGTCTCAAATTAAAAAGATTCGTTCAAATTTAATAGCCAAACAAATAAACATCAAGATTCATTAAGTTTAATATTGAACAACTATCAAGATTCATATCAACAATGCTAATATTGAAATCTTTACACAAAAATCAAGTACAAAAATAATAATAATAATAATAAATGTATAAATTTCAAATAAATATTTCCTCATACTATGACCAAAATTTGAGGATTCAAACAAAATTTTGCTTGTTAATTTTGAGTGTATATATGTGGGTTTTAATTTTTTTTTTTCCCTGTTTGATGTTCTCGGTGTTGGGGGGGTTTTGGGGGGGGGGGGGGTAGGGGGTTATATACTTATATATTTTTTGAGGTAATATATTTTTATATATTATTATTTTAATTGTGATATATTGTTTATATTACTTAATTTTTTTATATATTATTTTTTAGAGTTATTTAAATTATTTATATTATGATTTTTAAAATTATGTTCCATGTCAATATTATGGCCTGATTCCGGCCAAAATTTTTGCCACGTGGGCAATTTTTGTGCTATATAAGCAAAATTCGATCTACTCAGCCGGAAGTTCTAAATATGTCAAAAAAATTTAAATTGATGTCCTAAAATTGAAATTTTGTAAATTAGAGTCCTAAATGTCAAATTTGAAAAACATAGTGTCCTAAAAATGAAAGTTTCCCTAAATTCTAATAAAATTTTTAATATTTTAATTTCAAGAGAAGAAGGAGAAATAGAGGAAAGAGAGAGAGAGAGAGAGAGAGAGAGAGAGAGAGAGAGAGAATATAATTATTATGGTCAATGAGATTGAGTACAAATAAATCATCAAAAACAAAATAAAATAGAGAAAATTAATTTTTTTATTATGTAACTTACATAAAAGTTAAATTTTTATTTTAGGAGCGGTGAAATTTTAAAATTTTAATAAATATATATACTAAAAAAATGAATTTTTAAGAAATTGAGGGGGGAGGGGGCGCTGCCACCAAGCACCCTCTTGGCTCTGTCACTGGCATTACGCACCTCAAATATTTAAATCCAGGGAAGCTGTTAGATTGATTAAGAAAGTGCAAATTTCTACTTACATTGAGGAGGGAGGAATAATGCTTTTCATTATGTTTGGAGAGGCAATATTGGGTTTTGATAATTTATGAAAGGCATTTTGTCATTTTAATGAGATTAAATTTTGAATTTAGATTAAATATGAAAAGTTGTTATGTTATAAATTTGAAAGGAGAGGGAATGCCAATGATGCCTTAACCTAGTATTGGAGGCTTATTTGTGGAATACAACTTAGATCCCAACAATATTAATTGGGAAATTCCATCATGAGTTATACGCCCTAAGTCATAACTAAAAACATATATATAAAATTTATAAGGGTGAATTACGTTATCTCCCTTAAGATATACCCTATTAATAAAAAATACCCTGACTTATGAAAAACTACAATCACCCCTTGACTTGAGGGGGTAATTACAAATTATACTCACTATTAGTCAAAAAAAATTGAACTTCTAAAATTACTTTTCTGGAAGTAAGAATAGGTGTTTTGACCATATTGAAATGACTATTTTGCTCTCAATTGAGGTTTTTGTGTTATATTATACATATTTAAATTAAAAAATATTATGCATATTTAAATTTTTTTAAAAAAAATTATATATTTTATATAATATATGCAAATATATATAAATATATACTTTAAAATATATATATAATTGTGATATGTAAATTGTATTTAATAAATACAAAATACATAAAAATATCTTACAATATTATAAAAAATTATTTGATATTCTAATATTTGATAAAAAAAATTGTTGATATTATAAATACAAAAAGTTATTGATATTCTAATATTTGATAAAAATTATAATTAAATTAATCTTTTTTTTTTCGTTTTTTCCTTTTTCCTTTTCTCCTTCCCCAACATGTCTCTCTCTCTCTCTCACGCACTCACACACACCTGTGTCACACAGTCGACGCTGGCCCTCCTTCTCTCTATTCGCCAATGCCCCCCCACCACACCGACCGCCATCTCCACCGCCCACATCATCACCACTGAGAGAAACACAAAGAGACCGAGGGAGGGAGATCAAGAGAGAGAGGGAGAGATTGGGGGGTGGGGGGGGGGGGGTGAGAGAGAGAGAGAGAGAGAGAGAGAGAGAGAGAGAGAAGAGAGAAGAGAGGAGAGACCAGATCTGATTCTTAATGAAGATTAAAGGAAAAGAAAAGAAAAATGAAAAGAAAAAAAATTGAAATAGAGATTAACCAAGGGTATTTTGGGTTTTTCATTTTAATTTTTTCCTTTTCATTTTTTAAAAAAATTACTTAGGGGTAAAATTGACTTTTTATCGATATAACATAAAACCTCCTCAATTTAGCGGGGTAATTGTAATTTTTCATAGGTTGGAGTATTTCACTACAAGAAAACACAGTTTTTTTGGCGAAATTTTCGGTGGATTTTCGGCGGAAAAAATAAATTTCGGCGGATTCAGTCTCCCGAAAAAACCTTCGTCGGTAGTGATTTTTCGGCGGAAATTAAACAAAATAAAAAATAATATTTTTTAAATTAAAAATAAAAAATAATAATTTTTAAATTAAAAATAAAAAATAATAATTTTTAAATTTCGGCGGAATTTCCCGCCGAAATTTCGCCAAAATTATTATTTATTTTTAATTTTTATAATTAAATATATTTTCGGCGGAATTTCCCGCCGAAATTTAATTTATATTTTTTGAATATATAAAATTTCAATTGCCCAACCTAGGAGTCGAACCCGGGACCTCGCCCCAGCTCGCGCGCGCGTGAGTACACGCGCCCAATATCATCCCAACGTTTGGGGCCGCTGGGAGTCGAACCTTCGACCTCTCAGTTGGCAAACAACTCCCTTACCGTTGAACTATTTTAACTTTGTTATCATAATTCCATACATTATATATTTATATCATACAACAATTCAAATAAAAATAATTATTAATAATAATAATACGTTATTTATTTATTGAAAATTTTTAAAAAATTTATATATATAATACATAATATTATATACATATATATAACATACAAAAATTCATTTCATTCTAATAATAATAATAATTTTATAATAATAATTCAAATAAAAATCAAAATTATAAATTTTAATATATTCTAAAAATATATTAAATTATTATTATTTTTTTAAAAAAATATTTATTTTTAATTTTTATTTATTTATATTTTAAAAATTATTGTTTTTTATTTATTTTTAATATAAAAAATATTAATTTTTATTTATTTTTAATTTAAAAAATATTATTTTTTTATTTATTTTTAATTTAAAATATATTATTTTTTATTTATTTTTAATTTTTTAAATTTTTAGGCGGAAATTCCGCCGAAAAATTTAAAAAAAATTATTTTTATTTATTTTTAATTTAAAAAATATTATTTTTTATTTATTTTTGATTTTTTAAATTTTTCGGCGGAAATTCCGCCGAAATTCCGCCGAAAAATTTAAAAAAAATTATTTTTTGTTTATTTTTAATTTAAAAAATATTAATTTTTATTTATTTTTAATTTTTTAAATTTTTCGGAGGAAATTCCGCAGAAAATCCGCCGAAAAATTTTGACGGAAAATTCCGCCGAAAAAATCCGTCGAAAATCATGCGTTTTCTTGTAATGTTTTTTGTAAATATTCCTCAAGGGAGGTAAGTGTAATTCAGCCAATTTATAATGATTTCTTTTGATATAGTATTGGTTTTGTTTGCAATTAGGTTAGGTATGATTTGGCAATAAAAAACATTGACATTCGTTATTTATTAATAATTTTTTAGAATAAAAAATATGTATTATTGCAAAACATGTTACCTTTTTCGATTTTCATTGTTGAAAGTTATTTGACAATAATATTTACAAATAATAACAAAATATTTTGTTGCAGAAAAATAATTTTGTTAGGAAAAACATGAAGACGCAACTAATATTAGTGTTTTTACAACAAGATATGATTGTAACCTATAGACATATTTAGGTAAAGAAACTTATTGTTGATAATTTCAACTAATTGGTGACGAAATTTTGCTGTACCAACATATTAAAATTTTTAAAATGAAAAAATTCATGGTAGTTGTACCTTCTTGGGAAATGAAATATAGCTTTGTAAATATAATGATAAATTAGGAACTAAATTTATTGATGGAAATAATGGTGTGCATTTGGGTACAAAGTATTTTGTACTAAAGTATTTAGTACATTTATGCATGAAATGTTTCATTACAAATTAGCAAGTGCTTTTAGCATGAAAAGCTAATTTCATTTTGAATAATTGATGACTTTTATCACCAAATTTTCCATTGTGAATAATTAAATGCTTTTAGACACAAATTCCAACGTATTTTTGTATGACATATATCTATCAATTCCTCATTTTTATTTTTAATAGAGGATAAGTATTTTTTGTTATTTTTTACATACCTTTAGAAAATAATGATTGACTTTTAATAAATTGATACAAACTAAGGATAAATAATAAATTAATATAATTAAAATTAATAAATCGATAATTTTAATTTAATAAGTATAAAAACATAGCAACGCATAAACAAATTATATATCAACAGGTCTAGCATCAAACAAATCTTTGTCTCAATTGTGCAACACCTAGATTCGATTCCTATACGTTTTGGCTGAAGAATTTGATGAACGCATTGCATATCCCTTTCGACAAGTTGTTTATAGCGAATCTAAGGGTGCATTAGGTGGGTTCAGAAGCAACTCTCTAATCCAATAGATTCTTCAGCACAAGGCATGAATATTTTCAGCAAGTGAAAAAAAAATAAAAAATTCTTCTATGTCAAAAATTTAACAATCCAGGTTTCATGGGAGATATCAGTGCAAGTTTGGCAAAGTTCCATTTTATTTACCTACTAAAAGATTGGCTTTTTTGTGTAGCTGACATATTATTATCTTCTACTTAAGGAATCAAAATATGAGCTGTTGTCCAGATATTTTAATATTTCTATATTTCAAATGATTAATAGCAAGTTGGTTGGATCCATGTGCTTGTGAAGCAAGAGAAGTTAGTGATCGATCAGGAATTTTTGTACCTTAAAAAATATTACACTACCAAAAGGCAAGGTTTATTATTATTTATTTATTTAATTTTTTTTAGTGACCAAAAACTACGGTTTCTAGTACTGTGCATTAGCGATTGGTTAGAGCGGTCACAATTGATCAAATTAGTGCCCGCAATTCCATGGTCGCTAATTCTGTCACTAATTTATGGACAATTAGTCACCAATGACATTCCAGTTAAAAACATGAATCACTGAAATCTGTCACATAATTTTGACAATTTGTGACGATTATACAGTTGTCAAGGATCAGCCATAACTTTCGAAATAATTTTTTTTTTTAAATTTTCTTAGAGTTGGTTTTAAACCCACGACCATCACTCAGGTCACAACAATTATTGTTTAGTTCCTTTACCATTTTATTCAACTCATTATTTGAGTATATGTTAAAATTCACTCAAATCCCTTAACTCTTCAAGTATCCATACATAAAAACCCATCCTCATGAGTAACTGCACAACAAAGAAAAAGATAAAGAAATTTTGAGAAAAGGTATTAGAATAATATAGGTTATAACTTATAAGAAAGCAACACGATTCTTTGGTTGTAGCTTCTTCAATTTTGTTTTTTTATTCCTCGGAGTAAAATTTTCTGGAACTCATAATAATGAATGAATTTCTTTTATCAATAGTGTTAATATATTCATTATATCTTGTGGCAATTCATTTTTTGTTTTTAATTTCTTTAAAAAGAATTCTAATGAATAGGCACTCAAACAAAATTCAAAGTTGTGTCCAATTTCTTCTATAATATCTGAAGATTGCAAATGAATTCTCCCATCTCTAGAAGTTTGGTGAAACAGCTAGTAGAAGCCACATAATTATGGATTGAAATATGAGAAATCCATAAACAACAGGACCATTACATAGAGAATAACATATGAGATCAAAAAAAAAAAAGAAAAATGTGTTTTGTTCTTTTCATAGCGGGTCACTACTAGAAAAACACAATTTTGCGACTGATTTTTGTGACCGATAAAATCACAAATTGTAACCAAATTTGCTACGGATATCATGGATTTTGACAATTTATGCTAAGAAATTTGGAAAATCGTTAAAGATGGTCCCAACCATGCTCTCATGCAATTGGTTCAGGTTTCGCGACTTAAAAAATTTGTCACAAATGGATGCTTGGATTTTGTGACACGGACGTCCGTTTTGAACTTTGTGGCCTTTGTTTGCGACTGGTTCTTGTCGGTCAAAAAAATGTTTATGTTAGCGACCACTTTCGTGACCCACTCTGTCGGTCGCAATTTTTTTCACATGCTTGTGACCGCTCTCCGTCCGTTGCAAATTTGAGCGACAACTTTTTATTATTTTATAATGAAGGGATAATTCAAAATGAATTGAATGTCCAAAAATTGGTTTGCAATGGATTAATTCCATCGCGATTATATATTTATATATGTGTGTGTGTGTGTGTGTGTTCCTTTTCTCTTTTTGGAGTGGGGTGGGGTTGGGGGTTGAAAATTCATAAAATATAAATTCACTTCAATGATTTTCTTGGTTAAAAAATTTGAGCAATAATTTTAAATTAATTATTAAATATAAATTAATTATTAATTTATATTTTGATTTTTGTATTTTATAATAAATGACTTTGAGTAGTTTTCTTTTTCAAAGTTATCCACATGATCCTCCGGTAACAACTCAACACCCTCCTCAAGTTGGCCATATGTATTTGTCTCCTGAAGTCATAAAATACTGTATTCACTACATTATTGTCATGGGTTGATCTCGACATCTTGAAATCTTGAGCGATTCAAATTAATACATTGGCCTGTAAGATATGAGATCACCTCCATCCATTCACTTGCGGGCACGTGTCGTGGAAAAAGACTTAATACAGCAACTTGGGACTTGTTAATTCATATTAACAGGCTGGATATGCAAATTTTAAATTAGGATCAATCATAAATTGTTAATTAATTTTTTATCCGTTTCAGCAGGCGAGCACGAAACTTAAGCAAACAAAACAGACATAAAAATTAGACCCACCTCAAGTCAAGGAAATATATCACCAGTTTTCACTCGCACCTACCGAAATTAGTGTCTTGTACCCAGTATCCAAGACCTTTAGCGTCTTGTACCAAGCGCGAAACTTAAGCAAACAAACCAGACATAAAAAATTAGACCCACCTCACCAGTTTTCACTCGCACCTACCGAAACTTAGGCATTTTGCGTCTCGTACCGAGTATCCAAGACCTTTCGTTAATGCACACATATACATGCATATGTACAAATATATATATATATGATGGGTATCGAATTCATAAAAAATAATTTTTAATCTTCTAAACACAAAATTAATTTATAAATAGGATGAGTAGGATCGATTTAAGAGGAAATAACTTACTGATAAATTTCTAAAATAACAAAAAATACAAAGTCACTACAAGAAAAAATAATATTATTGAAGAGGTTTAAAAGTGGCAATATAAAAGTTGTTACCAATATTTATATAAAGTGACAATACATTCTATTTTGTTACTAATTAAGTTTTTTTGGTGAAAACAATTTTTATGTTATCACAATATTACTTAATAGTGACAAGAAGTAATGTTTTAATTGTCACCATTAATAATTAGTAACACACCTATAGCAACAACTTGGTCACAATAAAAATTGTTATTAGGATTTTGTGACAAAATTCCATTGCTACTAAGTTGTCACAATAGATGTGTCACTAATTATCACTTTTGCACTATGTTGCCACATTTTTATAATAAGTTATCACCATTGACATTGTGCATACTATGTTTTGTAACAACATCAATTTGTTGTAACCAAATATATATATAATTAATGACAACTTTTTGATTATCACTTATTATATTGTCACAAATTTACTTATTTTCTTGTAGTGAATAAAGTAGGGGAGTTTTGAATCAAAAGTCAACAAAATGAAATAAAGGCAAGGCGTAAATTAAAAATAAATCTATATGAAAAAAAATCTAGTTAAGGATAATTCTTCGCACAATATTTTCGTGAATTGATTATCGGTTCAAATATGATTTTTAATTCATGCAATAAATTAGTTATAGTCTTCAGAGCACTCATCCAACCTAATATTTCCTTAATAATAGATTAAACATGCAAATGCACTGAGCAATCCCTAATTAACGAATAATCCTAGTCAAAAGACATGATTTAATTCGTTAACAACATTACAAACTAGAAAGACCCAATCCTAGCCAACAAATCTACAAATGTGGTTTTTCGAAACTAGATTATGTATTTTCCTTAGTGTAATCCAAAAGCTTCGACCCAATCAAATTATACTACTTTTCACTTATATTAGTTCAATTAAACAATTATGAATTTAATTTTTCCATCTAGATATATGCTATTCTATTAAATGAACAATTGGCCGAAATTGTACAATCAACAAAACAATATTAATGGATGGGATTTTTCTGAAATAGCACAGAAAAATACATATATGCTGCATAAAAAAATAAAAGACAAACAAACCAATTAGATCTATCAATCCTTTCAAAATGTTGGCCTGAATTACTCATTTACATAATAAAGCAATTTAGCCACGCATGACCATAATAACAGTTTCAAATAAAATTATAAAAGCTGAAAATTTATGAGAAAACTAATGACTAGAATCAAAGGTCTCAAGACAAAGTCTTACGACACGTATATATAGTGTTTGAACCCTTGATCAAATTTCTGATAAGATTAGGATAGTTCTTTGGAAAGCCCGAGAAATCATGAGTAACAAGGGAGTTTGTTTCCAAGCCGAATTCTTGTCATAACTAAATAATTGCCTTTTGCCCGTGTAGGAAATTCTGATAAGTCCATAAATTCTATATATTTATGTACTTAATTGAATGGATTTATTATGCTTTTCCATCTATTTTAAATTATTTTAAGAGGTTTAATATTAGTTTTTCTTATTCTAGAAAAAAGGAGTCTAAAAGGGCAAAAAGTGAGCAAAGAGGTGCGATTATGCGCAAGAAATTATGAATCTGTGCAAGAACAGAGATATTGGACAGAATAGGCTGCAATCCTACGCACAAAATCTGTGAATACGCGCAAGCTGCGAATTTTGACAACTTTTCACTTACCCTAATTAGAATTCTATGTCAAATTAGGGTTTTCAAGGGCTTATAAATAGAGGAAAACTGCAACAACCTTAGATAATTCATACTTTTATTCTCTCTTATAATTTTTCCATAGTTTTTAGCTTAGATTATAATTTTCTCTTTCAAGTTCCATCAAGCAATACAAGATTGAAGGCAAAAGGAGTGAAAATTCGGCATTGAATTGGAGTTTTCTCTTCTCTTTACCTTTAAATTTCAGTTGTATTGATGGATAATTTTTATTTTCTTTTGAATTTTGTTAACATGAGTAGCTAAATATTTTGTTCTAGGATTACGACTGAACCCAATATGAAGTTTTTATGAGTTTTGCCATGTTCTTATAATTTTGTGTATTTATTCTGATTGCTCAGCTTGGATTGTTTGTTTGTAATTGTGTGGCCACCAATTGTAAGTTAGGAATCTTATCTAAGCCTTAACGAAGGAAATTTAGGAACCGGAAAATAAATTGAGCAACGCATGTTCGATTTTATGCTTGTCAAAAGTCGATTAGTTCGTAGGATAGACACATACCTGCAAACCATGTGTAATCCAATGAGTGAACTTAATGCATTATTGATTAATTGCTAGCCATATACATATAGGATATCATTATTTGATAATAGGTTTGTGGAGATTTCGACAGAAACCCATGAATAAATTCGTTCTCTAGGTTATCAGAATAATTCACATAATTATAAGAGTTTTGGTAATTCAAGTAAGAAAAAAATATTGGGGGATGTTGTAATCCTAGGCTTTAGTTAATGGGGTTAATTAATCTGCTATTTGCTATCTGCATTGCCTATTTTATTTTATTTTATTTTATTAGTTTAATTTAATTTCCATCCACCATAATTAAATTTAGAAGAAGAATAGGAAGTTTAATTTTAGTACTTAGTTGGCAATAATTTACAAGTCTCTATGGGATTTGAGACCCTATTCACTCTATATTACTTATTGGCACACGTGCACTTGGGTGTTAGAAAATCCACAACAAATTCAGACCATAAGGCTAGTCACACCTTATGCGACGAGCAAAATTGTTTTAATGTTTAGCCTTCTAGCTTTCTTGTGTGACATTCTTCCATGCTTTTTAATATTTTTAGGCCCCACTAAGCTCATTTTTATCAATCTTCACCTACGACAAATAAGAAATAAATTTCGTGAAATTCTAACCAATTTAAAGCCCAAAATTAATCAAAACAAGTGCAATTATGGTCTAAAATTTAGTAAAAATTGCATGTTATCAATATATATATATATATATATATATATATATATATATAAGTTTAGAAAGGCTGGGTCAAGGTTGCTCATCTGTCCTTGTATCTGGATGCTGCAAAAATGAAAATCATGCACTTTTGGAACTACCTATAACCATAATAAGAGAATAAAAAATATATTAAAAGAAGGTTAAATGAAAGAAAATATTGCTTCGTTCCTACACTTCTTGAGTTCTCCAATCATCTTGCTTAACGAAATTCCTGCTTGAAGAAAAATCAGATCTAGCTCTAGAAAATTGAATAGAGAAATTTTAAACTATATCTACATTCATTCTAAGTTGAATGATCTATTTTTCCCATTTTCTATCATTTTTGAGCGCAAAAAACACCTAACAATCTTTCCAAATTAGAGTTCTCTCATAAAAAAAGAAACTTAACTGCTGATACAGACTCTGCGTACATACGCAAAATATTTTGTATACATACAAAATCTAACAGATGCTGATGATCTCGTGGCCCCCTTCAGTTGTTGGAAGTGGGCTACTACTCAGAATAAGTTGCGTACGTATAAAATCTTCCAGACTCTAGAAATCTCATAGCCCCTTTTGGTTGCTGGAATTGAGTAAATACTCAAAATGTTTGCATTCGTACTCAACTTTTGGCCTCATTTCCTTGCCTATTGCCTTCTTTACCTACGAAATAGTATTTACTACAATTTAGTGCGTAATGAAGTTCAAATAGGCAAACATACATGAAAAGTCCAGTAAAATAATTACCAAAATCGCATGTAAATACGGACTTATCAATACTTGTACTAGTTTACATAATATGAAGAAGTAACACACAATTGAAAATAAAATATAATATCATAATAATATCAAAAGATGCAAATATATCTAACGGGCAAGAAAAGTCATACATCTTGTAAAAGTCATTTAGGTTGGTCATACAAGAATATTTACTACATATAGTTCAGGGCCTCGTCAAGGAGGGATTAGTACTCTTACTTGACTTGATTAAATTTGGCTAGTGAACTAAGTCGGGTCAAACTTCTCAACTTGACCATCTTCTAAATTATTCAATTATAAACAAAATGAGTATATTTATCCCAAAATGGTTACTAAGGTATTTTAGACATAGAATGTCAAGTTTTGAAATCATCAGTCGAATATGATTAATCGATTGTTGACTTTAAAGAAATATTAGGCTTTCAAGCTGATGTCGAATTGGAAAACAGATTTTGGATTTAAGATCGGAAAACGGATTTTGAATTTAAGATCAATACATCGAAAGCTTCGAAAATGGTAAAGTTGATCAGAAGTGTTGACCAGAGACCGTTGATTGCTGTTGGCCATCATTGATCGGCGGTTGACTGATGACCAGTATATGAAATGAAGCTCTTGATACAAGGAATCAAAGCCCCACATCAATTTGGAAAATTCAAAATAGATTAGGAGTAATTGAAGTTTTAAGCTTCTTGTTTAGGGCTAAAATGAGTTTATTCAATTTTGGTGAAATTCCTTACAATTGAACATTCCAAGACAAAATTAGATGATTAGAGAATTGATTTTTGAAGGTTTCAAGGTTTAAAATAAAAACTTAGAAACTTTGGTTTCAAGAATGAAAGTTGTTCAATGGGGTAGTTTCAAGCTCATTTTTCTCACAAATTTCAAATGTAAAGTACAAAATATGAGGAGTTCATAGGTTCAAGAATCACTCGATTTGGCCAAGTATTACAGGAGATACGGAGGCTTAAAAATTGTTACTCAGAAACCGAGATCTTAATTTTTTTAGAGTTTCGAAAATGAGTTTGGGGTAGTCAATTGGAAGAGATTTCTCAGATCTATACAAATTAGATTTAGAATTGAACTTAATACAATCTAAAACCTTATTCTACAAGCTTTCTAACAATACAAGTTTCATCAAATTCGGATAAAAGATGAGAGAGTTATGGACGTCCAAATATTGCTCAAAGAAACTCAAAATTTGGAAAATTTTCGGATTTCCCCAAAACTATTACTAACAGCTGAGTTTGAGAGTTTATATAGAGTTACACAAAAATTTTCTAGATCTACTTTCAGACTCATTTAAAAGTATATTCTTTAAGCTTTCTAAGGGCATAAAATTTGTTAAATTTGAGTAAGAATTGAAAGAGTTATGAGGGCTCGAAAATAAGCTACTCGCATCAACCTTTTAGTAACCCGTAAAAGAGCAACCATGTTTGGGACTCTCCACAGATCTGACAAAATCTAATTTTGATCTAAAATAAAGACATATCAAAAGTTCATATACAAACTTTCTAATGGTATAAAGTCTGCTAAATTTGAATTAGTAATGATTGAGATAAAGAACTCAAAAAATGACTAGTTGCTTATGAGATTATCATTGCAGCTTTCATCATGTATGCAGCCAACTTCGGATTTGTCCCTAGATCAAATTGTAGAGAGTTTTAGGCACATATATAATTCTTAAAATAATATGAAACAACGAGAATAGATGTGAATTAATTGGGCTCAATTCTAACAAGAATTGAGAAAGTTATTGCATCTCAAAATATTACATGCTTGATCACGGGTTTGTAAGGTGGAGTGACTAACTTTTACACTTGCTTATGTAGCAGGTTTGTTGTAGATTTTCACTAAAGTTGGGAGATTGCAGTGCCAAACTTGATAGATGAAATGATGAGATTTGGAGAGGAAATAGCACCAAGAAAAAGAATGTGGGCTGAATGAACAATTTGAGGAAATCAAACAACAAACCCGCTTGATCTTTGGAAAAAGATTAGATGGCAATTGAAGCGAGAATGCCTTTTATAGACAAGGAGGGTGCTGCCAACAACTTTGAAATTAATATGCACAATAATCTTCATCCACCCTTGCCATTTCATGGCCTTTTCTTTTCTTTTTCTTTTTTTTTTTTATTAATGACATAATTAACCATTAATCATAAAGTAAGTATTTAATACATAGTTAGGATGTTACAAGCGGGGTTCTCATTTGGTCTTATTAGTAAGATGATGATCTACCTCCAGACAAACTCCACAATGCCGCCCTTGGGACCGTAATGGTGGTAATGACTGTTATTGATTTATTTGGACAATTTCCTTGACTGTTGTTCTTTGTTATTGTGACTAACTTTATAATGAATTATTTGATGCCATATGATTTGTTGTTATTGTTTTTTGGTAGTACGTTGGGTTAAACACTTGGATAATGTGTCATAATTTGTTGTATGTTGTAAGTTGGGGTAGTGTTTCGGTTTATATTGAATATTGGTTGTATTTTGGATGTTTTGGTCGTGATGGTGAATTTGGTTGCTAGGGTATGTATGGTTTGGTTTTGATGAATAGGTTTTCTAATTTTTGGGATGATACAAAAATAAATATAGCCTGCCAGAATTATATAAATTAGCTACGAAAAATCATTTGTAATTGGCATCTATGCCAAAATAGTTACGACCATTCCCACGCAGCAAAATTTTGGTAACTCAATATAATAAATAGCTACTACTTGCTGTGGAAAATCCATAGCTAAATTTGTACCCATTAGCTACGGATACTCCGTAACTACACTTTGGTAACTCAGGATACCAAGGACATCGTATCAAATAGCTGCAATTTAGAAATCAGTAGCTATATTTTTCCTTTTCTTTTTAAACTTAAAACACGACCATGGATTTTTCGTAGATATTTCCATAGTCAACTATCCTTGGCTAATTTTTGTAGCTAAACTTTAGCCATGAACTAAATATGTGGCTAAATGCGTAGCTAATTTTTTAGCTACGGATTTTCGGGCAAAATCCATAGCTGTTTTTGTCGCTAAATCCTATGTTTTTTTTGTAGTGAATATCTTGGTAGTTATAAACTCCACAATACAACATAAATAACAACGATTGGAAAGAAATCCAACTATGAAATTATGAATAGATAGTTTATTCATCCATCCTGCCAACCCTAGTTTGAGGTAGATAACAGAAAGAATAAGGTTGTAAATCCAAACAATTTTGCAAGACCAGTTACACACACACACACACACACACACAAAAAAAAACAAACACACATATAATCAACGATAAAAATATATTAAAGTAGATAACGTGTGTGATTATTTTTTATATTCAAAAGAAAATTGTGATTCTCTGAACAAGTACTAAAATTGTCAAGTCATGAATTACTTGTTTCAAACATATAGAACAAGTATTGAAATAATCATGCTATAAATGATTTTCAAAAACCATGCAATGGTGGCTGAGCTAATAGGTCTTCAGTCTTATGACACCTAAAACAGATAAATATTATAGAAATCATTTTGTCTCCCTTGTCAAGGAGCTATCTTGATCTGAACTAATGAAACGAGTACCACATGCCCTGCAATATACCGATCCAATCTTACCTTTATATAATCAACCTTCGATTATAAATAAAATTGGATCCATTTGAGTTGGACAGTATAAAAGAGATCATATCGTTGGTCTGCTCTGCTCGGCAGTCCCTTCTCATACACGTCCCTAGGCGTAACTTCCCTAGGACATCTCTAAATGTGATAATCATAATAGAAAATAGATTGGTACAACTCACATTATGAAGAGATGCAATATATATAGATATATATTTTTACAAGCTTACATAAAATGGAGAAGTAACGTATATTAAACTCATAATAATTGAAAGAAAAATATAATATCAAAATAATATTCTCAGATGAATATATATCTGATGGGCAAGAAAAGTCACAATTCTCAGAAAAAAGCATTTTAGTTTGGTCATACAAGAATATTTACGACATATAGTTCAATGTTTCCTCAAGAAAAATTAGGGTTCTTACATCATTCAATTAAGTTTGACCGGTGAACTAGGTCGAAGGAAATGTCTTAACTTGGTCATTGCCTAAATTATGCAATTATAACTTAGACTTTCGTATATTTATCCCAAATAATGATTATTAAGTATTTTAGTCATGGAAGGACAAGTTTTATAATTAATAGTTGAAAATGTTTAACCGATTGTTAACCTTGATATGATATTAAGCTATTAAGAAGATGTCAGATTGTGAATTAGCCAAAAGAGTTGACCGACGACTGTTGACCACCATTGATTGGTGGCTAACTAATGACTCATGTACGAAAAATGAAGCTCTTGATACAAGAAATCAGACTCCCAAGCATTTTGGGTAATTCAAAAAGGATAAAGAGTAATTGAAATTTTAAAGTTCGGGTTTAGGACTACAATGTGTTTGTTTAGTTTAGATGAGATTTCTTAAAATTGATCATTTCAAAATGAAATTAAAGGATTAGAGAACTAATTTGGATGGCTAATTTAAAATACAATTATTAGAATCGTAGTTATCAACTAACTTGGTTTAGACAAGAATCTATTATCATAACCAACCAAATCGGAAGATGAAACAAAATGTTTTCTGAAGTGTTAATGCTCCTCAAAACATGTATAAACTATTTGTGATGACTTTTGAAGGTTTTAAGGTTTAGAACAAAGATTTAACATTTTTGGTTTCAAGTTCGGAAGTAGGTTGATGTGGTACTTTAAGGCCCGTTTTTCTCATAAATTTCAAATAGAGGGTACATTTATTATAGTTTCTGAAGTTAGTGTGAATATAGGGAGTTCATATATTCGATAATCACTGAATTTGGCCGAGTATTGAAGGAGATACAAAGGCTTAAAAATTGTTTGTCAAAAACTAAAACTTGGAAATTTTTCGAAGTTTTAAAATGGGATATGAGCAACAAATTTTAGTAGGCTTTATAGATACGTATAAATTAGCTTTAGATTTGAGCTTTGCACCATGTAAAACTTCGGGTTAATTGCAATTTTGATCTTGTAAATATGCCTTTGTCCAATTTTGGTTCCATTTGTTTCAATGTTTTCGGATTTCGGTCTCATATGTTTCAATTTTCTCAATTTTGGTCCCAAATGTTTTAATTTTTTGCAATTTTGGAACATTTTTAAAATTTCATATAATATTTAACGGTTAAAACACACGTGCCTCACGCGGCCGTTAAATCCTATACGTTTCAAATTTCTGCAAAGTCCCAAAATTATAAAAAATTGAAACTTATGGGACCAAAATTGAGAAAATTGAAACAAATAGGACCAAAATTGAACCGAATTTTCATCCCATGTGAGGCGCATGTACCTTCGCCTTTAAAAATTAGATGAAATTCCAGAAAAGTCCTAAAATAACAAAAAATTGAAACATATGGGACTAAAATTAAGAACAATGAAACGAATGGAATCAAAATTGGACAAAGGCATACTTATTGGACCAAAATTGCAATTAACCCTAAAGCTTCATTCTACAAGCTTTCAAGAAATGCAAATTTTATTAAATTCGGATAAACGATGATAGATTTGTGGAGTTCAAAATTATTTCTAAAAGACCGAACCAAGAAATTTTCTTGAGTTTCCAGAAGAGTACTTTGGACATGTAATTTTGAAAGTCTATATACCTATATAACATCTTTTTTGATCTACCTTTTAATACCATTTAAAAGTATGTCTTTTAAGCTTCATAGGAACATAAAATTTGTCAAATTTGAGTAAAAGATGAAAGAGTTATGAAGGATCAAAATAAGCTACTTGCATCAAACTTTTGTTAACCCGAAATAGAGTGGCCATGTTTGAGGCTGTCTACAAATCTTGGGAAACACGTTTTAGCCGAAAGTAAATACATAACAAAAGTTCAATTGCAACATTCTGATGTATAAAGTATGTTAAATTTGAAAAAGTAAGGAGTGAATAAAAAGTTCCAAACAGGTTATATAGTTGCTTTTGAGATTATCGAAATGGTTTCAACGTCTGGTCAGCAATCAAATTTGAGCTCATTTCTAGATCAAACCGTAGGGATCTTTGGGCACTTACTTGATTTTGATAACAATATGAAGTGAGGAGAATAGATCAGAATTACTTTGGAGCAATTCTGACAAGAATTGAAAGAGTTATTGGAGCATAAAACTACCTACCGGCCGATCACATATTTGTACTGCGGAGTAGCAAGCTTCTATCCTTCTTTTTTTGCAGCAAGTCATAGGAGAATTTGTGGAGTAAAAATGGGATTGGAGAGCACTAGAGTGAGGAGGACAATAGATGAACTTGATTTGGAAAAATTGTGGAACTTGAGATGAAGAAAAGGCTCATAAATTGTTAGAAGAAGAAGAAGAAGAAAAAGAAGAAGAAGATGAAGAAGAAGAAGAAGAAAAATTAGCCATCACGCATGCATGTTTTCTACCCACAATACATCACTTAATTGTGGCTTACAACTTCTCTTCCAATCCGGTAATGTCGTGTTTTTTTTTTTTAACTAATGATATAATTAATCATTTTACTATAAATAAGGTAAATATTTAATATAAATGTTTATTAATTATATAATTAGGATGTTACAGCCTCACTGACCAATTAAATAATCAATGTAAATACTATTAATTACAACAAAAAATTCTCGCCTAATATATCTATCTATACTATAAAACTGGGAGTAATTTATTGGTATTTTACATTTCTTCATTTCTTTGTGAAGACTAAAATAACCTTATCTAAGTGATAGTAATTAGTATGCATGTTCTTTTAGTAATTTGAAAATTAAGAATTACAAAGAGTTGGACTTTTAATTGGTTCTATAGTATTAAATTTTGGTTTTACAAAAAAATAAAAGTAAAAAAGAGCTAGCAATCCTCTTTAATCTGTTCAGTGTATACAATTTAATAAATAAATTATTCTTTTATAACATTCTTGACTATCAATTGTAAACTAATTTCCTTTATTAATATCTTGAAATCTGTTAGACCAATTTATTGTATCTTTTTCATTGTTATTAGTTGAATAATTCATGAAAAAGGAGAAATACAAAGTTTGTAAACAAATTAAAATTATAAAAAAAAAGTACATAACACATCTTAAGGAAAAACTACCATATTGGGATGCAAGTAAATAACTGAAATATGCAATTAACAGAGTCAAAAATTATACATATGTGTCTTGTGTGAATATAAATAAAAGATGACTTATAAGTAGAAAACTATGGAAAAGTGAAATATAGAATTATAGCTTATTTTAGTGAATAAAAGATAATGTAGTAATATAAAGTTTAATAACTATGTAAATGAAAAAATAAACATAAAAAATACCTCATCCAAGCACATGTTCTACAAAAACACTATCACATCATTTATTTTTCAACACCTTATATGAATACATTTTTATTCTCATTCTCAAAATAAAAGACAGAAAACACTGAAAGTAATAGAAAACATGACGTTGATACTCCATTGTTCAAGTATTACTATTATTTTTAAACATAATCAACAATAAAATCAAGATCGCCTTACAGTAATGGTGGGTTAATGAAGACCTTGAGTTCACCCAATTCGGGGTTCTGTTCTCGCATCCGTTTTTTTTCCTCCTCAATTTCTTTAGCAGTTCCAACTGCGCACTTGGCATGCTCTATCTCCAATTTCTCCAGGGATTTTGCTAGGCCCAATGGAATTTGTCTGAGTTCTACACAGTTCATAAGCACAAGCCATGTAAGTCTGGGAAAGTGACCAGATGGGGCCTCCCAGAAAACTAAATCTGTTGTTCCGATGAGCAAGAACTGAAGAGAAGGAAAGCCGCTACCAACAGCGCGCCATGACTTTCCACTGAATGCATAGTCTTTCAACTTAAGCACCTGGAGAGTAGCAATCATTCCCAATGTCGACATGTGCGTCCAATTCAAATGCATGCCCGATAGTGTCAGCTTTTTGATGTTTGGTGGGAAACAGTCGAGTGGAGGAAGGCGAGGCATGGAGTCGTTTGATGCCGACAGACCAGAAGTTGAATTGTTTACCAGCTTCAAGTGTTCAAGACGATTCAATCCCGCCAAGGAGCGCCTGTCATCCAGAAGAATGGCTAAGCGCCCGCGAATCCCCAATCTCTTCAGGTTACGAGCCCTCTTGAACACGTCTTCTTTGCAACAATCGGGTGATAATCTACTCAGTGTTTGAAGGTTTTCGCCAGCGGTACCTTCCCCGTGTAAGGACAGAACAATCGCCGCTTTTGTTATCTTTATATGTCTCAACTGAATCATTTTCCATATATTCGCTTTGATTTTAAGAATATCTGACATTGTGTCGACTACAAGAGTTTGTAGGTTCCATAGTTCAGAGAGTGATTCAGGGAGACAATCGAGTTCAGTGTCAAGGGTTAGAGTGAGGTACCTAATATGGATCAATTTGGTTACAGCTTTGGTGGGAAATTGAGTGAATTTAATGGACTTGGAATCCAAAACCCTAAGCAACTTGAAGGAATTAAGGAAAGTTGAAACATGTTGCGGATCCAAGCCAATAGGTTCGCTGAAACATATAAAGGACCGCACACCTTGGCCCTTTACTTTTGCAGATAGGATTTTTGAGACAAATGTTGGGAGATCAGAACGGATACAAAGACGGCGGTACTTGTGTACATCGGGAACTGGAGGCTCAAACACTCCTTCTTTAGAATTTATGATCTCTTGGAACAAATTCTGCTCGTCAAAGTTAGCTTTAAATATGCAAAATTGTCGTATCACATCTTGGACGCGGCATGTTTTTATTTGTCCCCTGCGAGATGTTTTACCAACAATCACCAAGTTCTTGTCTACAAGATCCTTCAAATTCCTGTATGCAGTTTCCTCCAAGCTCTGACCCTCCTTGCGTTGTATGAATCCTTCAGCAATCCATAAGCGGGTCAATGTCCAAACAGGGATCTCGTAGTCTTCAGGAAACACCCCCAAATAGAGAAAGCAACTCTTCAAGTCGTCAGGCAATATATTGTAGCTCAATTCTACAACTTTTAACATTTGTCGATGATCTGCAACATTAGCACTCAAGTTATCAGACACCTCCAACCATTCATTTTCAACCAGACTGGTCGTTGCTGCTTTGCTTGACATTAATTTTCCTTGAAGAATTCCTCCTACCACTACTATTTTCAATGGCAGTCCACCACAACGGCTGGAAATATATTCCCCAATCCATCTCAAGTTTCGAGGGCATCCATTGAGCTCCCCGAATACTGCTAACCTGAGAAGTTCCCAACTTTCATCAGGACTTAGGAGACACAACTCGTGAGGTTCTCTCTTAGGATTGGCTTTTGCACCAACAATCTTGTCACGACTGGTTATCAGAACTTTACCCTTCCAATTATTCATAGGCAAGACTTGCTTGATAGCATTCCAGTTTTCAGTTGTCCATACATCATCCATCACTAACAAGAACTTTCGATTCGCTAGGGAAGTTTGAACTGCCGTTGCTAAGGCCTGATCACTCATGCTGGAGGTATCTGATCCTCCAGTCAACTCTTTTACAATGTTGACGAGAACATCCTTCTCGTTGAAATCTTGAGATACAGAAACCCAGATGCGAGTGGGGAATTCGGATTGGATGTTCTCATTTTTGAAAATCTTTGATACCAGTGTTGTCTTCCCCGACCCAGCCATACCGACGATGGCGATTATGTCAAGCTTTTCTTTTTCTTCCTTCAGAGCTCCAATTATAAATTCTTCATCTTCTTCAAAACCAACTACTTCGTCTTGGCTCATTTGATAGGCCTGTACGTGTAAAGATTGAAAATCTTAAAATACTTCATTTTTCACATTAACTATTTAAGTTATCAGAGCATTTGGCAAAGGAAAGAAAATAAAGAGGAAAGAAAGTGAGAGAAAAAAAGAAGGGAAGGAAAACAAATGGATGGGCGCATGGTTGTGTGGACAAGAGAAAAATGAATAAGAAGAAAATGAAAAAATAGTTGTAATATCAGAACGTTTGGCAAAGGAAAGAAAATAGAGAGGAAACAAAGTGAGAGAAAAAAAAAGGGAAGGAAAACAAATGGATGGGCGCATGGTTGTTTGGACAAGAGGAAAATGAAAACATAGTTGTAATCTTTTCCTTTTATTTTCCGTCCAATTTTCAAAAAAAAAAAAATTATGGACCTCATGCAATTTTTTTCTTTCCTTCCACTTTTTCACCTGCAACCAAACAAAGGAAAATAATTTCTTTCCTCCCATTTTCCTTCCTCCTATTTTCCTTCCTACCAAACAAACCGTTAGTGCATTTATCCACAATTTACATATAATGAAGTCATATGAAGAGAAATACAATGTATAATCCAACTAAAATTGAGATAGCTCAGTTTGTTGATACTAATGTCTAGTTAAATGTGGTGCTTCATCTTATATTATTTAACATATATTTATGCCATATCTATAAAATTATTTTCTTAATGTACACTTGATAACGGATTATTACACTTGTGTACATCTAAACACTAAAACAAAAGATAAAACACGAAACAAGATAAAGGAT
The DNA here is from genome assembly GCA_026212405.1 of Petrea volubilis. NCBI lineage: Eukaryota > Viridiplantae > Streptophyta > Magnoliopsida > Lamiales > Verbenaceae > Petrea > Petrea volubilis. The sequence goes on from CM047871.1 coordinate 26,727,992, forward strand.
CTCAAGTGCTTGTAGTACATATACATCTTAACATATATGTATACAAACAAACCTCATACACACACACACACACACATGTATATGTATACATACAAACACAAACAAGTACATATATCCACACACATATATATATGGAAAATTCTTACCCAAACCCGGCTTGGCCGCACCCAACCAATCATATAGCAAGTGTTAATGCACTTGTCATGTGATTGGTCACTCTCCCTAAATTGTACACCAATCACATAGTAAGTGTAAAACACTCACCACCTAATTAGTCATGGTGTGACCGAACCCGGTGCGGATAAGAATTTTCCAATATATATATTTGTACCATGGCAGAATCACATTAATTGTAAGTTGTGGGGTTAAATGATGTCACTAAAAAATAAAAAAATCCCACTTTAGTTTTAGATTAGGTATTAAAAAAATATAAAAATTTTAAATTTTTTTGTTTTTGGACCCCACTATAAAATATAAAAAATTTTATATAGTGGGGTCCCAATATCAAACCTATTATTATTTGTTATATATAGTAGGTATATATATATATCCCATATATATTATATATACATACACACGTAATTGAGTCAATACAGAAATATAAAAAAAACCCACCAATTCCTTTTAATTTTCTACATATCTCTTTCATACAAATTGTAGTTTTCATTTATGGTAAATAGACATGGACAGTTGTGAAGAACATTTTATGTCATTTTTAATAGATTTTTTTTTCTTTTTTTTTTTGTACTTATTATCGTTTTTGTTTTTAAATTTACGTTTAGTAAACTTGTAGTTTTATTTGTTATTTTTTTCTTTGGTAATTTTAATATCATATTTTTTTAAGTGTTAACACCACTACATAATTTTTCTAGTTCCTCCACTGATGATGTATACACATATATACAAAAGGGGTGGTGGATCTAGGGTTGGGGTTGGCACTTTGTGGCACCCGGTGCACCAAATATACAGCATCGACTAGACCCCAACATGTTATCACCTTAGTCGAATAATTGGACGAAATATGCTATATTCTTAAAGATGGAGGGATAAAATTGAAACATAACAATTTAAAAAGCAAAAATATGTCAGAACGAAGTTATAAGATGAATACTACAATTTTTCCCTTTGGACTAATATTATTGTTCCTAATAAATCGCCCCATATGGTGATATTATTATGATCATAGGTAAGAAACGAATGCGTTATACAAAGTAGCAAAGGAGTTTTTGATAATTAGCCATCTTGGTGTCTTTAATCCTATTTTCATTTATCTTCTCTCTTGTTTATCTTTTTCACATTCTTTATACCCCCTCCCCCCCTTTCACACACACTATATAGCCGGGTTTTGTTTTTACTCCTTTTATGTTTTTTTTATTAATCATATTATTTCATTGTTTAAAAATTATTTTTCATTTTTACTTGTTATTGATTTAATAAAATTATTCCAAGTAGTTTTAAAAAGTAAATTCATATTAGAAAATTAGCAAATATTTTTAATTTTATCATAATGAAATTTAAATGTGTAATTAATTATATTATTTTTTATTTTGCAGACATATAGAATATGTCACGCTACTAATTCATAATAATCAAATAGGCCAAATCATAAATAAAGTAATTAATTTTCCGATAAAGAGACATCCAGTGTTCAGTAAAGTAAGAAGTAATATTTGGGGAATCTGATCACTACAAAAAAATTGATTTATTGAGATGAAAATATTTGTCACAAAAAATAAAATTTTATCACAAAAATTTTTTGTGATAAAAAAATAAAACATTGTTACAGTTTCCTCACAAAATGGTCCTCGCATAAGGTTATTGTGAGAAATTTTTTCCTTTGTCACAATAAATTCAAATAATTATAAGTTTTATTATTTAAAACACGTACTATACTTGTATTAAACCCGTACCTATGAATAATTAAAAAATACTTTTATTTTTCATACATAGTCTGAATTGAACGAATATAACATGATCAATACACATATTATACATATTCTGTATAATGTTTGATGAAATAATACTTCATCTTATGAAAAATTTATTATATTCATTTTTAATTTATAATATAAAAAGATTTATTTATTGGTATAATATATAAAAATTTATTATAATTATTAATTGAATATCATATAAATAACCAATTTGTAATACTTCATAAAAATATTAATTATTATATAAATAATTATATATATATAATTTATATGATGATTATAAATTAAATAATTTAATAATTAGTTTTTAAATAATCTTTTTGCTATGTAAATCACATAAAAACGTAATTTATGTGAACATAATATGAAAAAAAGTCGTATTTTTAATCTCGAATATTTTTTCACGTCCATACTATGCTCGTACTTTTGATAAATCATATAATAGCTATTTTCACCTTAGCTTTCAAAAACTATTTGTAATATGTACACGTACATGTTAAATGGCAAATATTACTTTCCCGGTATTTAACTAACTAAGGTTATAGGAGATAGATTATCATTATTATGAATGGCTATATATACATATATATATATATATATATTAAACTATAAGAAAAAAATCTTATTAACTTTTGTATTTTTTTAAATTTATTAATTTTTGACTATTTTAATCACTATAAATATACCTGAAAATGTCAAAATTACAAACAAAATTGTATTTGGGTTTTCTTCTGATTCATTTAATTTTTTTTAGGAAAGAAAAATATTCATTTGATATTTTTTGAAAAATTCTTTTATAATATTTATTCATTTAAATTTTTTTAGGAAATTAGGAAAATATTAATTTGATATTTTGTGAGGAATTGTTTTTATAACATTATGTTGTTAACTTGTTGTGGGGAAAAAAATTGTGATGAAAATTATACTTTCCTCACATTAGTAATAGTTATTGTGAGGAAACTTCAATTTGTTCAAAAAAAACACAATTTAATGTGATGAAATTATAATTTGCCATATTATGGTATGTTTATGTGACAAAATCAAATCTCCTTACAAATATCTTGTCCCAAAAAATACATTTTTTTTATGTAGTTGATCTAATTGTTGGTTATCAGTCAGGCATCCTTGCTTAAGGGAACCTAATTTAACATATATAACATGTTGCCTTGAAAAAGTGGTCCAATTATGCATTAGTTATAACACTCTATTAAAAAAATATCTCAATAAACTATATTAAATTTTAAATTAAAATATATTCATGTGAAAATTGTGAAATATCACAATAAGTTATTAGGATACTCAACTGTGTGGCTATTTCTACCGGTGGCTTAAAATCTAAAGTGTGATAATATTTACTTCTAATGACACTTTACAATGTCTCAAAAGCCACTCATTTTAGTGGTGCGTATATCTATAGAGAGATGATATTAACACTCCAAATTTTTATATTGGCACTTCATTTTAATTTTTAATTTTAGACGTTTGACCAAAATACCCTCTTACCTTTTATTTAAGATTACTTAATTTGGTTTATTGGATAAAATTATTCTCGATCGTCGTCCATTTACCTTATTTTTAATTTGGTGGGACAATAGTATGCCCTTGAGCAGAAAAATCGAATTCTCTTCTCTTCTATCATAAACAAGAGCAGAAAAAATTCAAAATCCAAAAATTCTATCTTCTTTTATTTCATTTTGTATATCTAACGGTTAAATACACTTTACGCCCTCAAACTATACCACTTGTATCATTTATTCCCATAAACTACAACGTGTAAAACTTATCCCCCTGAATTAAATTTTTGGTCAAAAGCACCCTCATCGGTGTCTATTTATATATTTTTTACTATAGTTGTAGTATTTAGAAACTTGTATTATACTTAAACTTTTTTTATTAACTATAAAATATATTGGGATAATTGCTTTTTTTGTTCGCTACATTTCGGGTGCTTTCGATTTTGCCCTCTCTATTTTAATTTTATCAATTTTGCCCTCTCCGTTTATAAATTTTTTCAATTTTGTCCTCTCCGATTATCAATGTTTCGATTGTTGTCCGATTTTGAACATAACTTCTTGCCAGTGATGACGTGGCGATTTTCTGGCCATTTATGGTGATGACTGGAAAAATCGCAATTTGCAGCCAGAAAATCGCCACATCATCATCGGCAAGAAGTTATGTCCAAAATCAGACAATAATCGAAATATTAATAATTGGAGAGGACAAAATTGAAAATTTTGAAACGAAGAGGGCAAAATTGAAAATAGGCTAAACCTAGAGGACATAAATTGCAATTATCCCAAATATATTTTATAAATATTCTATTTTTAAAAAAATTATTAATAACTTTAATTCAACTAGAAATTAAATAAATTGATTTGTGTTTTTTTTAAATAGGAAAAAGATTAACCCTAGTTATTTGAATTTAATGAATTAATTAACTACTTATTTTAAATGAAGTTTAACTAACTAGAATAAAAAAATAAATATATATTTATTAACTATAACTTAAATATAGCTCTCATTGAATTATAATATATTTAAAAAAAAAGTGGATTCTTTTTTAATAAAAATATGAATAAAAAGAACATGGATAAATTTAAGTTAATAAAAATATACACACCATCCATTTTCATTAAAAAAATCCTAAAATTTATTTTTACTTTAAAGTAAACAATTTAATTTTAATTTCAAATAATTATTTTTTTAAATGTCAACATAAACTTATTATTTTTTTAATATCTGAATCACGATTATTCATTTACTTTTATATATAATATAAAAAATAGTGTTTGGATAAATAATAGTTTAAAATTGAATTCAAAGTATTAATTATTCTAAATATTTTGTGTTATTTTTATGTATATATACATATATATTCTTTAACTTTAAGTATACAAAGAGAGGGAAAGAGAAAGAGAGATTCTAAGGGCATTTTTGTGTATATTTTTAATTAAGGGGGTAAGTGTTATATTTTGTAGTTTAGGGAGGTAAATGACACAAGTGGTATAGTTGAAAGGGGCAAAATATATTTAGCCCTATATTTAATTATTGAGTTTTATTTCAAGAGCTCTTTCAGAATGTTTTCGTATGTTTCGCCGATCAATAGATGAATATAAAAATGAAAGAAAGATGTGTATTATAGTGAAGAGTATATTTTTCATTCAAAAATAACATAAATAATGTTTTATAAATTAGTGGGTATTAATCTCTTAATAAAACAATAAAAATTTGAAATGTTATAATATCATCTCTCATATCTATATACATAATATTGATTAATGCGGACAAATTCAGAGAATAACAAGTATACATATATATATCGCTCTAATTTTTTTTTCCTGGGATCGACCAATCTAATTAGGGACATTAATATTATGTTTGAAATATAGAGTTTGGTGAAGAACAGTACGAGGAAAATGAGAAAGTTAAAAAATAAAAGCAAAAAATACTATCATTTGGAACGGGAAAAAAAATTTCCTTCCTATTTTATTTATCAAAATTCAAGGACCAAACGAAGGGTAAATTAAGTTGTGATCATATCAACTTGATTAATTATCTAAGAATACGAAAGTGGTAGTGTACGAATGTTTCTAACCTCTTTCACTTTCCTGAAAGATTGTTCCCCGCTTGTGCTAGATCCGTCGGGGATTGACATCTTAGCTTTGTCCTCCCTCGCCTGTTTGGCCAACGCTATCACCTTTTTCTCTCTAAGGTACTTAACTTCTTTGGCCAGGCTAACACTCTTTGTATTGAAAACTCGGCACAAGTAATTCTTGTCATTGGCTACCGCTGCGTGGGTCAGACAAGAGTCAATGGTGTCTTCGACCTCATAAACAGCCTCTCTAATCTGCCTCTCCGTCTCTGTGAAGCTTTGGTCCTTGTCGGGAACTTTCGCAGCATCCGCGAGGAAGGCCTTCAATGAACCAAGCTCATTCTGCAGCTGCTTGAGCTGATGGTCTGCATCGTTGATAAGATCTGCATATTCTTTCGCCAGTTGAGCCGCGTTTTCCAGCAGGAACGAAACTGCAGCACTCTCCGCCATGATCTTAGATGGAAATATTGATCGATCTCTGATCTTTGGATGCGAAAATTGTTGGAAAATAGGCTATGGGATTAGGTTGAGGCAACCGTATTTATTCGCGATATAGATTACGAATATTCAATTTATTTTTTCAAATAACAAATCGAGCTACATTAAATCATTGGTCAAATTTAATCAGTCGCCAACTTCCATAAACAAATTTTCTGACAAAAATTTAATTGGAACACGGAGACGGATAAAGATCACTCCCAATTCGTGTATTATATGTTAAAAGACATGGAAGCGAACTTATAAAGAAGATGCCTTTCGACATTTTGAATAATAAAGAGCACAACATATGGGTAGTTGACCTTTAGGAGGAATAAGATGGACCTGTTACCTCGAGTTCTTGCCCTGCTTCACATGCGTATTTGTTGAGTTTTCAACTGTTTAGCTCAAATCATTTTTTCCCCCCCTTTCTGTTTTGTTTTTATTTCGTTATATTGCATTGAATTGATTGCTAATATTTTTACCATTCAGCCTCGTGAATGGGACGATCTTTAAGATTAATAACTAGTTTTTTAACCAATGATAGAGCCAAGGGGCGCTGGTGGCAGTGGCTGCCCCCTTCCCCTGCTCCTTCAATTTTTGAAAAATTTATTTTTTAGTATAAATATTTGCTAGAATTTTAAAATTTTGCTCCCCCAAATAAATATTTCATTTTTATATAAGTTATATAATAAAAGTTTTAATTTTCTCTATTCTACTCTATTTTTGGTGATTTATTTTTACTCAATCTCATTCACCATGATACTTAAATTCTTTCCCGTCCTCTTTCCTCTCTTTCTCTTTCTCCTATTCAAATTAAAATATTAAAAATTTTATTAAATTTTATTTTTCTCTTCTATTCTAATTAAAACACCAAAAATTCTATTAGAAGTTTTCTTCTCTCACCAATTCTACAATATTCAATTTTTTCTTCAAAAGCAATGTACAAAAAGGTATTATGTACTAATTTTAGAATTTATTTATTTATTAATTTATTGTAATTGATTTTTGTGTAGAGATTTGAATTTTAGGATTATTGATATGAATTTTAAAAGTTGTCCAATATTAAACTTAACGAATCTTAATGTTTATTTGTTGGGCTATTGAACTTAAATGATCTTACTAATGTGAGACTTTATATTTAATTGGAAGTGATTTAGGAAATGTGATGAAAACAAAAAAGAAAAAAATATATTTTTTGAGCTTTGAATATATTTTTTGATTGTAAAAACAAAGAGAGAGAGAGAGAGAGAATTATTTTAATACTCTTTGAGTTTTGATTATATATAACTAGCTGTCAGGGCAAGCAGTCCGTGTGCGCATAAATTTATACAAATTGTAGTTAATATTTTAGTATATAAATATAAAAGCAATTAGTTAATAGTGCATATCAATATCAAATATTTTGCACGTATTAAAGATGCAATTATTACAATCTAAAATATATCGATATAAATTTTAAACAAAAATTACCTATACTTATGTCCAAAACTATCTAAAATTATTTTCATAAAAGACCTACACTATAATTAGAATACAAATTTCAACTATGAGATGGATTATATTTTTGTCCAAGACTATCTAAAATTATTTTCATAAAATACCTACACTATAATCAAAAGACAAATTTCAACTATGAGATAGATTTGACATCATGTATTTCAATTTGCAGCAGCTTAATGATTATTTAAAATCACGGCCTATAATCTATACTATGTAAAACTTTGCGGCAGATAGGAGATCAAACCTATTTGAGAAAGAAAAAAAAACATATATACATAATACTTCATTTTGCTTGGATTTAAAAACATGAGACAAAGAGAAATCAAAAGAAGACGATGTACGGTTGAAAGGAGAAACGCCAATAATCACAAATTATGTGGCTCTTTTTTCTTCATTTTTTTTTTCTTTTTAGAGAAAAACAAAAAAGATGATCAAATTCTCTTGATACTCTGTTTGTACATGGGATTTTGTTGATGTAAAATAAAAAACTGTAATTGAACTCCCTTGAAAGTAGGGCAATGTGGAAGACGAAAATGAGAACATGAGGTGAAAAGTTATATTATACAGAAGTAAATATTCAGTTAAGACCTTGAAATATTTTTACATTCAATAAATGATTCAAGGTTAAAATAGGTACGACAAAATTTGATGTGGTGGTGTCAAAACCACCACTTTGAGCCTATGAAGCCCCTTCCTTTTTTATATAGGATAGATTATGTAGATTTATGTCAATTTTATTGAGTATTGTTAAAAAAATTCTTTGTTAAATATTTTTTTAAGAGACATTTATTATTCACTATATTTGTTTTTTTTGAAACAAAAAATAGCTCGTTATTTTTTTCAATATCATTTTTATATATTGTTTTGATTGCAGCATTTTTGTTTTGTTTTAGCACTTCTAATTTTTTTGTATACGTATAAATATGATAACTTTTGTTATTTTATATGTTAATATTGTATGTAACCCTTGTATTTATAATTTTTCAATAACTAAGAAAAATTAGTGAATAAAAGTTAGTTTAGGCTGATATAATTGTAATTCATGGCTCAAAGAAATCATTTTTACATGACGAAAAAAGAAAAGTTATTTTAGGGTTTTAATGCTACTTTATATATATATACACACACTTTATACACACGCGCGCGCACACACACATGGTTGTATCTCATAACTATTACTTTTAACACAAATCAGCTTCAAATGGCAAAGGAAAACTTTAAGAAGAACAAGAAAAGATAAAAGTAATAATTACAATAATAATAATAATAATAACAACAACAACAATAACAACAAATAAAGCTGAGAGCTAGGTACCTAGCTAGTAGTTAAAACCTCTATATTTTTTTCCTTAAAACATAAATAATTTTTATACTTAATTGAACTAATCTAAGCATTCGTATAATGTTTAGATCATTAGTTCTTTCAGTTTATACCCTTCTTCAGAAGAGCAATGATGGGTGTAGAATCCACCAAAAATAAATTTTACTCCTCTAGCTACAAAATTTAATTTGTAGATAGGGTGAGAAGGGTCGATCCCACAGGGAATAAATTATTGACTAATTTTCAAGATAACCAAGAGTGCAAAATAAAATAAAGAAAGGGGGGTTTTGAATGAGAAGTTAATAAAAGTAATAAAGAAATCTAAAGTAAATCTATAAGAATAAAGACTCAGTCAAGGGTAATTCTTCGCACAACGTTTTAATAGATTGATCATTGATTCAAAAATAGCTTTTAATTCATGCAATAGATTGGTTATAGCCTTCAGAGAACTCGTCCAACCTAATCTTTCCTTAATAATAGACTAGACATGCGAACGCTATGAATAATCCCTAATTAACGAATAACCCTAGTTAAACGATAGGATTTAACCCGTTAACAGCATTAAAAATTAGAAAGACCCAAATCCTAGACAACAAACCTACAAACGTGGTTGCTCGAAACTAGATTGTGTATTTTTCATAATATAACGAATTATACTACTTTCCACTTATGTTGATTCGATCAAACAATTCCGGATTCGATTTACTCAACTGGAGCTATGAAGTTAAATTAATTGAACAATGGGCCCTAATTGCACAACTAACAAAACAATAATAAGGGATGGAGTTTTCCCAAAAAGCACAGAAAAATACACAAATACTGCATAAAATTAAAAGACAAGCAAACAGATTAGATCTCACAATCCTTGAAGAAAACGTTGGCTCGAATTATTCATTGACTGAATAAAGTAGTTTAGCCACGCATGGCCATAATAACAACTAAGATAAAAATATAAAAGCTGGAAATTCTCAAGAGAAAAACTAAAAACTAGAACAAAAGGTTGAAATCCAAGATGTCTAAACAAAACGATATTATCGGGTATATATAGGGTTCAAACCCTAAATCAAAATCCTAATAGAGCTAGGATAATTATTTGGCAAAACCTAAGAGTCATAGGCAAGTATGAAGATTGTTTCCAAGTCGAACTCTGGCCATATCAACCTCCTCCTTTTCCAATCCCGCGTAGGATTTTCACCCCTTAAGGCGTGAGCACGCCTTGCGCGATAAACATGATTATTTTCAAATTTAACCTTCCAGCTTCCTTGTACGATATTCCTCTACACTTTTTACCATCTTTTGACCCGTTTTTAGCTCGTTTTCATCAATTTTCACCTATGGCAAGTAAGAATTAACTTTTGTGAAATTTTAAACAATTTAAGATCCAAAATTAATCAAAATAAGCATAATTGAGGCCTAAAATTAGGTAAATATAACATACTATCAAGCAAATTTATGTTTTTTTAACTATTTTTCATATTCATGTGTTCTTTCTTTAAATTATGGTGATTATATAAAATGCAATGTACAATAATAAATACTAGGGAAAACCCATCAAAGTACAAGCATCCACAAACTGAAAAAATATACTAACTTAGTATGGGACTATAAAGGAAAAGTTAAATTAAATTCTCATGGTAAAAACAAAATGAAAGAAGTGATCAAATAATTCTATAAAGACACTTGAATATAATTATACAAACTTATCATCAATAAATTGTAAACAATCACCCCACATTTATGAAACTGAAACCCTTTATCCCTAATTAAAGAGCCACGATTTTTACCATTAAGGCAAAACTTAATTGGCGACAAGTTCATATTAAATGCACCGCTGATTCCCATCAGAAGACACCAAATCATAGCCAACTATAAAAAACACGAACACCAATTGATTTGTAGTCTAGACTCATAAACAGATATCCAATCATAAGTGTAATACCATGATCTAGTTAGGTAGCTCATCCAATTACGCTATAAAAGAGCACTATCTTCACTAATGACAAAGTCCATCACACATGCAGCGAATTAATTCATTGCAAAATACAATTTTATACTGATTTTTTTTTTGTCACAAAATGTAATTTTATAATGAATTTTGTTCGCGTAAAATAGTTTAAGTCTTAATTTTAATTTGAGATAATTCTGTTACAAATACCTCTGATTTTGACGAAAATCTGTCCATCATAATATTTTCATTTAGTGAATGGAGTATTTTCTTGTAGTACTAGTCAACTATAATTAAGAAACAGCAAGTTGCTATTTACAATTTAATGATTGACATTAATGATTTCACATTATGTGCCTCAAATATTTAAACACAGCGAAGGTATCATATATATTAACAAAATTGCAATTTGTTAAGTTTTCACACTGACTTGGAAGAATGCTTTCTTTATCGTGTTTGGTGGAATCTTTGGGCAACAAACATTTTTTTTGGGAGATCAGCGCAATCTGTATTTCTTCAAACCCTCTTTTGTCATAATTATTTGTGCATAGATGTATAATATATATATATATATATCTTTTAAAAGTTTATATTGAATTTTCGTATAATATAAAAGACGTTTTTGTTATTTACAGGACATAAAATTGTGAATTCTAATTAATATAAATGTAAAACATTATTATATATAAGCTTGAAGTTATGGAGGTAGTTTTAACCAACCATTCTCACCATTGGAAAACTACAAAAAGTCACTTAAGTTCTCTCTAATGCTTCAACCTACCAATAGTTTGGCATTTTGTGCTAAGTCAGCACTCAGCATGCATAAACAAAGTTTTTTTAACAATAAATCAGTAGACTTTATAATAATAATAATAATAATAATAATAATAATAATAATAATAATAATAATAATAATGCAGGGACTTGGGACTTGGGACTTGTTAATTCATATTAACAGGCTGGAGATACCAATTTTAACTTAGGATCGATCATGCCTAAACCAAGGATAATTAATTATTTAACCCGTTTCACCAGGCGATCATGCACGAAATTTAAAGTGACAAAACATACATAAAAAATTTTAGACCAACCTCAAGTTAAGGAAATGTTCCACCAATTGTTATTCTTACCTACCAAAAGCTTGGCGTCTTCCTCAGATATGAAATGTTATTTTAGATAAGCTTAACAATTATTTTAGAAAAGCTTAACAATAATGATCTTTAATTAACACAACACCCACACACAAGTATATATATATATATATATGCGCGCGCGTGTGTGTGGTCATCTGAGACTTGAAGGGGGGGAGTTGTTCATCTGTCCTTGTATTTAGTGAAGTCAACTGGCCGCTCGAGTAGTACGATGTTTCGTCCTTTACTCACCTTCTCCAAATTATAGCTCTTATTTAATTTGATTGCTTCAAAGTTTAGGATGTGTGAACAATTAAAAAATAAAAAAGTTTTGTTACAAGAATATTATTTCAAATTAGCAGGTGTTAAATGATTAATTTGACTACGAGGATATTTAAGAGGTGTAAATGTGCGTTAAAACAATGGAATATGTTGTTTCCGAATTTGTATTTGAATTTTTGTTTTTTTTTTTAAGGCATGGTTGTATTTGATTAGCACACACACAAAAAATAATTGTATTTGATTAATATACTGAATATCGGTACAAATACAGCTATTTGACGGATATGTAAAACCAATACCGTATCCATTTCAGTTCAATATTGACTGAATCCCGATATTATCTATATTCAATTGTAATTTTTAACATTAAATTCAATTATAAATATTGAAATATCAGCGCCCAATTATAAATATTTGAAGATCTAATTTAAGTATTATTATTTAATTATTCAAATCTGATTATTATATTAGAGTATCCCATTCTTATGCATAATTGAATATTCAATTATAATAAATAGAATATTTGAAATTATGTGTCTATAATTTAATACGTAATTTTTATTTATAATTCTACTTATTTACAAATATATATTTTTGATACATTTATATATATAACATATACGTACAGAGACATCAAATAATACGTATACTTTATATATGTTTATTTTTATTTTTTATATCTCTGTAAGTCATAAAGGAAGGTATGATATCCATTAGAAGTTTTTTCCATATATATTATTTAAAATAATTTTTTACTATCATTCAAATAATATGAATGACTTATTTTTTATTTTTATACATTTTATAATATAACAAATCAGTACATATGATAATGAAAAGCATATTTTAAAAGATTATTGAGCACAACTTTTATTTATTTTTTTTAAAAGTACATTTCACTTAAAGAACTAACAAGACTCACATGTTTCGGTTGAAAATCCAACTCAAAACCTCATAGTTTTGGGACCTCAATTATTGAGCACAACATGTATTTTATAAAAGTATATCAATATAGACATTAATTAAAAAAATATATCATATTAAAAACACAAGAAAACTTTAGTATACATAGAAATTAGTTTTTCCAAATGTTTTTTACAGAATTTAATTACAGGATACACCTTTATAGGAGATCGAATATATACATGAATATATATATATGAAGTAGATATTAAACAGATTGAATATATGCTTATTACTATAATTGTATCAATTTATATAATTTTTTTGATGCAATAAACTCGAGGCACCCTATAAATATCAATCGGAAGGCTACACATGCTTACGCACGGTCACCTACAGTAAAAGGGAAAAGGACAAGAGAGTTCGAACTCCAAACCTCAATAATATCTATTCGAATTCCTACCATTGGACTACAACCGGATATCAATTTATATAATTGCATACAAAGGAATTTCCATTACACAGGGACCCACCCGAAGAAAAATGCCCAGAATTGCATGCAATGGTTTAATAAATTGGTTAGGCAAGACGTAAGAACACCCTCTGAATCTTGATATTAAACATTTCATCATTTCACTCAAAACACTTTGAATCACAACGCCAATGGTTTTTTTCGCGTAAAAAAATTGATTGGGGTTAAGTTAGCTAAAATAAAAAAGGAAAAAGAACAAAAAAAATAAGCAAAGAGAAAAAAAATAGAAAAAACTCTCACTTTATTCCTCTTCTAATGGAGGATATGGAATATCTTATTAAATTATTTATTTGTGGACTTTTATTAGTCAATAGATCACTCGAATTAGTCGGCTTTCCGTCCTAAATCATTAATTTTGTTTAATATTTTATTTTCTTTCATTTAACTTTCTTTTAATATAGTTTTTATTCGGTTCTTATGGTTGTAGATGGTTCCAGAGGTGAATGATTTTCGTTTAACACTCAGCATCCAGAAAAAAGGACAAATGAGCAACCTTGCCCCAGCCCTTTTGAATTTATATATATATTGATAACGTGCAATTTTCACTAAATTTTAGGCCATAATTGCACTTGTTTTGATTAATTTTAGGTTTTAAATTATTTAAAATTTCACCAAATTTATTTCTTATTTTTCGTAGGTGAAAATTGATGAAAATGAGCGGAGGAATGTCGTAAAAGAAATCTGAAAGGTTAAATATGAACACAATTGTGCTCGTCACATAAGGCATGATCACGCCTTATGGCTTAAATTTTCTACGCGGGAATAGAAGGCAATTATCTAGTTATAGCAAAAATTCGATTTGGAAACAAATTCCCTTCTTACGTATGATTTCTCAGGCTTTCGAAGAAGTATCCTAATGTTGTTAGGAATTTGATCAAGGGTTAGAATACTATACATACATACTGTAAGACTTTGTCTTGAGACCTTTGATCCTAGTCATTAGTTTCCTCATAAATTTTCAGCTTTTATATTTTTATTTAAAGTTGTTATTATGGTCATACGTGGCTAAACTTCTTTATTCAGTCAATGAATAATTCAAGCTAATGTTTTGAAAGGATTGATATATCTAATTGATTTGTTTGTTTTTAATTTTTATGCAGCATTTATGTATTTTTCTGTACTTCAAAAAAACCACATCCATTAATATTGTTTTGTTGATTGTGTAATTTCGGCCGATTGTTCAATTGATAGATGGTAAAATTAAATTCATAAATTTTGAATTGAGCTAACATAACTGAAAAGTAGTATAATTTGATTGGGTCGAAACTTTTAGATTACACTACGGATAATACATAATCTAGTTTCGAAAAACCACATTTGTATGTTTTTTGGTTAGGATTAGGTCTTTCTAATTTTTAATACTATAAACGGATTCAATCATATCATTCGACTAGGGTTATTCGTTAATTAGGGATTACTCATTGTATTTGCATGTTTAATATATTATTAAGAAAATATTAGGTTGGATGAGTTCTCTAAAGACTATAACCAATCTATTGAATGAATTAAAAGACATCTTTGAATCGATAATGAATCCATGAAAATATTATGCAAAGAATTATTCTTAACTGGATTTTTTTCATATAGATTTATTTTTAATTTATTACTTGCCTTTATTTTATGAATCCATGAAAATATTTTGTTGACTTTTGATTCAAAACCCTCTTCTTACTTTACGTTGTTCGCTTTGTTATTTTAGACATTTATCAATAAGTTATTCCCTATGGGATTGATCCTACTCACTCTATTTATAAATTAATTTCTCTATTTATAAATTAATTTTGTGTTTAGAAGAATAAAAATTATTTTATGGACTCATTACTCGTCGTGTATATATATATATATATATATAGATTTGTACATATGCATGTATATGTGTGCATTAACGAAAGGTCTTGGATACTCGGTACAAGAGGCTAAATGCCAAACTTTCGGTAGGTGCGAGTGAAAACTGGTGATTTATTTCCTTGACTTGAGGTGGGTCTAATTTTTTATGCCTGCTGAAACGAATAAAAAATTAATCCTAAGTTAAAATTTGCATCTACAGCCTGTTAATATGAGTTAACAAGTCCCAAGTTGCTGCATTAAGTCTTTTTCCACAACACGTGAACGCAAGTGGATGGATGGAGGTGAGCTCATATCTTACAAGCCAATGTATTAATTTGAATCGCTCAAAGATTTGAATACCAGCTCGCCCATGCTCTCAAATTCTACAACCCTGAAGAGATTATTCATATATATATATATATATATATATATATATATTTCTTATATTCAAGATGTCGAGATCAACCCATGATAATAATGTAGTGAATACAGTATTTTATGACTTCAGGAGACAAATACCTATGACCAATTTGAGGAGGGTGTTGAGTTGTTACCGGAGGATCATGTAGATAACTTCGAAAAATAAAACTACTCAAAGTCATTTATTATAAAATACAAAAATCAAAATATAAATTAATAATTAATTTATATTTAATAATTAATTTGAATTAATGTTCAAATTTTGTAACCAAGAAAATCATTGAAGTGAATTTTTACTTTATGAATTTTCAACCCCCAACCCCACCCCACTCCAAAAGGAGAAAAGGAAGACATATATATATATATATATATATATATATAATTGTGACGGAATTAATCCATTGCAAACCAATTTTTTTTGACATTCAATTCATTTTGAATTTTCCTTCATTATAAAATAACAAAAAGTTGTCGCTCAAATTTGCAACGGACAGAGAGCGGTCACAAGCATGTGAAAAAAATTGCAACCGATAGAGTGGGTCCGAAAGTGGTCACCAACATAAACATTTTTGCGACCGTGAGGAACCAGTCGCAAGCAAAGGCCACAAAGTTTGCAATGGACGTCAAAGGTCACAAAATCCTATCGTCCATTTGTGACCAATTTTTGAAGTCACAAACCCGAACCAATTGCATGAGACCATGTTTGCGACGGTCTGTAATGCTTTTGCAAATTTCTTAGCAAAAATGGTCAAAATCCATCATTTCCATCGCAAATTCGGTTGCACTTTATGATTTTATTGGTCGCAAAAATCTATCGCAAAATTGTGTTTTTCAAATAGTGACCAGTTACGAAAAAGAAAAAAGAACATTTGTTTTTAATCTCATATATTATTCTCTATTTAATGGTCCTGTTGTTCATGGATGTCTCATATTTCAATCCATAATTATGTGGCTTCTACTAGCTGTTTCACCAAACTTCTAGAAATGGATGAATGCATTTGTAATCTTCAGAAATTATGGACGAAATCTGACGCAACTTTAAATTTTGTCTAAGTGCCGATTCACTAGAATTCTTTTTAAAGAAATTAAAAAGGAAAAATGAATCGCCACAAGATATAATGAATATATTAATACGATTGATAACAGAAATATATTCATTATTATGAGTTCCAGAAAATTTTACTCTGAAGAATAATAAAACAAAATTGAAGAAGCTACAACCAAAGGACAATCGTGCTGCTTTCTTATAACCTATATTATTCTAATATCTTTCCCCAAAATTTCTTTTTCTTTTTCTTTGTCTTTGTTGTGCAATTACTCACGAGGTTGGGTTGATATGTATAGGTATTTGAAGAGTTAAGGGATTTGAGTGAATTTAAAAAAAAAAAAAAATGGTTATTTCGTAAGTTATGGCTGATCCGTGACAACTGTATAATCGTCACAAATTGTCAAAATTATATGACAAATTTTAGTGACAGAATTAGTGACCATGGAATTGCGGGCACTGATTTGATCATTAGTGACCGCTCTAACCAATCGCTAATGTACAGTACTTGAAACCGTAGTTTTTTGTCACTAAAAAAAAAAAAGAAAATAAATAAATAATAATAAACCTTGCGTTTTGGTGGTGTAACGATCCCATACAATTAATATTTTTTAAGGTACAAAAATTCCTGATCGATCACTAACTTCTCTTGCTTCACAAGCACATGGATCCAACCAACTTGCTATTTATCATTTGAAATAATTATATAGAATTATTAAAATATAAGGACAACAGCTCATATTTTAATTCCTTAAGTAGAAGATAATAATATGTCACCTGCACAGAAAGCCGATCTTTTTGGAAGGTAAATAAAATTGAACTTTGACAAAATTGCACTGACATCTCCCATGAAACCTGGATTGTTAAATTTTTTACACAGAAGAATTTTTTTTGTTTAACTAAATTCTCAATTCTTAAAATTTTAAATTATTTAAAATAAATTATTTGATTGGTTGGCATTAATTGTAAATTTCTTAATCTTTTCTCCTAATTATTGAAACTCACCAATTACCCATAACGATACTTTTAATACCTTTTGTACTCTCTCTCCCTCTCTCATAAAAATTCAACAGTAGCTTTTAATAAAAATATTTACATAAAGAAAATTCTAATTAAAATATTACATAATGCCATCAAATTAGTTATGATTTAAGATATGTTAGGAATGTAAATATCAACATAATATCCTTTATGGTAAATTTCTCATAAAAAATTAAAAAAAAAACATTCACATAAAATTTATGTAACTCAAACTTGAAAAAATGTCTTTTAATATGATATGTCATATCCCAAATTAAATTATAATTTTAAAAGGAATAAAAAAATTAAAATGAGAAAACAATATTATCAGCAATATGTTATTTCATATTTTTATCTCAATCATATTTTTGTATACAGTTTAACACTGCACGAAAGTTTTATTATCCAACATTTTTTTTCATTGCTATATCTTTTATCTTTAATATTTTTGGTATTAAATTGTCGATATATTCAAATTTTATTTATTTATTTATTTATTATTCTTTACTTCCTAAAAACCTAGTATATTTATTTACTATTATTTATATAGTTTAATGCTATATATATTATAAAAAGTTTACATTTAATACAGTGTTCTGAACCAAAATCATCTAATAAGCCACAAAATGATTTTGATAGCGGCCTTTGACTACAATTTGGTTAGTTTTGATCTGTCAAATTTTTAAATTTCTTAATTAAAAAAAATAATTGGATAGGTCTTTTGATATACTAATAACAACAATTAAAAATTTTCTTATCCCACTCATCTTTTACTTACTGTCTAACATATCCAATTACGCACTCCCATTTTTTTATGATTTTTGATTTTCACTAAATAAGATATTTTGTAATTCAAATATTCATCCAAAATGGATTGAGATACGAAAGGAGGTTATTTATCCAAATAGAGAGAGACAGAGAGAGAGAGAGAAATAGAGAGTTGTGAAAGGAAATTCAAAATGTTCACAACATTTAAGATTCACCTTATATAAATTTAGGGCGAAATGTTTCTTTAGATATTTAAAAACAGGTTCACAACATCCAAGATACATCAAGAGTACTTATTTTATAATTTAATTATTATTTTATTTATATTTATATTTTTATAATTTTTTTTTTGTAAACTAAATTTTAAATTTAATTTATTTTATGATGATTCACATCTATATATATTTATGTGCATAAAAAAAATCATTATGTCACACCTTCCAATGTGAATAATAATCCACTATTTTGTGATTTATTAGCTTAGAGGAGCTCATACTTTCACATTCACGACTTTAATATATCTAAAAAATTTATTATTAACTTTAGTTTGAATCATATATTCAGATTTTAATTTTTTTTTCAAAAAATTATATAATTTTTTTGACACAACAATACTTTTCTTTTTTAAAAAAATTAAAAGCTTTAAATATGAGTAAACTTTATTTTACACAAATAATATATTTTATTTTTATCTTTTTATGAATACAATAAATTATGATATTAGCGCATAGGACGGGATACATGCTGGTACTATTATATGTTTGATTGTGGTGTTGGACCGCAACTGCACAATTTTGACTCAAATGAAAATTTTTCAAAATTTTAAATTTTTTTTATTAAATTAAAAACTTGTCATTGGTTAAAAGCTTTTAACTTTAGGCAAGTAAAAGAAGTCATGAATCTTAAAAAAAATTAAATATAGAAATGTAAGTTTTTATATTAATTCTAAAAAGTTGATTATATTTTATTATTTATAAATCTTAAAAACTTAAATATAGAAATGTAATTTTGTTATTAATGATGAAAAGTTGATAAATAGTGAATTCTTAGAACTTTAAATGTTTTAATTAAATTAAAAATTATGATTAGTTGCTAACTAATAAATCTCATTAGTTGAATATTTGTTCATTCAACTTAAATATTCCTCAGTTATTGAAATCATCTTGTTACATTAAGGGCTCGTTTGGATAAGCTTAAAAAAAGTGCTTCTTGACTAGTACTTTTTATAATAGAGTTTTTCCTTTAAGCCAAATAATTTCGCATTTGGATATAGTAGTAAAAGTGCTTTAAAAATTTTTTTTTTGACTTCTACTTTTTTTTAAAAAATCTGTCTAAATATAATTTTTTTTTTATTTAAAGTACTTTTTTAAAAAAAATAAGTGATCTTTTCTTTGAAAAAAATTCATTCAAACGAAGTCTAAAATGGACGATGGTTTTTAATGATCATTTCCCATAAATGGCTTTAGATGAAATTTATTACATTAAATTGAGTAATTGAGTACATGCACGCTGACTTTTAGTCCTCAAACTCGAATAAAAATTGCTCTTACTCAACAGGTACAAAGGACTTGTTTTCAATTTAGAAACACTTATATCACATCAACTGGTACAAACACTTCTATCGCATCAGAAAAATACAGAAGAGCTTTTAATTCTCATCTGTCGGCCCCTTCCAAGTTACTATATAGTAAAAAAATTAATTCTTCACAAGGGGACAAAAGTTGACCAAGAATTTCCATTACGCAGGGACCCACCTGGAGAAAAATGTCCAGAATTGCATTCAATGGTTTAATAAATTGATTAAATTCGTTAGGCGAGGAGTCCCAATTAAGAAACAGTTCATCACTTCACACGAAACATTGTGAATCGCAACACCAATATATAACTCATCAAAATACGTATTTTTGGCACTACAACTCAACCTTGAAAAGTGAAACTCTTCAAATTTTTTTCTTCTTATCTATATATCTAGAATTTCCTTAAATATTTGCTTATTTATGATTTCAAAAGACAATTGTTTGTATTTTGCGCTTACATAGCTATAGTTTATTTCAATTTTTTTTTTTATAATTATTTGTTATTTCAATAGGCCAAGCCATTTAGTTTCTATTTTCCATTTAAACATATGTAGTTTAAATATGGATACAATTTGAGTTTCTTTTTTTTTTTTTTTCTAAAAATATGTGAAAACAGAATTTTATTAGCGTATATATTTTTTATCTTTCTTCGTAAATTTGTAAAAAAGAATTATATTAATCTATGATAACCTATTAATTTTTGGGTTATAAATATGAACAATTTACATATATTCAAAAGCTTAATTTTCTTAAGTTTAAATTCCATTCAACTCTTAATAATTATATAATTCTCTGTTACATTTTCCCCGTTCTTTTCACTATTTCAATATAAGGACTAAGACTAATTTCCAATTTTATTTATGTAGAAATTTGAGAATAAAATAATCTTCATTTTTTCTATTTTTCATTTTTAACATTGCGATCCCCCCTCCCCCACCATATTCCATAATCAAATTTTAAGTGTTCAACTTCTTATCGGTGATGCCAACCATTGATGTCAATCCTGGCGTGGATGCATGGTCTGGATCCCATAATCACGGTATTACAATAAGATATTGATATCTGTTTATCGAATCGAGACTACAATTTAAATTGGATTTGGTGGAATTATTTTATACTTTTCATGTTTGTTCTTGTTAGGTGACAGTTTAACATAAATTAATCTGAATTAAAAAGTGGCAATTTGATAATTTTACAGTCCACACAAATTTTCGCCCAAAATTAACACTGCAAGCAAAAGCTATTAGTGATAAAAAAAATAAATATGTAATATCAAATTTGTCATCAATAATATGTATTAGTTTCAAACTCTCGGCTTAATGGATATATGCATCGCCTTTAAAGTTATGTGAGGTGCAACAATACTAATGTTCAAATCCTTGCAGTTCGCGCATATAGATGGCATGGGTAAGTATCATAAAAAATATGATTTTTTTTATAGAAAAATTAATAATATGTATTAGGTGACAATATTATTTTTTGTCACTAATTAAATTAATTTAACAACAATTTTTATCTTGTCACAAAACGGCTTATCAGTGACAATAGCTAGTGTTTAAACCTGTTATCATTGGTAATTAATGATAAATTTATAGTGACATCTTGGTGATAAAAATATTGTCACTATAATTTTGTGACAAGCGTTTACTTGTCACCAAGTTATTATAATAAGAGTTGCACCAAGTACCATCGTACTACGAGAATGCATACCATTTAGTAAAAAAACCAATAAATAATAAATTTAGTCTCTGTGGCGGATTTCATTTTTAGCAATTTTGTCACTAAATGCCTTGTTGCTAATTGTTTCTGTAGTTGCATGTATTTATATTTAAATTTTTTGGCTAATCCATCACAGAAACTTTAAATTTGTGACAAATTTTCTCCTTGTTTCATATTATTATTTCAAGAATTATTTAGGTGCTTAAAATTCACTATAGTTTGATCTAGAGATGAGCCAGAGGTTGGCTGTGCACTAGACGTTGAAAACTGTAACGGCAATCTCTTAAGCAATTAATTGTTTTTCGAACTCTTTACCTCACTCGTTACTCATTCAAATTTAGCATACTTTATACTGTTAGAAAGCTTGTTATGTGAACTTTTGATAGACCAAAATTAGATTTCTTCTTATCTGTAGCGAGTCTCAAACATGGTTGCTCTGTTTTAGGTTACTGAAAACTTAGTGCGATTAGCTTTCTTTGAGCCCGCATAACTCTTTCATTTCTTACTCAAATTTGACAAACTTTATGTTCCTAGAAAGCCTGAAAAATATATTTTTAGATGGTACTAGAAGTAGATCTAGAATAGTTTTGTACAGATGTATATAAACTCTCAAAGTCAGCTATATTTAGAAAATTCAGAAATTTTTTCAGATTTTGAGTTTCTTTGAGCTATATTCAAATGTCCATAACTCTCTCATCTTTAATCCGGATTTGATGAAACTTGCGTTGTTAGAAAGCTTGTAGAATGAAGTTTGAGATGGTACAAATTTGAGATCCAAAGAGGATTTGTACAGATCTGAGAAACCTCTTAAATTTGGCTACCCAAAACTCAGTTTTGAAACTCCAGAAAATTTTCAGATTTCGGTTTCTGAGTGGCAATCTTTGAGCCTTCGTATCTCCTTCAAAACTTTGCCAAATTGAGTGATTCGTGAACCTATGGACTCCTCATACTTTTTACTACGTCCAGAAACCTTAACATATCTACTTTACATTCAAGATTTGTGAGAACAACGAGCTTAAAACTACCCATGCATACTTCATAACAAGTGCACAAAATATATAGCATGTATAAAAAAGAATATATAAATATATCAAAAAAACGTCTAGTATATAAATTGAACCTCAGTATACAATATTAATAGATATTGTATAAGTACAATATATATACTTATTTAAATTAAAATTTTAAAATATTTTTTCAAATAAAAATAATTAAGTCATATACTTGATTTATTTGTATTCTCATGATCACTACAAGAAAACATAGCATTAGAGACCCAAAAATCCATCTCTGAAAACTATATTTCCATCTCTAAAGGAAAATAGAGATGGATTTTTGCATCTCCAAAACTGTGGTTGAAAGCCTCATCTCTGATTAGAGACTGAAAATTTACATCTCTTATTTTTGAGATGGAATAATTCCATTTCTCTTTTCATCTTTAAAAATGAAACATTTTTTCACCCAAAATCCACCTCTAATTTTGTGAACCGGCCATCTCTAGGTACTTTTTATAGCATGTGTCTCTAATTCAATATCTAAATTTATTATTCAAATTCATCTACTCATCCAATTTGATAATTAACATTGCGCTTATTGAAAATATTAGAAATCAAATATATATCATAGAAGAGGCACTTGAACTATCTCAAGGAATACAAACTAAGAACAAAACGTCTAACATCATTCAAAAAATTAGAAGCAAAACAAAAATATTCATACAAATGTGTCTAGCAATCCAAAGAAAGAGGCACATGTATAGTGAACATTTACAAACTAGTATATCATCTATTTGCTTTGAGTTTTGAATGTATCCTCTTTTTAAGTTGTGATAGTTGGAGTAGCAGCTCATCAACCTCGTTTCAATAACTAAGAACTTTCTCTTTCCATTCTTTCAGCTGAAAAAAAAAGGATGATGTTGATAAAGGTACTTATATAGAAAAGCAAATAATTAAACAACCTACACACTTGATTGCATAATACTCATTTTGAAATACCTCATATGGTTGTCTGTTGTAGCAAGTAGATAGGTCAAGACACTCAATCTCCCATTCTCTCTAATATGCCCTTTGAAAATTCATCAATTTTCTTCAGCATATCCACCTGCACGTTCTGTCATATTTTAATGTAACTAAGTAAACTCTTACATGATATTGTACCTATAGTAGAATAACATTTAAGTGAAAAATAAAATGAGAAATCACAAAAAACCACTCATAATCTAACCTAGCTCACTTTTTAATCCAATCATTCCCAACTTATACCATCTTTCTAATAATTCTATCAATGGAAAGAAAGCCTTAACATTTTTTTGGTATTTCTTGGCTACACTCACTATCTCACTGCTCTCACACTACTAGAAAGAGAGCTAATAGCCACGGATTCGCGACGGATTAGCAACGGTTTAGGGGGAAAATTTTTTTTCAGCTTTAGACACGGATTAGCCACGGATCACCCGTGGCTAATTTAGCCACGGCTCAGCCGTGGCCAAGAACCGTGGCTAACATTGGCGCGCCTTTTGCCGCCAATAGCTAGCCACGGCCTAGCCACGGCCGAACCGTGGCTAAATCAGCCACGGGTAATCCGTGGCTAATCCGTGGCCTTTAGCCACGGATTAGCCGTGGCCTTTAGCCACGGATTAGCCGTGGCTCATTAGCCGTGGCTATAACATGTCCGTTAGCCACGGCTTACCGTGGCTAAACTAGCAACGGCTTAGCCGTGGCTAGACCGTGCCTATTAAGCCGTGGCTAAAGGGCTACGGTTTGTTTTTTTTTTTCTTTTTTACTTATTCAGTTTCGAAGTGCTCGATTTAAATCGTTTTGTAACGATAAATGCGTCCGTTCCATTTCCTATTATAACTCTATAAAAAAATTACAAGTAAATTAATACGTAATTAATTAATTGTTCTTATATATATATATATATATATCTATACGTAACTATATATATATATATGTGTAGATATATCTATATGTGCAAAACTATAAATACGTAACTATATACATATATATATATAGACTATAGCCACGGATGCGTCGATCAACATATATATACATTTATATATGTTTACATTTATATAGAATTATTTAAAAATATTCATATATTTTTATATATTTATATATTTTACATGTAGATATTATATATATTTAATATATTTTAAACGTAAAATATACATTTATACATTTTGATCGTAAATTCCAACTTAAATTAATTTTTTTTTTTTTTATAAACAAGCAGACCCTTAGCCACGGTCTGCCCGTGGCTAGACCATGGCTATTAGCCACGGCTGGGCCGTGGCTATATTAGCCACGGTCAACCCGTGGCTAATAGCCACGGTCTGGCCACGGGTAGACCGTGGCTAAGGGCCTGCTTTGAAAAAAAAAAATTTCCTCAATTTTAAATAATCTGTTTTTAATTCTATTTTTACAATAAATGTTTTATTTCAATTTTGATTATTATTTAAATAAAATATCATAACTAAATACGTATATATATATATATAATCTATTTTTACAATATTTATTATTGTGTTATATATGAGCAATGTATATATATATGTACACATATATATGTGCTCTTATCATTTCAATCGATCGACGAAGATATACACTAATTTGAATTTAAGTTTCGTAATTACAATCAATAATATTACTATATAAAGAAGAGCATTATGTATACAAGATTATTTATAAGCACGGATGCGTCGATCAACATATATATACATATATATATGTTTACATTTATATAGAATTATTTACAAATATTCATATATTTTATATATTTATATATTTTACATGTAGATATTATATATATTTAATATATTTTAAACGTAAAATATACATTTATACATTTTAATCGTAAATTCCAACTTAAATTAATTTTTTTTTTTTTATAAACAAGCAGGCCCTTAGCCACGGTCTGCCCGTGGCTGGACCGCGGCTATTAGCCACGGCTGGGCCGTGGCCATATTAGCCACGGTCAACCCGTGGCTAATAGCCACGGTCTGGCCACGGGCAGACCGTGGCTAAGGGCCTGCTTTGAAAAAAAAAAAATTCCTCAATTTTAAATAATCTGTTTTTAATTCTATTTTTACAATAAATGTTTTATTTCAATTTTGATTATTATTTAAATAAAATATCATAACTAAATACGTATATATATATATATAATCTATTTTTACAATATTTATTATTGTGTTATATATGAGCAATGTATATATATATGTACACATATATATGTGCTCTTATCATTTCAATCGATCGACGAAGATATACACTAATTTGAATTTAAGTTTCGTAATTACAATCAATAATATTACTATATAAAGAAGAGTATTATGTATACAAGATTATTTATAAGCACGGATGCGTCGATCAACATATATATACATTTATAAATGTTTACATTTATATAGAATTATTTACAAATATTCATATATTTTATATATTTATATATTTTACATGTAGATATTATATATATTTAATATGTTTTAAACGTAAAATATACATTTATACATTTTGATCGCAAATTCCAACTTAAATTAATTTTTTTTTTTTATAAACAAGCAGGCCCTTAGCCACGGTCTGCCCGTGGCTAGACCGCGGCTATTAGCCACGGCTGGGCCGTGGCCATATTAGCCACGGTCAACCCGTGGCTAAGGGCCTGCTTTGAAAAAAAAAAAATTTCCTCAATTTTAAATAATCTGTTTTTAATTCTATTTTTACAATAAATGTTTTATTTCAATTTTGATTATTATTCAAATAAAATATCATAACTAAATACGTATATATATATATAATCTATTTTTTATAGAAGATTATTTATAAGTACGGATGCGATCGATATATGTTATCGTTCATGTTGATTATTCTGTTATATATATATATATCGTTTATCGTTTTTAACATAATATTATATTATAATATTATGTTAGTGTAATTAATTTGAAATGTTAAGAATAACACAAATTAAAAACGTACCAACCGCGGATAAAAAAATATCAATGTAAAACATGAAAATATATATATATATATATATATGTATGTTAGCCACGGCCGGACCGTGGCCAAGCCGTGGCTCAGCCGTGGCTAACATAGATCGGTGGCTCACTTGGCCACGGATTAGCAACGGTCGGCCGTGGCTAATTTGAAATGGAGCACAATTTAGCCACGGAAAATCCGTGGCTAATCCGTGGCTAAGTGTTACATATATATACATAACTTGGCATTTTTCTTCCCCCTCCCTCTTCTCCTCCTATCAAGGTAACCCCAACCCCCCCCCGGTCCCCCGTCCCCGTCCCCTCCCCCCAAGCCCCCCCCCCCCCCCGCCTGGCGCGGTGGTCGCAGGCGAGACCGCCGCGCCTCCCTCCCCCCCTCCCCAACCCGCCGCCCTCCCCCCCGTCCCCCTCCCCCCGCCTGGCGCGGCGGTCGCCGGCGAGACCGCCGCGCCTCCCCCCCTCCCCAACCCGCCGGCCTCCCCTCCCCCCTCCCCAACCCGCGCCCAGCCCCCCCTCCCCCCTCCCCAACCCCCGCCCAGCCCCCCTCCCCAACCCGCCCAGCCCCCCCTCGCCCCCCTCCCCTTTCCAGCCCCATACCCGCCCCCCCCCCTCATTATTATTTTTTTGTGTTTAATTTGAATTAAATCTAATATTTGTTTGTTTGTTTTGATTTATTTGGTAATTATTGTTAGGTTTTTAAATATTCACAAGTTTGGTGCTCCAAAATTGAAGGTATGATTTCAGTTACCCAAAATTTATTTTGAGATATATATGTATTGGAAAATGTATATGTGTGTATGTATTAATTGAGATATATATGTATTTGGAAATGTATATGTGTGTATGTATTAATTGAGATATATTTTATTTTGGAAACAGTTGGTATTGGTGAATGAGAAGTGTAATATTTGTTTGTCTTGTTCGTAAAATTTGATTACGAAGATGAAATGCATGTTTGTACGGTAGTATACACATTTAGGGATATGTTTTGATGAGATGCATGTTGTGATGAGATAGGCTTTGATAAGATATGTAAGTTTATAAATATGATTTGATGAGATATGTTGTGAGGATTCTATGTTGTTTGTAGATATACTTTGATGAATACGGTTTGGTGAGAATATTTTGAGTTATGCTTTGATGATTGCGTTTGTTTTGTTCGTTAAATATTATTTGAAATAGGAGATGTGTATTTTTACGGTGTGTTATTAATATTGTCTTTACATATATGTTTGTTGGCAAAGTTTAAATGTGATTGTTCAGTAGTGACTAAATGACATAATTATATTTGTTACAGAAAATGGATAATATACGTGTGAGTCGAAGTTGGATGTACAATCGGTTATTGCCCGATCGAACAGATCTTACGAATGAATTTTTATTGGGTTTGGGTCAGTTTATTGAGTTTGCAACATCACAACCACAATACAAACTTGACAACGATTGTATTAGGTGTCCGTGTTTTATATGTGAAAATGGAAAATACAAGAGTGCTAACAATGTAAAATATGATCTTTTAAAGTATGGATTTCAACCAAATTATTGGTATTGGACTGCACATGGGGAGATTGCTCCAGAAAATTGGAATGTTGATGGTGTCGGTCCAAGTTCTTACAATCATGTCAATAACACAAGAGGGTTAAGAAATTACGAAAATATGGTATATGATGCTATGGGACAGACTTGTGGTCATGAAAATAGGACGTGGCAAAATTCTGAACGAAATGCTGCTGGAACGAGTCATATTATTGAACAACCTCATAATAACGAAGCTCAACAATTTTATGATTTGTTGGAGGCAGCAAATCGTCCGTTATGGTCAGGATGTGAGTCACACACGGAATTATCACTAACTCTTCAAATGATGACATTGAAATCAGATTATAATATGCCACAGGGATGCTTCGATAGAATGGCTGATCTTATAAAAACATCAAATCCGATAGACAATCATGTTCCCAA
This sequence comes from Petrea volubilis, assembly GCA_026212405.1. Lineage (NCBI taxonomy): Eukaryota > Viridiplantae > Streptophyta > Magnoliopsida > Lamiales > Verbenaceae > Petrea > Petrea volubilis. Next base: position 26,756,942 of record CM047871.1, read on the forward strand.
CAATTATTATGAAGCCAAAAAATTAACGAGAAAATTGGGACTGATCTCTCTGAAAATTGATTGCTGCGTGCAAGGGTGTGTGCTGTTTTATAAAGAACATACTCACTTGGATGAATGTGCATTATGTCAGCATCCTAGGTTTAAACCATCTCGTACGGGGAGCAATAGACGTGTTCCTTACAAAAGAATGCACTACATGCCACTAATCCCACGTTTGAAAAGGTTGTATGCCTCTGAAAAATCAGCCGACCAAATGAGGTGGCACCATGAGCATGTAGCAAAGTCTGATACGCTATGCCATCCATCGGATGGCATAGCATGGAAGCATTTCAATGAGAAACAACCAAACTTTGCCGCTGAACCGCGAAATATTAGACTTGGACTGTGTGCTGATGGATTTAATCCTTTCAACCAAACTTCGAAATCATATTCTTGTTGGCCGGTTATTATTACCCCATATAATTTACCTCCCGAAATGTGCATGACTGTCCCATATATGTTTTTGACATGTTTGATTCCTGGGCCGCGCAATCCAAAGGACAGAATTGATGTGTATTTGCAACCTTTAATTGACGAGTTGAAAGAGTTGTGGTCAGACGGGGTTGAAACGTTCGATGTGTCGAGTAGACAAACTTTTCGTTTAAGAGCTGCCCTTATGTGGACAATTAATGACTTTCCTGCATATGGAATGTTGTCGGGGTGGATGACGTGCGGGAGACTGGCATGTCCAATATGTATACACCATACAAAATCTTTTAGATTGAAGCATGGTGGAAAAATAACGTGGTTTGATTGCCACAGAAGATTTTTACCAGAGACTCATCCTTTTAGGCATAATAAAGATGCCTTTTTGAAAGGAAGACGCGAGCGATCTGCGGCTCCCTCTCGAATGACGGGTGATACAACTTGGGATGTCGTGCAGCACTTGCCCAAAGTAACCGACTTGCCCGTCAAGCACTCTAAAATTTCAGGTTACGGTGTGGACCACAATTGGACCAAACAATGCATATTTTGGGAATTGCCATATTGGAAGGATAATATTGTCCGCCACAATTTGGATGTAATGCACATTGAGAAAAAATTTTTTGACAACATAATAAATACTGTCATGGATGTAAAAAACAAAACAAAAGATAACGAGAAGGCTAGACTTGACTTGTTGGAGTATTGCAAGCGTCCGGAATTACATCTACAGTGTCTTCCAAACGGTAAAGTGTTGAAGCCACAGGCCACTTTCACTTTAACCATTGAACAACGCCGCGAATTATGTGATTGGATTAAATGTCTGAAGATGCCTGATGGGTATGCATCGAACTTGGAAAACTGTGTTGATCAATCTGGAACAAACCTGATTGGTATGAAGAGCCATGACTGTCACGTCTTTATGCAACGTTTGCTCCCAATGGCGCTAAATGCACTCGCACCTAATGTTTGGAAGCCTTTAACGGAAATAAGTCAATTTTTTAAAGAATTGTGCTCAACAGAGTTAAGTGCGGTAAATCTATTACAATTGGATAGTAACATTCCTATTATTTTATGCAAATTGGAACGCATTTTTCCGCCTGGATTTTTTGACTCAATGGAGCACTTGACTGTACATTTGCCGTTTGAAGCTGCGATGTGTGGTCCAGTGCAATACCGGTGGATGTATCCTTTCGAGAGGTAGTTAAATAATTATGAATTTTAAATTTCATGTATTAAAATAAATAATGGAAACTATCAATTATAAAAACTTAAAACAACTTACATTTGTAGGTACTTACATAACTTAAAGGGAATGGTGAAGAACAGAGCAAAAGTTGAAGGATCAATATGTAAGGCATACTTAAACCAAGAGTTGTCGTATTTTTCATCTTATTATTTTGAAAGTCACATCCACACCAAAAGTACAAGACCTCGTCGTAATGAGGATGACGTCGATTCTGATGATGAGCGACATTATACTTTGTCTGTATTCAAACGAGCTGGTAAGTCAGGAAGAAAATTCAAGGAACGTTATTTGACTGATGATGAGTGGAGCAAAGCTGCATTACATGTACTCATCAATTGTGAAGAAGTTGTCCCCATACTTGAGTAAGTGTTATCTTTAACAATTTATATATAATTTATTAAGATGACTCTGACAAATTTTTAATACTTTGTAGGATGTATAGATCAGCCGTTCGATACAATTGGCCACACCTAACTGAGCAAGAGATTGAGGAATCCGTCGAGAATAATTTTGTTGAATGGTTTAAACTCTATGTGAGTAATTTATTATACATAATAAAAACTTAGCCATATTTGCGTCTCACACACTGTGTGCTTTAAAAAAAAATCTTTCATATAATATATTGATTGAAAATATTCGTATGTGTAGGCGCATAATCCAAAAAATAATATTGAAAATCAGTATTTGCTTGATTTGGCTTGGGGTCCAATGAAGAAGGTCAAGACCTTCAATAGGTTCTACTGTAATGGATATATGTTTCATACAGAAGATATGACCCCACATACGAAGACCTCAAATTCTGCCGTTTGTGTAATAAGTGATGGGGGTACAAACTTTTATGGTATGCTCAAGGAAGTTATCAAATTAGAGTATCCTGGTGAGCCTCAAAAAGAGGTTGTGATGTTCAAATGTATTTGGTTTGATTCGGTATCGAATAGGGGTATAAAGGTACACCCCCAGTATGATATTGTTGAAGTAAAAATAACTGAGAGATACCCGAAAGATGATCCCTTCATCCTTGCGCAACATGCATCTCAAGTGTATTACGTCCCTCACCCGGGTACTAGAAGAGATAAATCGCAGTGGCGATTTGTTATCAAAACAAGACCACGGAGTCGAGTTGTGAGCCAAGATAATACTGATGACCCATTGCAAGAGTCATCTGGCTGCGTGAATGGTGTCATCGATAATGAACCGATCGGTAATCTTGCTGATTCTACGGGTGCTGTTGAAGAGGTCAATCAATTATACACTGAGCACATGGCTAATGCTCATATGTTAGTTGATGAATTGGGTCAAAGTGTCGAGGCAGAAGAACTAAACTCTGAGTTTGAAGAAGATGAGGAGGATGATGATGAAAATATGCCTCAGTATGACGATGATGCTGAAGACGAAGACGAAGACGGAGGTGAAGAAAATGAAGATGAAGAAGACGAAGATGATGATGAGTAAAATTTACTATGAATGCATATTTTGTTTGGTTTGATTTTTCTTTGCTATAAACATATATATATATATATATATATGTGTGGGTGTGATTGCTATGATTGTTGTTTAGTGGCTGATTGAAATATTTAATGTAACGTGAAAAGAAAAGACTCATGTTAAGTGATGTTTTTGCTATGAATTTTTTAATATAAATATAACAGGTTTGTGTTGTTTGATGTTTTTATTATGAATGCAGATGACAGGTTCTAGAAAGGGAAAGGCCAAGGTCACTAGTAGTGAAGGAGGTTCCAACCGCCGTGGCCTCCACATGCCCCCTACGACGGGCCTTCACATTCGAGACGAGCCGTATGACGACTCTCTTCATCATACACCAATCCCTAGCGATGATGAGCCTATTACTGATGATATGCCGACGGAGACTTCCGATAATAACAGAATTGATGGAAAGATGGTTATTTATCCACGGGGACATGAGTAAGTTTGCTTTTGTATTGCCTTTAAGTTATAATTATTCACTTTTTGATTGTTATTTAAATAACAGTTATATTTATTAAGTTCAATCTTGCTTTGGAGACCGTGAGGACGATCGCTCGTATTTTCACAAACGGGTATACAAAGCCATGGGAGAGGTGGAAGGAGATCCCTATACAAACTAGACACATGTGGTTCGGCGAATTCCAAGTAAGTCTTGATGCATATACAAATTTTCTTTTATGTTTTTTTCATTTATAATCCATTTAAGTTCTCTGTTTTTTCATTGTGTAGAGGGTATATTATTGGCGACCTGACCAACATAACGCTATTTGGAAAACGTTTGAGCATAAGGGATCAGAGCTCATGAAGAATAGGCTTAACAAGGCCCGTCGTAATAATAAGAGGCCGGAGTGGATCGGAGAGGACGCTTGGCAAGAGCTGCAAGCAAAATGGGGGTTGCCCAGTTTTCTTAAAAAGAGCGCAGTGAACAAAGCTAATCGGGCATCCGATTCTTGTGGAAGGGGAATAACCGGCCACAAAGGTGGTTCAAAGTCTCACCTAACTTATAATGACGAGCTGGTTAGTATGTGTATTTCATAAGTACTTCAAAATGATGATTTACGGGTGATTATTGTGTTATATAGTATTAAAATATTACATGTCTTATCACAGGAAGCTCAATTGGGGTATAGTCCTACCGTGGATCAGTCATTCCTACATCTTTACTCTTATAAAGATGAGAATGGGGAAATGAAATGGGCTGATCAGAGGGCGGAGCGTTCATTTGTGAGTATTCATTATTTTTCAATTATAAAATTGGTTTTTTTTGACATTGTAACTAATGTTTCAACCTCAAAACTCGTAGAACGCATTTAAGGAGAAGTGGGAAGAAATTAATTCCCAGCCGCCTCCTCAATCTGCTGATGGCACCCCCCTATCTCGACCATCCAAGCTCGATGTAAGTCAAAATAACTTTCATTTTTTTTTTTCATATTTTAATATAATATATAGATACATATTAATGATATATTATGACTAAATCTACTTATATTCACGGATTTATAGGTGTGGAAGGAGACTGTGGCTAAACCGAATAAGGGTCGGTGGTACGGCGTGCCAGGTGGATCACCTAGTACGGGAAGTTCGAGCTCCCAGACTTATCCTCCGAAATGGGAGGATCCGGGTACGATTGAGTTGAGGCGAAGGCTCGACAGGTTCGAGGAGAGACAATCATCTGAATTAACTGAGGTGAAGCAGACTCTCAATGCCGTGCTTCAGAGCATTCAACTTTTGACCCAAGGAGCAGGCGCCTCTTCGCCTAATCAGCCACACCCATCAGCTGGTTCACCTAATGTACATGTACAGGCCACCCCCTCCCAACAGAGGGGTTCTTGTAGGACTTCATCGGGACGACAGCGATCCACCTCTAGACACACTCCTCCAAATTACATACGTGATGACGAGCACAATGATAATGATGATGATGATGTTGGACCTTTTTAGACATTGACACGTCTTGATATTTTAATAACTTGTACTCTGTAACTACTATTAGCAATATTTGAATATTTCTACATTTTAGTCAAGTAAATATTTGGTGTTTGTTGGATGATCCGTGATCGTTATTTTGGTTTCTATTTAATTATGCATTTGGTGTTGGACGATCCGTGATCGTTATTTTAGTGTATAATTTGATGATGCATTTGGAATTGGACGATCTGTGATCGTCATCTTAATTGGATACATTGGAATGTTTGGATTTTTTGATTGCAGGCTGGTTCGGAACGCAAGCAAATCAAATATACAGATTTCTGGCTGAATTAGCCACGGATTAGCCACGGCAGAGCCGTGGCTAATCCGTCACGGCTTGGCCACCGCGTATCCGTGGCTAGGGCCACGGATTGGCCACGGCTAAGCCGTGGCCCTTAGCCACGGCTCTGTGGTGGCCAAGCCATGGCTAAGGGCTTTTTTTCGCCACGGCTTGACCGTGGCTAAGAGCCATGGCTTGGTGCCACGGTTAGCCCGTGGCTAAGCGCCACGGCTTGGGGCCACGGCCTGACCGTGGCTAAGAGCCACGGCTTGGGGCCACGGCCAGGACCCATCCAATGTTTGGGTGTCTAACTCTGGCCACGGTTCGCCCGTGGCTAATAGCCACGGTTTGGCCGTGGCTAAGCCCAGCCGTGGCTAACAAGCCGTGGCCCTGGTTAGCCACGCCACTTTTAGCCACGGAAAAAATCCGTGGCTAATCCGTCGCCGATTCCCTTGGCCACGGATTTTTTGCCAAATCCGTGGCTAAAATCCGTGGCTAAATGGCTTTTTTCTAGTAGTGTCACTATTCATAAGAATAAAATGCATTTCCATCTAAGTATATCTATATTTTACTTACAAATATCTAAGTATTTGCTTTTGTCGTAAATAAAGCTTATCCTCCGAGACAAGGGAAATCAAGTCAGACATTATCTAATATACTGAGCTTCATGCGTTACAACTAGCAAAAGAGCCCAAACTGAATATACTCTATTACCCCGATTAGAGTAGCTTAAAGAAATTATCCATTTTATAAAATGTCAAGTAAAGGTCTAATTGAAAAGAGGTGTATCACAACTAACAGAAAGATGAGAACATAAATTATCCTTTTTGTAGTGGGAGGCTAAAAAATATTCCCTTTTTGTTTTCTTGCATATATGTGAACATCAATTATTAATATTGATTTGAATAATTAAACTTGTATACTTCTCCACTATCTACAAAAGAAGATGATAGAAAATTTTGGCGGGGGAACTTACCCTAGAGATTTCAGCATAGAAACGCCCCTTTGCAGATGCAGCTGCAACTGAAGACAACTCCTTGAGATACAAGATAAAGAACAAATAAATCAAAAAATGTGTGTGCGCATATATAATTCAATTCAACTATGCAAAGGAACACACCTTTTCCATGATCCAACCTTACACCAACTCCCTCTCTCTGTCCCGGTGCAATTTCAGAGAACTAGAGCTCTCCTTAAATTTCTTTTCTACCTGGAATTAGTGACTAGATTTCACTGAATTAGTATGGTACATTTCAAGTAGAAAACAAAAACTTGCCAATGTAAATACAAATTTAATCATCTTTTCCTAAAAGAGAGGTGTACAGGAAAATGATTCTTACATCTCCTAGCTTTAAGGACACGTCAGCCTCAAGTTCTGCATTTTCTTTATCGCAACTGGATATAACTGTCGACCCAAGATGTTTACTCCTCATTGAGCAATCTGTTGTGCCTCTTAAGAAGCAGTCTGGATCCTCTGCTACAAAATAGTGGTACATTTTCTCATCCACTCATCGATAGAAGTCTCGTGTATTGGTTAGCGGTTGAGATTTAAATATTTTCTTTCCTCATCTCAACCGCTCATCAATACAAGTGACGTATATTGATGAGTAGAGGAGAAGATGTAGCACTGTTTTGTAGCAGAGGATCCGGTCTACTCAAGAAGTTTCATTTCCTGCTCAGGGTAAAAGTAGCAAAAGGAATTACTAACTGAAATCAATGGGTATCTATTCTACTTTCCATAAGGTACCCCTGGTCTTGGATGGAGGCCACAATGCTAGCAACAATTTGGTTTTTGCAGGCTCTTCATAAAGAACGGCAGCTTGCTGAATTAATTAAGATAATGGACATAGAATCGAACATTTTATCCTCCACCTAAGGCAGTTGTGCAGTGTCTTCTCGATCTAGTGAAATATCCAGGGGTTCGGCACTCATAGGCTCATAGCAGGAATCGATCAAGTTTTGTTTCATTGTTAGTTAAAATTCACTCTCTCCTTTCTTATATTAAAGCAATATCCCAAGTATCTAAAGCACACCGGGAATTTGTCAAGTAAAACACCTTTCTATTATCAATTGAAAAGAAGAAAAGGTAAGATAGGACAACAGAAAATTTCCCCTGTATGCATTTCCAACTCAAAGCTAAATCAATAGGTTACATAAACATCACAAGTAACAGGCTCAATATAAACCAAATTACGGCAATAAACCATCTTTTTCAAATTATCAATTTATAAAACCACCTAAAGTATGCCCGTTTCCACAAAATCCAATACAATATAAAAAAAATTACAAATACCCTCTTAATATTGAACCTGTATCACATTTACCCCTTGAGCTGCATGTGGGATTGTAATATAATGCGTACCATTAGGCAGGGGTGTTCATTCGATTAAAATCGGATATTTTGATTTTTTTTGGTTCGGTTAACCAAAATGAAAACCGAAAACCAAACCGAAACATGTTCGGTTAGGTTCTGTTTGGTTTTTTAACCGAAAATTTTCAGTTCGATTTTCGGTTAAAACAAAAAAAATTGTAAAAAAAATGTAGCCTATATATCTATGTCAGTGCCAGACTGTGATCATCTGCTTCAACTTAAAAGTACCCTATATCTTATCTATTATGTACATTCTAAGGTGAAACTTAAAAGAATTTTATGCTTAAAATATGAACTTGGGGATTATGACCGTTTGAATGGATTTTTTTTGAAAAAAAGAGAAATACTTATTTTTTTTTGAAAAACCAATTTAGTGTAATTTTTTTTTTTTTTTGATAAGCTTTTTAAAAAAGCAGAAGCAAAAAGAAAGGAAAAAAAAACACCAAAATAAAAAATACTTTTTAAAGGACTTTAAATTACAATATCCAAATCCAAAACTACTTAGTTTAGAAAAAAAAAAAAGAACTCCATTAAAAAGAACAACTAGATAAGCACTCTTTTCAAAAACCCATTCAAATAGGTCCTATATTCTTTTGAAACCACAAGCAATGGGCATTTTGAATTCTGATTAGTCCATCTCAATTTTCACTTTATCTTATTCAATAAATAATGATATGATATGAAATCAAGCAATCTGAGCTATTAAAAATTTAAATCTGAACTTTAACAATATTTTTTATTAGATTAATTACCATATATATATAATGTTAATGAAATAGCTTAAATAGAATGTTATATATAAACCATACTAATTAATAATACACTATTTTTTTAGTTTTCAAAGAATTTTTTTTAACAAAAGAATTTGCAGCTTTTATATATATTCTAAATTAACTTTCTACTTAATTAAAATTTTACTTGTTACATAAGAATTTTTTTATTTGTTACTTGATTTTAAAGTTCTAATTTTTTTAACTGTTTATCGGATCAGAATTTCTTATAGGGTTTCGAAATTTTTATCAGATTTGGATTTGAATTCAATAGTATTGAATGTAAATCTTATGGAATTTGAATTGGATTCGAATATTAAAAAAAATTATCGGATTCGAATTCTAATTTTCCAGATTCAGTCCAAATCAGACCCATCAACAACCCTACTTCACTCTTTGAGATTACAAAATTAAATTAATTGGAGTGAGAATCACGAATAAGTTTCCTACACGATCCCCTAGCTATTAAATTATTAATATTTTTTGTTTAAAAATTCTTGATTATGAAATTTTATATTAAACGAGATATATTATGTAATTATTTGTTGCATTCTTTATTTTACACGTTGAATATAAAAAATACTATTCCAATATAAAAATTCTCTTGATATGCATTTCAAATATTCTTTTAAACTGATTATCATTTATTTGAATTTAAAAGTAGTGTAAATATTTTATTTAAATTTCATATTTTTAATTAAACTGTATTTTACATTTTACTTGATTAATAAATAAATAATTTAAAACAATTAATTAATGTCGTTAATAAGTTTGTAGTTTAATTCTAAAAGAGCTAAATTGTACTAAATATTGCTTCATAAAATAATAATAGATATTTTTATACGTGCTAATATATTCCACAAATTATTCAAAAAAATCATTTTTAAATAAAAACTTCATGAAATGACCACGGCCGTGACATTAATGCAATGGAATCATTACCTCCTCCCATTCCCCATGATAGTTACGGGGAACCACGAGGTTAACCCATCAATAAAGCCCGTCTAAACTCTCTCATGGAATTGGCCCATCGCCACACTTCCAAGTTCCAACACTTCCTGTCCAAGTTAATGAAGCTATGTATTGCAGAAAGAGCAGAAGAAAAAAGTTTCACAATGATTCTAATGCATCTGTCCACTCACAGTTACTGAAAATTACCATGATTAATCTTCGAAATAGTTGTACAGTACCTCAAAAGAAGCACACAAATCAAATAGCAAAAGAAAGCAACGCATTGGTATCATACATATAAAGCTGCAAAATTAACATTTTCGAGTTCCACATCTTGAACGAAATATTAGGGGGCAACACACTTAAGGCATCCGCACTGATAGTTGCTCTGTTTACCTGCATGGATCAAGGAGTCATAGTATATCAGTAATGTAGTGATACACTGATACATAAATAATTAAAATGTCTACAGCCGATAGCATCCTCTATTGTAAAATGATATTTTATCTTCTATTCCATAATTTATATTCATATCATGTGTATAAAAATACTTCTTTAGTTATACACAAGTCTGATATCTTTATACTTGGCATATATAAAACACAATTAAGAATGGAGGATCTCGTGTGTATCTACAGTACTTGTTATATATATGAAACGACTTGGGGAACTTGGACATATGTGAAACTACTATGATATTTATTGAATGCAGTAAGTTTTTACTGTAACTAAATTATTTAATAAGTGGCAAAATCTAATATTTCAAGCTGTAAAAAATATTTACATATAGTGATGGCCCAATAGTCACAATTTAGTGCATATATATATATATATATATATATATATAGTTAGTTAGTTAGTTATATATTAATGTTTATTTAAATATGAAAAAAACAAGTTTTACGTCCCTTAATGTGACGACCCGGTAATCTTTATTATTTAAATAATTGATATAAAACATTATGCTTATTGAAAAGTTCATTATTGTTTGTTATTTTCAAATTTTAGAATGATTTTGAGGTTGATTTACAATTTGAACGGTAACGTTCTAGTTTTCGAATTTGATTACCATTCTTTGAAAATTCATCTATTAAATGATTACGAGTTTTCAAAAACAATATAAATAAGTATTCTAGACTTTTATGCATGGAGAAGATGCACTTTTGAATAAATTACATGATTTTCCAAGTTTTAGAAGAATTTGACATTCTAACACAATTTTAGAAATTCTATGTCCTAAATTGCAATTTTCTTAAAATTATATGTTCAATTTATAATTTCTGGAAAATATATATATAATTTCATATTTATAAAGATTAAATTTCATAATTTTGGAATTTTTCTAAATTAGTTTTGAATTTTCGGATTTTATGCCCTAAAACCCTAATTTTTGATTTTTACAAAAATAAATAAATACAAATTCGAATTTTTAATTAAATAAAGATATGATATCAGATTTTATAAGATTAGACATGATTATGATAAGATTAGATAAGATTATGATAAGCTTTGGATAAGATTTGATAAGATTTGGATAGGATTTGATAAGATTATGATAAGATTCTTGATAAGATTAACTTTGGATAAGGCCATGACATATATATATATATATATATATATCTTATCTTAATCTACCTACATTTATTAGGTGAATCTAGCAAAATCTTATACTTGGAGCATTCTTATAAACTTAGGATTTGAATCAACATTTTAGGCCAACACCTCAACACCATTAGGTTAGTGAATAAGATGATTGCATTTAATGAAAATATCCTAGTTAGATTACACATTAATTATGGAAAAAGACCTTATTATATAATAATTTTGTGTCTTGATCACAATACTATAAATAGGGGGAAGGGTTGCTCACATTTTATCACACAACACAAACACAAATCCCGCCTAAAAACACACCCCCTCACTCACTCTACTCTCAACACCCAAAACACTCCATATTTATAAAATATATTCCACCCATATATGTATATATATAAACCTTTTTTTTTACCTACATATATACCTAAAAAGCCTTCTATATCCTTTCTTTTTCCCTAAAAATATTTCAAGGTAGGAGTATTATTTAACTTAATGAGTAAGATAGGAATTTAAGTATCTTGTAAGTCTTAGATATTTAATGCTTTTATTTTCATTATGGTATTATGTGAAATTATGTGTCTACGTGCACCTATTAAAACACACACGCACCTTATGGGGTTGAATGATATTTCTACTCAACTGTCGCGTTGACTCCTCTTTTCCAATATTTTTTTTTTAGAAAGAAATGAGATAGCGGATCAGAGTGGCGCAGCGGAAGCGTTTCGAAGCCATTTACGCAATAAAGTTATTTTGTATTCCTTTTGAAAATTGTAACTTTTGTATTTTGTACAAATTTTATGTGAAAATTATTATTTATACAACTATGAAAATATTTACCGTTGCGCGTTTCGGTCCAATATATTTTAATAAAATAAAAGGGTATTTTTCCAGGTCGTGACAAATGGTATCAGAGCCGCTTGCCAGCCGGAATACCGGGAGCTAAGTGCTCTGTGGGACAAAGTGCTACGCATACGGGAGCCACCGCTTGAGCCCGCAGAGCAAATGTTACGTCTTGAGCCCACGAGGCCAAGTGTTATGTATTGAAAGTCTTGAGCCCACGAGGCCAAGTACTATATGTCTTGAAAGTCTTGAGCCCATTAGGCCAAGTACTATCTCTTGAATGTTTTGAGCCTGCGGGGCAAAGTGCTACGTGTGCGAGAGTCGCATCTTGAGCCCACAGGAGCCACCTCTAGAGTCCCGACGCCTGGCAGATGGTATTGGTATGTGTGACCTTTGCTAAAAACTTCTAGTGTATTTATTGGATTTTGTATTTGATTGAAATATATTTTGGGTTCTAAACTCTCTTGTGAAAACATATTTTTGGAAAAATACCCTCAACTATTTTATTAAGCAAAATATAAATTTCAAGGACGAAATTTCCTAAGGAGGGGAGGATGTGACGACCCGGTAATCTTTATTATTTAAATAATTGATATAAAACATTATGCTTATTGAAAAGTTCATTATTGTTTGTTATTTTCAAATTTTAGAATGATTTTGAGGTTGATTTACAATTTGAACGGTAACGTTCTAGTTTTCGAATTTGATTACCATTCTTTGAAAATTCATCTATTAAATGATTACGAGTTTTCAAAAACAATATAAATAAGTATTCTAGACTTTTATGCATGGAGAAGATGCACTTTTGAATAAATTACATGATTTTCCAAATTTTAGAGGAATTTGACATTCTAACACAATTTTAGAAATTCTATGTCCTAAATTGCAATTTTCTTAAAATTATATGTTCAATTTATAATTTCTGAAAAATATATATATAATTTCATATTTATAAAGATTAAATTTCATAATTTTGGAATTTTTCTAAATTAGTTTTGAATTTTTGGATTTTATGCCCTAAAACCCTAATTTTTGATTTTTACAAAAATAAATAAATACAAATTCGAATTTTTAATTAAATAAAGATATGATATTAGATTTTATAAGATTAGACATGATTATGATTAGATAAGATTATGATAAGCTTTGGATAAGATTTGATAAGATTTGGATAGGATTTGATAAGATTATGATAAGATTCTTGATAAGATTAACTTTGGATAAGGCCATGACATATATATATATATATATATATATCTTATCTTAATCTACCTACATTTATTAGGTGAATCTAGCAAAATCTTATACTTGGAGCATTCTTATAAACTTAGGATTTGAATCATCATTTTAGGCCAACACCTCAACACCATTAGGTTAGTGAATAAGATGATTGCATTTAATTAAAATATCCTAGTTAGATTACACATTAATTATGAAAAAAGACCTTATTATATCACAATACTATAAATAGGGGGAAGGGTTGCTCACATTTTATCACACAACACAAACACAAATCCCGCCTAAAAACACACCCCCTCACTCACTCTACTCTCAACACCCAAAATACTCCATATTTATAAAATATATTCCACCCATATATGTATATATATATAAACCTTTCTTTTTACCTACATATATACCTAAAAAGCCTTCTATATCCTTTCTTTTTCCCTAAAAATATTTCAAGGTAGGAGTATTATTTAACTTCATGAGTAAGATAGGAATTTAAGTATCTTGTAAGTCTTAGATATTTAATGCTTTTATTTTCATTATGGTATTATGTGAAATTATGTGTCTACGTGCACCTATTAAAACACACACGCACCTTATGGGGTTGAATGATATTTCTAGTCAACCGTCGCGTTGACTCCTCTTTTCCAATATTTTTTTTTTTTAGAAAGAAATGAGATAGCGGATCAGAGTGGCGCAACGGAAGCGTTTCAAAGCCATTTACGCAATAAAGTTATTTTGTATTCCTTTTGAAAATTGTAACTTTTGTATTTTGTACAAATTTTATGTGAAAATTATTATTTATACAACTATGAAAATATTTACCGTTGCGCATTTCGGTCCAATATATTTTAATAAAATAAAAGGGTATTTTTCCGGGTCGTGACACTTAATGTATATAGTTAGTTACTACTATCATTTCAAGAAAATGAATGAATTGATGGCAATATAATAATTGATAATGAAAAAATTGTCATTAATTATATCTATTAGTGACAAAAAATTTACATTGTAACAAAATTTAGTTTGCATAAGATTAATGATGACAACATGGTGCAAATTTGATAACTAGTGACACACCTATGGTGACAACCTAATGATAATAGAATCTTGTCACAAAATCCTAATAATTTTTTTATTTTTTTCTCACTAAATTGTTACTATAAATATGTTACTAATCGTTAATGATGACAACTAAAACATTAATTATTATCACCATTAAGTGAATTGTGACAACATAAAAATTATTATTATTTAGAAAACTTAATCAGTGACAAGATAAAAAATATTGTCACTTAATACAATTATGAATGTCAATTTTTATATTGTCACTTTTATATCTTACTGTTAATATTAAATTTTCTTATAGTGTGTCATATTATCAGGCTTTTTTTTTTTTTTTAACGTATTGTCATTTTATGTACTTTCTTGTAGAGACACAAATAGACTTCGTAGTTATCTTTTTCTAAAATTCATAACTAGCTATTTATATATTTGCAGAGTAATAACTAAAGTCAAGAGACCAGGGTTTGACACTTGTACACATTTTATTATATATTGTTAAATAGCAGAGAATGTGGAACAAAAAATCCAATGTGAACGAAAATGATAATTGACGAGGATAACATGCAAAATATATAGTATATGACATCTTACCTTATAAGGTATACAACAGAGCTTTTTGAGCTTGATGAATTGGTCTGATCATTCACATCCAGAACCAATGGAGAGCTTGAATTGATCTCCCCGTCTTGTTCCTTGCATCTGTTTCTTTTGCTTCTCAATTGTCCTGGCAGACACAACGACGGACTTGGCCACACGCTGTACATCTAGAACCTGGAGGCTCCTCGCCAATCCCAATGGGATTTGATTAAGTTCTTGACAGTTCTTAAGGACAAGACAGCTAAGAGTAGGAAACTGATCATCTGAGGCCTCCCAACAAACCAAATCTGTACTGTCAATTAGCAAGAATTGGAGACGAGAAAAGCCACCATCAACGCACCACGACTTTCCCTTGAATGCAGAGTCTTTCAACTTGAGCACCTCGAGAGTGACAATCTTTGCCAAGGTAGACATATGGGTCCAATCCCAATGCGTAGCCGATAATGTCAGCCTCTTGATATACCGGGGGAAACAGTTGGGTCGAGGAAAGCCATACGTGATTTCTTCAGATGCCGGCTCACAATCATTAACTAGCTTCAAGTTTTCGAGACGATCCAATTTCTTCAAGGACCCAGCCTTAAGAACAATGGCTATGCTCCCACGAATCCCCAGTTTCTTTAGGTTACGGGCCCTCCTGAACACGTCTTTCGTGCAACATTCGGGTGACAATCTACTCAGTGTTTGAAGGTTTTCACCAGCATCACCAGCTCCCCTTTTTATGGCCAGAATGATCTGTGCTTTCGTTTTTAGATGCCTCAGCTGAATTAGTTTCCATATAGTTGCTTTGATTTCAAGTCTACGCGATTTTGTGTCGACTACAAGAGTTTGCAAGTTCCATAGCTGGGAAACATCTTGAGGAAGAACATCGATTTCACCATCAATGGATAGAGTGAGGTACCTTAAATGAATTAGTCTAGTAACCTTCATAGGGAATCCAATGAATTTGAAGGAGTTGGAATCCAAAACCCTAAGCAAATTGAAGGCATCAGGGATTATGGTATTATATTTTGCATCCAATATGAAGGGTTCCCTGTTGAAACATAAAAAAGAACGGATGCGCTGATCCTTTGCTTTCGAAGATGGGAGATTCGATAAGAAATCCATGAGATGGGAATGGATACAAAGACGGGGGTACATGCATATATCAGAAAGTGGAGGTTCCAGAACTCCTCCAATCTGCTTTATCTCTTGAAACAAATTTTGCTCCTGAGTTGCAGCTTCAGAGATGCAGAACTGATGTACCACATCAAGAACACGGCATGATTTAAGTTGGCCGTTGGGATTTGTTTTACCGATCATCACTAAGTTCATGTCAATAAGATCCTTCAAATTATCCTCGGCAATTTCCTCCAAGCTCTTCCCCTCCTTAGGGTATATGAATCCTTCAGCAATCCACAAGCGGATCAATGTCCAAACGGGGATCTCGTAGTCTTCGGGAAACACCCCCAAATAGAGAAAGCAATTTCTCAAGTCTTGAGGTAGGCTATTGTAACTTAAGGCAAAGATTTCTGATATCTTGCACTCCCTGTTGTTCATAATATAGGTACTCGTGTTCTGGGACAGCTCATCCCATGCGTCCAGAATATTCATATCTTCTTTTTTTGAGACTATATCCTGAAGAATCCCTCCAATCACCACTATTGCAAGTGGCAGTCCATCACATTGACGGGCTATCCATTCCCCCTTGTGTTTCAACTGTACAGGGCATCTGTGTACCACCCCAAATACTTCTAACTGGAGGAGTTCCCAACTTTCCTCTTCGGTCAGAAAACGCATCATGTGCGGTTTTCTAGTAACGCTAGCATGATTACCAACTTTCTTGTTTCGACTGGTTATCAGGACTTTGCCGTTCCAATTGCTCTTTGGCAAGGCTTGTTGAATTCTATTCCAAACCTCGACTGTCCATATATCATCCATTACTAACAAGAATTTTCCTTTCCCGAGGCGGGCACGAACTGTCAGGGCTAGTTCTTCTTCACTCATGCCTGAAATGTCTTCCATGGTAAAAGCTTTTACAATATCTAGAAGCACGTTCCTTAAGTTGTTTTTTTGGGAGACATGAACCCAAATACGAGTGGAGAATTCATATTGGATTCTATGACTCTGAAAAATCTTCCACGCCAGTGTTGTCTTTCCCAGGCCCGGCATACCAATTAGAGAGATAACGTCAAGTTTCTCTCTTTCTTCCATCAGATAGTTGATTATAGTCTCTTCCTCATCTTTGAAGCCTACAATGTTGTCTTTACTGATTGATTGAACCTGTGTGAAAGTTGCAAATGATAATATTAGAAGCAACTTTAAGTTTTAGGCAATTTATACTAGGGCGAATTACACTGACCACCCCTGAGGTTTGGCTAATTTACGAAAAACCCTCTATTTTTTTAAAAATTACCAAAAACCCCCTGAGGTTATACCAATATTACAAATTTATTTCAATTTTCGAAAATACCCCTTCCCTTTTTTTGGGTGATTTACACTGACCACCCCTGAGGTTAGACTAATTTACGAGAAACCCCCTATAGTTTCAAAAATTATCAAAAATCCCCTGAAGTTATACCAATATTACAACTAGCACCTACTTAGGCTGACTTACCAATAATATTAATTCTTTTTTTTTCTCTGTAATATTGTTATCATAAAATTTAATGTAATAGATTTGAAAAAAAAAATGTGATTATTTATTCAAATAAATATTCTGAATTTAATGCATTAAAAGTATTTACCAGCACATCAAGTGTGACATATTATCCCTAATATGGAGTAAATTTTAAGAGAAATGAGTTAGAGTTCTCAAGCTAAATAAAGTGTTTAAGTGCATTATTTAATTTCAATTTTTTATTTCAATCAATGTTTATATTTATCATTTCACATTATGGATATATACGACACATATAATTATATATATTTTTCTCAAATATAAATTTAGCACATATTATGTAGGAAAAATTACACTAACCACCCCTGAGGTTAGGCTAATTTAGTATAAATCCATAACCCTAAATTCAGAATATTTATTTGAATAAATAATCACATTTTTTTTCCAAATCTACTACATGAAAATTTTATGATAACAATTTTACTGAGGGAAAAAAAAAGAATTAATATTGTTGAAAAGTCAGCCTAAATAGGTGCTAGTTTTAATATTAGTATAACCTTAGGGGGTTTTTGGTAATTTTTGAAACTATAGGGGGTTTCTTGTAAATTAGTCTAACCTCAAGGTGGTCAGTGTAAATCACCTAAAAAAGAAAAGGGATATTTTCGAAAATTGAAATAAGTTCGTAATATTGGTATAACCTCAGGGGATTTTTGATAATTTTTGAAAAAGTAGGGGGTTTTTTGTAAATTAGCCAAACCTCAGGGGTGGTCAGTGTAATTTTCCCTTTATACTAGCCCTAAATTTAACTATTTATTTTTTTATGGAAAAATAATTAATAAGTGTTTAAATATTAAAAACTATAACACAATGGCAGATAAGGGGGGAAAAACCCTTCAGATTATTAAAAGTTAAAATAAAGTTATTGGTTTATTTTACCTAAATTTTGAGTTCTTTCAAATAAAAATGAGTGCTTATTTTATTACTAACTTATACGTTCTTCCTTAAAACTACGAGTTGTTTACGTTATTGATTTACTTAATCTAGTACTTATTTTTTTCTAGACTAAAATTCTAATATATATTAGTTTTTATTATTAGTAAAAATTTGAAGCTAAATTTGAGGTGCCAATATTGGAAATATATGGAAAATTATATAAACATACATGGTACTAGAATAGTGCGATTAACATACTTATTTAGGACTTAAGCGTTATATTTATTAATTCAAATGGTAAATATGATATGGTATCTATTATACTTTGCACCCCTGAACTATGCTTCCGATTGCACATACCTCTCTACACTATAAAATGTAACAAATCATTCCTTAAATTATACACCATTAGTATTATATATATAATTATAATTAATAATTATATATGTTTATATGCGACAATTATATGGAGAGTTATTTTAGGGATCTTCAAATCAATTTAATTTAAAAAAACAAGTTACTCAAAATTAATATAAAAAAATATAAACTTCCTGCGGAATTTTTTCTACGGAAGTTTTTCACAGAAATTCCACCAAAATTTTTCCAAAATATACGTTTTTTGAAAAAATAAAAAAAAAAAATCTTTCCAGCAGCACCGCTTGCCGGAAGTCTGCCAAACATCCGTCAGAGGTTTCAGGCAGCAATGTTGGCACCTGTTCGCCGCACATCCACCGATAATCGGCGTTTTTGTAGTGTCTGTCCGTTAATATTTACTCTAACACACACATAATTTATATCATTATAAATCATATTTAAATTTTGACTTTGAGCCTGTGATTTATTCATAAGTTTAAACTAAACAAGTTAAGTTGAGCCAAGTAGAGCTCGGGACTTGAAAATAGCCCAGGCTTGGCTCAACCTTTTTGCATCCCCATATTTTAGTAAATGGAATACTAAATATGAAAATTAAAGATGAATATCGGAATTAAATCAACCTTGTACCATTATTTTTCTGAGCATATATGTATTTTTCAATGATTAATTCAAAATTTTCTCGAGTATAGCACTAATTTATTTTTGTATTTCCAAATAATCCCATCTTATAATTTCAATGTTGACCAATCTATCTACTTTCTCCAATATAATCAAATATGAGGTCTAGATGTGGTCAAAAATCCAAGCCAAGAATATACGAATACGAAGCGATAATTAATGTATCATGTATCTTTACCTTTTTTATTTCCGTTGAAGGTCCTTCAATGCTTGCGTCGGATCCGTCCCTGATTTGCATATTTGTGAAGTCCATCTTGACCCTTTCCAATAAGGGTTTAACTTTATCATCTGTGAGGCAATTGATTTCTTTGGCCAAAACGCCCCTGATATTGATACGTGGCATGCAGCCAATTTTGGCGCCAGTTTTGGCGCCCTTTGCCGCGTGGGCCGGAACAGAGTCAATGGTGTCTTCGGCATCATAAATCACTTCCCTGATCTGCCTCTCCAGTTGTCTAAACAACTCCTCCTTCTTCGGCCTTTGAGCAGCATCCTGAAGGAAGTCCTTCAACAATCCAAGTTCATCCGTCAGCCGCTGGAGCTCGTCTTCGTAGTCGCGGACCTGACGATTGTACTGCAGTAGCTGCCTCACATTTTCCAGCAGGAACGTCACCGCAGCTTCAGCCATCTTCGTCTGTGTATTTTCAGAGTGAGAGAGAGAGAGAGAGAAGGTGAGAAACTTGGAAAGGTTGATTGAAAAATGACTCAAATTCTTAGTTTGTAATGGTTAGTGATCAAATGTAAGACTGGGATATACATGAATACAGAGGAGCCAACTGAATATTTAGTTGAGATCCAAGATAGAAAAGAAACAAACAAAGAAATAAATAAAAATGAAAATAAAAGTTTGAGTGTTGCAGTTCTGGGAATAATATATTCTCGCCAATAAGATGTCATTTTTAATATATTTTTTTTAAAAAAGAAAACCATACTTATAAGTTTTAACATTGTGAAAAAAATAAATTAAAAAAAAAACTTGTGAGTCGTGAGATTGGTTGACTTTAATAGCGTAAACTAGCGGTCGACAAAAAGATTATTAGATCTGTCATATACATATATATATATATATATGTATGTATATAGTAGTGACTAAATATGTATATCTAATAATTGAAAAATATAATTTCCTCAATCCTCACTATATTATCTATAGTTTTACACAAAAAAATTCTATAATAGAATACGTAATCAATAGAGCAATATGTATATATATATATATAATATTTTAATGCGCTTCTCAATATATTATGGTGTGAGAAAAATATTTTTGAGGTAGTAAATCAAAAATAAAGCAAAACATCTTTTTGCACTAGAAAAATAAAATAACTTTGGTGATATAAAAAAAAATTCATTGGTCATATATCAAAATTGTCATTCATGACATGCATTAAGCAAAAATAACTTTTATTTTGTTATATAAAGGTATCTTTTGAGTAATAATAATTTTTATATGGTCACCATATAGTTGAATGATAACAGAAACTAGACTTTTACTTGTCATCATTGTTCTCAATAAAATAATAATGGTGAAAATCTGGTGATTAAAATATTATCGTTATAAATTAGTGAAATTACCTTGTTATAAGTTGTTTCTATATGGGTGTCGCTAATTGTCGATCATGATAATTTAAGCACAATTTTTATCATTACTGATACTTTGAAGACTATTCTTTTGAAAAAATAAAATTTGTTGTTATAAGTATAGATATGTAAGACACAATTACCCTCACCACCCCTAAATTTAGAAAAAATTACAAATAAGTTCCTCTTATTTCAAAAATTACCAATACCCCTTGAGTTTTATTCCCTTATTGCGAAATAAGACAAAGTTATTGTAATGCCCTTTTTCTTCTAGATATTTGTAATGGAGAATCACACTCACCTCTTCTAACTTTAAGTGAAATTAAAAACAACCCCCTCTTATTTTAAAAATGAACAATTCCGCTCCGGCGGCGTATTGCCACCACCTAGATAGTCAAGCTACAAACAAATTTTTTCGTCACCCAAACTCGTCAAAACTTCTCAATAAATTTTGTCAATGCTCCCTCCACTTTGATTTAATTGAACAAAAACTATATCAAATTATAACTCGTCATTACATCTCATCTGCCAATTCCTTCACCACTATCGACTCTACCTCAAAATAGATTCCATCAATGCATTGTTCATTGCAATATAGCTCAAAACCCTTTCAAATTATGGTGGAAATTCCGTCGGAGAGCTCCACCCATCACTGTATGTTTTCTTCCCTGAACATTACAGATATACATTTATATAATTCGAAAACTTACAATAAACACCCTTTAAGTTTCAAAAATCTTTTAATAAACAAGAGTATTTCTATCCTTAAAAAAAAATAGATAAAGAAATTGACCTAGAGTATTTTTGGCAATTCACGAATGACATTGTATTTTTTGTAAATGTTGATATACATTAGGGGGAATTGGTAATTTCAAAATAGGAAAGGATTATTTATAATTTAGCTTAAATTCAGGGAAAATAAGGATAATTATCCCTATATATAATTGACCGTGACTTTTAGTATTTACATGATAAATTGCTATCAAATTTTGTTTTAACTGTGGTCTTGCAGCTCTTTAAAAATATTTTCGAGGCGTTATTTTAGAGAAATCAAATTTCATTGCAAACTTTTAACAAAAGAAAATAAAAGAAAAGAAAAGTTTGTCGGCGAAGTTGTTATAAATTAAGTTCCAATTGCTAATTAATATCAACATCTTTTTTTAATTCAAATTTCTGTCTAGTCACATGAATGTTAGTTTCCAGTTGCTTATTAGCTGATCAATATTTTCTCATCGATTTTGTTATATTGCTCATTGCTAATATTTTTTCTCTTTAGCCCCAAATATTTATATAAGAATTGATCTGTTAAAAGCAGATTTTTGAAGTACAATCACAAAATTTCAATCTTTTAACCGAAAATTTTTCAAGGTATTAACTAATCATATATATATATACATGTATATCAACTTGCCACTTGTAAATTCATATTGGTCAATGTCCAGTTATGTTACGTACGTCAACCATGTGAAAAATATAAAATAATACCTCGAGCTCCAATTTCGTCTGTAGCACTCTGGAATCTGGATTCAATAAAAATATATCATCACACACACAATAAAATATACATTGATCATCTAGTTGGCTAGTTAGGGTTAGCATCCTAAAAAACTTCAATTAAGAAATTGCAAGTTGCTATATAAAATTAAGAATTCATCTGCTCAAGGCAGATTTTTTTAGTACAACCACAAAATTTGAATCTTTTAACCGAAAATTTTCCAGGGAAGGTGTTAACTACTCATATATATATCTACATGATAAATTTTCCAGGGAAGGTGTTTACTAATCATATATATGTATATTATCAACTTGCCACTTGTAAATTCATATTGGTCAATGTCCATTATTTACGTAACCTCAGCCCTGTGAAAAATATAAAATAATACCTCCAACTCCATTAATTTCGCCTCTAGCACTCAGGATTCAATAAAAATGTATCATCATATACACAATAAAATATACATTGATCATCTAGTCGGCTAGTTAGGGTCAGCATCGTAAAAAACCTCAATTAAGACTTAAGAGATTGCAAGTTGCTATACAAAATTAACATCAATGGTTGCACTTACACATTACCACCTCAAACATTTAAACATAGCGATTAGTCTGTCAGAAAAGAAAAAAAAAAAAAACCAATTTGCTATACTTTCGCACTGATGACCAGGAATAAAGCTTTCTTAGTGTTTGGTGTACGTAAATTATTTTTCTTTTTATGTATATAGATATAATAATTGAAGGTGAATTATAATCAAACTTCCTGAAGCTTAACTAAATTATGAATAATTCTCTTTTAAATCCCTGGTTTTAGTAGGGAAAAAAAAGCACATGATTTTAAATACCCGTACATATTTCTGGCCAAAAAGGAAACGAAAAACATATTTAAAATTCTAAAATATATTAACGAAAATTCCCCGATGTGCTTTCATTTCAGGTAAAATACCATCTTATATTTTAAAAAACAATATGTCAAATTAAATTGTCGTATATTTTAAATTTCACAAATTAAAGTGCCCCTTATCTTAATAGTTAATGTTATATCTTGTATCTTAATTCTAAATATCAAATCTTTACGCAGACAAATAATAAAAAGACCTTTAATATTTTATAAAAATTTAATCTCCAAATAAAATTTTCTAACTCCATCACTACATAGTTTCTTTTATGTGTAAAGGTACCCTTTATTAGAATTAATCATTTAACTTCAATTACCATTTTATGTTTTAACGAACTCTTATTTCTTCATTCATCCAAAACTTTTTAAGCAATCAAATAACAGCTCTAACTTGGAAAAGGCGAGTAGTGAGTGTATTAATAAAGAATCTATCGTGTTAAGATTATCTAGAATAACAATTTAAAATTTCAGCGATTTCGTTATAAAGGATTTGATTATAAATTTTACTTTTCAATATTAAATTAAATGGCGAATTACACTTATCTCATTTAAGGTTTGTCAAGATTACACAAAAATTCCAAAGTATATGAAATTACTTAAGTCGCCCTTGAGTTTTGTAAAATTATATTAAAGTTAATGGAATGTGAGAAATCTCGATATTGCCATTAATGTTTGATTTACAATCACCTACCCTAAGGTTTTGTGAAATTACACAAAAATTCCTCAAGTATTGGAATTTACGACCACACCCCGACAACCTTTCCGCGTTGAAAATTCATTAAACAAAAATTTTTCAAAATCGCCTTGCTCTAAGATTCATAGTGATAGCTCAATTAAAGCTATTTGACCTAGGTTCACGGCTGGCCAACACATTTTGATTCTCACATTTTTGGCGGACTTCATCAAAATCCGACGACATCAACACCATTGGAACCGCATTGCTTCAAGAATTCTCCATATGTAAGAGTAAACCATATTCAAAGCCCGCCCCCTCATCATTGGTCAAATTGGTTCTCTCTTATTCGATTGTTGATTTGATCGCCAGTGGTACCATTGGTTTCACCTTAACACCTTTCTCCAACTCTCAACCATCACATCAATCCTAAAAGCATTTTGAAAAAAAACATCCCTTTTTTCTCCATTTTTATTAGTGAAACTTTAAGGGTAGGAATTTCTGTTGGATAGGCAAACCTCACGGGGAGTAGTTGTAAATTTTGATACATAAAGGGTTTAGTATGTAATTTTTGCAAACCTCAAGACAGGTGTTTATAATTTAATTTACCATTTTTGTCCAACAATTAATCAAAATATTGAAGGATTGTATTTTAAGAAAAAGACATAATTTCATGAAATAAACTTTAAGAGGTGTTTATAATTTCATTATTTCGTCCAACAATTAATCAAAATATTGAAGGATTATATTTTAAGAAAAAAGCATAATTTCATGAAATAATTTTAAGAGTTATTTTGTTGCAATTTTAACAAACCTCAAGGGTAATATTAATAATTTCTCATATATAAGGAGCTTCTTTGTGATGTCTACAAATTTCAGGCCGGGGAGATAACCGTAATTTACCCTAAATTAAATCATGCATAATACCAAGTCGTTTTAATTTCAATTATAAAAATAAACGATCCTTGGTAGGTAAGAGACAAAACTTGTAATATATTTTCGTCTCAACTTGCGGTTGGTTTAAAATTTTTTATGTGTATTTTGTCTTTTCAAGTTTCATGGTAGCCTAGTTAAATAATTGATTGTCCCACGTTGAAATTGGCACATCCAACCTGTTAATATGAATTAACAAGTTGCAAATTGGTTCAATGCCGATGTTCTCACAACACGTGCCCACCATTGAAATTGAATGGACTGATGAGATCGTATCATATGTAGGGGTGGCAATTTTTGACCCAACACGACAATCCAACACAAACTCAATACGAAAATAGCAGGTTAGGGTTAAGAGTTTATGGGCTGGGTTGAAAATGGGTCGAATCCGAAAGCGAGTCGAAAAGGATAGTTTGGGTTAGGTTAACTCGTGGGTTACCCAGATAACCCGATTTCTTTTATGGGTTAATCGACAACCCAACCCAACTCGAACTAACCCAACTCAAATCATTTTTGTTTTTGTTTTTTATCTTTTTTTTTCTCCTTTCACTCTTGTTTATAGAAAA
The DNA here is from genome assembly GCA_026212405.1 of Petrea volubilis. Classification (NCBI taxonomy): domain Eukaryota; kingdom Viridiplantae; phylum Streptophyta; class Magnoliopsida; order Lamiales; family Verbenaceae; genus Petrea; species Petrea volubilis. The sequence goes on from CM047871.1 coordinate 26,782,527, forward strand.
ATATATTAAGTATAAATTATAAATCATAACATTTTCAAGGGTTATAATTAATCATTAATAATATAATATATGAAAATTTTATGAAAAAGAGAATAGGAAATTTTTAAACATACAAAACATTTAGATACTTAAAGATTTAAGATAAGAGATTGTTAAATCTTTTAAATAAGTTAAAAGTCAATTTGAATGAAAAAACTATATTTATGTTAGTTATCATCTTCTTCTTCTCTCCAAAAAAGTATATCTTGATTATCTTATTTCTTTAATTGTTTGTTTGAATTTATTGAAATTTTATATTGATTTATTTTAATATTGAATGAAATTTTTTTATCAAATGTTTTTATAGTATATTCTTATAAATAAAATTTATAAACTAGAGTAAGAAATGAACTCAATAATTTTTAATGTAAATTACAAACGTGTATCTTGTATGCAGCCGACCATCACTGTATGAATTAAGAATGTATACCTTTCAGTGACGAACCAATTACAAATTTAGTTTTCTATCCGGGATTTCATCTATAAAAAATTTGAAATTTGTTCGTAAATGCCTTGTTATTAATTATTTATTAAGTTCTATTTACATTGAATTATGTTATAAAACATCACATGATGTGATCGTACACTAAAATTATGACAAAATGTCAAAATCTTTCTGTCACAAATTTAGCGATGGAATTTTATTTTCTATGTTCTATGATTACTATTACTATTAAGAATTCGTTCTTCAAATTTGGAGATTAGATTTTTGTTGTTTTCTTTTAAGTACTCTGAATTTATTATATAAGTTTTGGAGATTGGATTTTGACATGGATATTAGAGATTTTTTTTCTTCTGAGGCATATCAAACCATTTTATTGAATTATTTTCTATGCAAGATCTTGCTATTTTCTCCTCCTTATTTACCAAGTGGAGATTGCAGTATTTCAATGCTAAATTCTTGTAAGAAAAGATTTTGCAAAATGAAGGATGAAAAACAATTTTATGTAATCAAAATGGGTTGGGTCATGGGTAGTCAGGTTAATGGGTCGACATAATTTAAAACAGGTCAACCCGAGTTGACACGAACCTAGCCAAATTGGTTTAGGGTTGATGTCTCATGGGTTTGACAGGTAATGAGATAGGTTAGGGTTGCAAGATTTTGTGTTATATCCCTACTTCAACTCAACACAAACCCACTCGAATTGCCACCCCTAATCATATGGGCCCAACATATATACATATAAATCAATATCTTACATTCACCAATACATATACATATATATATATACACACACATATATATCAATATCATACGGACCAATGTATTTGAAGCCCTAAAAGAATTGAATCCAGCTTGTTATTGTTCTAAAAGTCAACAAAACTTAAAAAGGTGTACAATATAAATATATATATATATATATGTATATGTATATGTATATGTCCGTGTCATACGGGGAAAGATATTTAAAGTGCAAAAAATAAAATCAAAAAAATTAATAATGGATCAAGCTTAACAATGTCCTAAAAGTCAAGAAAGCTTATCGGGTTGTATTATATAGAGGGTAAATTACAGCAAATCTCCCAACCTATTTTTAATATATTTTTTTAAAAAAGAAAACCATACTTGTAAGTTTTAATATTATGAAAAAAATAAATTAAAAAAAAAGAAATTATTATTGGCACTCTTAAATTATTATAGGCACTCCCTCTTGTTTTATAATTTTTATTAATTGGCCAATATACCCTATCAATTTCTAAATTCTAATTTAATTTGATTTATTGGACAAAAGGCTCTAATAATTTATTATTAACTTTTATGCATTCCGTTAAGTGTTTGCGATGCTTAGAACTCATATTTGTTAAATGACTAAGAAGCTGATTTTTACTGTCAAAAAAAAAAAAAAATTTATGCATTCAACAATACTATTGTTCGCCATCTTCTTTTTAGCTTTGGTGACAATAACTTCAGAATTATTGTTCAACTTTTTATTTTGATGGTAACCTAATAAAAAAACTTGTTCTAATATTGTTGTCTTTTGTGCAATATTTTGCTCATATTTTACATTATATTTGTCTACTTTTTTGTCATATTAATTTTAGTTACTTGAAAATGGAGACAACTAATATTTTAGAAGATTTAATAGTGATTTTTGAGTTAGGGGAGAAAATAAAGCTTGTGAATACGAAGAGGACTGAGCAAATTTAAAATATCTACCATTCTTACAACCCTTCTAATAATAACAAATGTATTTATTTCTTTTTCATACTTTTTATATTATTTCATTAAGTTTTTTTACTGATGCTTTAATTTCAAGATATATATATATATATAGAAGAAAATTTTATTTTATACCTTGCTAAATTTCAAATTTTTAAAATAACCCATTTTTTCAAACATTTTATAAAATACACTTGAACGGGATTCCAAAGCCCGGCCTAACTACTCATGTGGGCCAGTGTGTTTTTTTAAATAAAGTCTAAACTTAAAAGAATTTTCACTAAAACCCCTCCTAAAATATTTTTGATCATTTTAATCCATCTCCTAACCATCGTTGATATGTTGTCTAAATTAAGTCTTAAAGTTTTATTATTACTCAATAATTTTCTTAAATTTATAAAGTAAATTAAGTAAAACCCCCGGTTTAATTGGTTATCAGAGCCCTGAACGAGCCTAAAGGTAATTAAAGAGCCATAAAGATTCCTAAAGTTAAAAATAAAATATGGAATATTTTGATCTATTAATGATTTCAATTATAAATCTTTCGATAACTAAAGAATTATTTACTTGTTTATACGATCTAAATTATAAAGATTTCAGTGATGATTTAAATTTTGATCTCTTATCTTGCGATTTTTCATGTGATGAAACTGATTGGTAGTTACCTTCTCCATGACAAATAGTAGACTGTTTATATATACAGAAGGATTTCCATACTTTGATAGAAAATACAAGCATTATTTGAAGATAGAGAAGGTTGTCAAGGAGCATAATAATGCTAAATTAAGGGAACGTTAAAATAGAAAGTAAAGTGTTGTAAAAGGATTAAAGCAGTAATGATTCTACTTAGTAATGCCTAGCTATACACAGCATAGGCTTCGAGTGGAATTGAATAAATATCAAAAAGAGCTGGACTTTGTATTATCAAGGGGTTCAGTTTATCATAGAATAAATTCCTTAAGATTTTGTTATTTGTATACCAAAATAAAACAAATAAATAAGGGTCTTGATATGCTTAGCCAAGAACTTAAAGCATTAAAAATAGAGGTTCAAATCTTAAAGATTTTTAATTCAAATATAGAGGAATTAATAAAAGATACTTGTTTAAAGAAAAATAAATTTGACAAAAAGATAAAAGAAAGAGAAATAGTAATAAAACCTGTAAAAACTTTACAAGAAGTAGTAAATCCAAACTCATTCGACACATATATGTTGAATGTTGAATTACCTAAAATAATAGCTGAAGAAGAAGCCCTTAAAAGGAAAAATAAAAGTAAAGATATAGCTACATTTTCGAATCCACCTAAAGAACAAAATTTTGAAACTAAAACAGATAAAGATGAATGAGATTAATGAATTAATAGATCAATTTGAAAAACTAGATCTTTCAGACATAGAGGAATATGAAGTTTTGGTAAATACTAATAATACAGTAGGAGACCCAAGTGGTACCATAAAACCTGAAAACATAGATTATGGGGAATCGGATATGATATATATTCCTAAATATAAAAGACAATATTATGATCATATAAAGAAAGATAAATATCAATAACAATTTGATAAATTCACTCCAGATAATAATTATAGTGAACCTATAAATCATGGAGGTTCTAAACTTAATATAGACTATAAAGAAGATACTAAAAAAGCCTTAATTTCATGGGCAAATACTATGAAAGTTTCTTTTTATATAATGCTGATGATACATGGACATCGAATAGACAAATAGAGTATCTAATTGCTACTTTTGATGGAATTATTTTCAATTGGTGGCAAGGATTAACTGAAAATACTAAAGCTTTGATAAAAAGAAATGTACAAACTAAATTAATAGATATTACAGATAAATGAATTGAAGTTTTAGTTGCTTATCTCTCAAGTGAATTCTGGGAGAAAATTGGCAATTAGAGCCTGATAAAGAAAAAACTAAAGAAAAAGAAGAAGCTAGAACTAATTTGATAAATCTTAAAATTTGCAGTATGAGGAATCTAAAACAATATACATATGAATTTAAAGAATACTATTATACACAATACTATAGTAATGAAGATCAGAGTATATATCTCAATATGTACTTTTTAAAACTTCCTTACCCTTGGAATCAGTATATAATGAATAAATGGAAGGAAGAAAATAAAGATACGAGCTTAACTCTAGGAAGAAGGATTAGTTTCTTTTTTTCTGAATTAAGTAAATTGTATATATCTCAAGACTTATATAGAAGAACTAAAAAATTTTCACCTCTATATTTTAATGAATTCAAGGTTCCCAGTTAATGGGGATGCAATAAAGAAAGAACTAATAAAAAAGAAAGAAGATTTCATAAAAAGAAATGTAAAAAATATAATAATTTTCAGAAGAAAAATATAAAACAGAAAAGAAGATATTTTAAAAGGAAACCTAACTATAAAAGAAATAAAAACCTTTCACAATACCTAATAAATCAGAAACCTAAAAAGATTTGGAGTATTGAAGCCGAATTTATAGAACTTCAAGAGAAATTATATGAGGTTTCAGATATAGAGAATTATTTAGATAAGGAAATATATATATTGAAGAAGAATATACCAATAAATCAGAAAATGAATACTGAAATAATAGAAGTTGAAGATTCAGATAAAGAAATAGAAGTTTATGAAGGATCAGAAGGTTATGCCCAACGCATAACCTATAATCAAGAAACTCTAGAAAAAATAAAAGGATTAAAACTTGATGCAACTAACCCTACTAAAAATATCTTTAAAGTTTTCAGTAGTATAATAAAAAGAGAAAAGATAAATATTTATGACTATCATGCAGTTGAAAGATTAATAAATGTAGAACATACAAAAGGGCAAATTAGATTAAATTTGCTTACTAAATCCTCAACAAATCAAGCTTTAAACAAGATTAAAAATAAAGATATAAGAAAGAAGATAAAATATGTTTATTTTGGCAGAATTCAAACCTTAGTTGAAGCTTTATTTAGATATGGAATAGATAGCCCTATGATTATTTCTCTACATGACCAAAGGTTTAAAGACACTAAAAATAGTCATCTAGGAACAATTGAAGGAAATTTGATTTACTCACAATTTTGCATTGATTGTTATCCTAAATATAGTGTTGATATAAATGATCGGAACATAAATGACACTTTAAGTTTACATTTTCAACCCTTAAAAGATATAAAACTCAAAGATAAAAGTCAAGTATTTACCATTTACTATAGAGCTATATATGCTTTCTCAAATAGTAATTATGGTAAAATATATCAAGATAAACCATATATAGAACTTGATGATGAATGTCTTGATATAACTACAATAAAATTACCTATGATAGAGGAAATTGAAGACATAAAACCTTATGAAGTTAAAATAGATAGAAAATTTATTCTACAATATGGATCTAGTAGCGGTTTAATACCACAAATAGATTTTGGAAAAAATTCAATATCTAGAAGAAGTGTTATTTAGGCAGTACTTACTAATGTAGAATTCACTAAACAAGATATAACCAATACTACGGTAATAAATGGTAAATACTTTAATGGTCAAGAATACATTGAAGGGCCAAATATATTAATTGATACAGGAGCTAGTCGAAATCACCCTGCAAAACATAAAAATAAAGGATTAATTGCAAATGTTGCTTCTACAATATTTCAATATAAAAACTTTGAGGGTAAATCAATAATTTGTGATCAAGAGGTACAAGTTTCAATATTTTTTGAAGATTTAGGAATAATTGTACCTTGTTATATAGATAGTGATATGGCTGGAGACTATTACGATATAATTTTGGATAATAATTTTCTTAAATCAGTGTGATTTCTACAAAATAGAGAAACATGGTGTCACACTTCAAATAGGAAATATAAAAATCTTTTGTAAAAAAGATGAATGGAATTAATTTTTGTTTGAGTGTCTTTGTACAGATAATGGTACAAGATACGAATATAACAACCTGTGCCTTAATAGATAATGGCTCAAAAATAAATTTGCTTAAATCCTTTCTCTGCACTAAATGGCAGGAGAATGGAAATATTAAGATAAAGTGTGTTACGAGTCAAGCCGAACACATTAATAACAAGGTAGATAAAATTAATGTTATATTAGAAAGTAAAATTGTTACCATAAATACTATTTATGAATATAACTCACTTGAAACTGATATATTTTTAGGGAATGATTTTATACAATAATTTCAGTTTTATTCACAAAGTTTGTATTCTGTCATACTAAAAACTAAATGTAATCATTATTTAAAATTACCACGAATAAATGAACCATTTAGAGTTCAGCCAGCAAAGCCTAGTGGATCGTAATGATAAAATTCCAATAAAAATACATAATATAACAATAAAAAGGATATCTTTGGAAGATGTAATAAAACAGATAAAAGAAAATTACAATGATTATCCTCTGGCTTTTTATAAGGAGTCTAGCTTAAAGGCAAAAATAGAGTTAACAGAGAATATAATTATAAAAAAAAGACCTATGTTATATACCAAGAAGGATAGAAAAGAATTTGATAAATAAATAAATAAATTATTAAAGAAAAATACACCTTTAATTAGAAAGAGTAATAGTCCTTTTAGTAGCCTATCTTTTATGGTTGAAAATGAAGTTGAGAAAAAGCGTGGTAAACCTAGAATGGTAATAAATTATAAAAGACCAAATCATTTTACTAGGTCAGATAGTTACTATCTCCCTAATAAAGAAGTTTTAATAAATTTGGTTAAAAGAAAGAAATATTATTCTAAATTTGATTGTACTTCAGGGTTTTAGCAAATAAAAATGGAACCTAAAAGTATACAATACACAACATTCAGTTCTCCACAAGGACAGTTCAAATGGTTAGTTATGCCATTCGGATTAAAGAATGCACCTTCTATATATCAAAAAAGAATGGATAAAATCTTTAATAAATATAAAGACTTTCTCGTCGTTTATATTGACGACGTTTTAATTGCTTCTAATACATTAGAAGAACATAAATCTCACCTACTCCTATTTGCTAAAATTTGTAAAGAAAATTGTATAGTCTTATCCGAAAGAAAGGCTATAGTTTGTAAAGAAGAAATAGAATTTCTAGTGTTAAAGATAAATAAAGAAGGGATAAAACTTCAACCCCATATATCTAGAAAAATCTATGAATTTCCTGATAAATTGGAAAACAGAAATCAAACTGAAAAATTCCTTGATTGTTTAAATTATGCTGAGGGATTCATAATAAACCTTGCTCAAAAGAAGCATGAAATACAAAAATTGCTTCGCAAAAACAATACTAAAGGATGGAGCAATCAATATACAGAAATTGTTAAGAACCTAAAGGAAAAAATGTAAATCATTGCCTGAATTAAAACTTTCAGATGAAAATAATAAATTGATAATTCAAATGGATGCTTCAGATCTCTACTAGGCATCATTACTTTAAACTGATCTTAATAAGATATGCAAGTATACCAATGGTACATCCGGTCAAGCTGAGGTCAATTATACAACCCATGAGAAAAAACTTCTAGCTATTATAAAAGGAATTCAGAAATTCTCTCTCTTTCTATATCAAAGACCTTTCAAAGTCCAAACTGATAATACCCAGATACAGTCTTTGGTTTTCAATAAATTATCCAATACACCTCAATACAGATAGCTACATAGATGACAAGTTTTTCTGTCCTTTTGCAATTTCAAAATAGAGCATATAAAGGGATCAGATAATTTCCTAGCCTATTTCATATCCAAAAATACAGAATTCAAAAAAGAATGAGTTCTCCAACCCTAAAATAGTTGAGATGGGTGTGCATTTCCCTTTAAATGCAAATAGAGTGATTATATGTACTATACATACAACTAGTCCACTGTCCAACGGTGGGTGGCAAAGACTTATCAAATCCGTTGATGGGTGACAATTTCCCAAAAATTGTGTTGATGATATAAATCATCTTATAAATTCTTATTTTTCTACAGGATTAAACTCATAAAGAAAGATGGATCCTGATAAAGAAGCCAATGATCTAAAGAATGAGATTACTGATCTTGTTTTAGTCTGTCAAGACATTGTTGAAGGCAATCAAGCTCTTAAAGTTCTAGTTGAAGATAGTTTAAAAACTATGATGGAGATTTCTCAAGAAGGTCTAACTAGATCTTTTCAGATCTAGGACAGATTAAATAATTTCCTTGAAATAAAATATAAAGAAAAGGAAAAAAATGAGAGATGATAAAAATGAGAGCAAAGGAAAAGATAAAGCAGTCTTTGGAAAGTCAAGATAATAAACCATTATCAGATAAAGATTTTTAGACTCCATGAAAAATAAAGGCACAACTTCAAAATCTGAGGGTGATGCTGAGGTTATTGAAATAATAATTAATAAATCTGGGAGCTTCAATAGTAAGAGTTCCAATGAAAAGTTTGTTCCCACAAATAAATGGGAAAGGGAATATAAAGAAGTTGCAAAAGAAGCTTATAAATTGGAGAATTCCAGGACACTATTTTATTCTAAAGGATATAGTGTTCATCCAATAATCATTACCATATTTGGAGCTGATCCGCATAAAGAGGTGAAGTTTCTGTACAATTGGGTACTTACCCAAAATTTTTGGGTAGTAACCCAATTTTACAGAACCTTGAAAAAAAAGAGAGAGAGATAGAAAAATAGGGGGAGAGAGCACGTTTTTTTTTTTTTTTTTTCTGAAAACCTAAATCTTAAAATTAAACTCTCTCCATAATCCTTTCCTTCTCTCTCTCGTCTCTCTCTCCCTAATCCTTTCCTTCTCTCTCTCCCTCTCCTTTTCTTAAACCCTAATTTCCCCTCTTCCCCTATCTCTTCCCCTCCCTCCTCCACTGCCCAGCCGCGCAGCCACCTACACCAGAGCAACCCCTGTTTCCATCGTATCCGCACCATGCAGTTCCGCTCCACCACCCGAGGAGGAGGAGGATGAGACCGAGTTCTATGATGCCGTCTGACCTCAGGTGTTTTCGATCCTTTTCTTTGCTTTTCGTTTGTGTTTTATTTTCACTTTTGTCATTTTTGCTTTTCAGTCGTGTCTTGTCTGGCCTTATTTTCTGTACTTTGGGGACAAAGTACTCCCTAAGTGTGGGGGGGATTTCAGTTGCCTAGAAGAAGACTTTTGAGGTTAATTGTTGTTAGCTATGTGTGTGGAATTTGAATAAGAATTGTATATCAGCTGGAAACCCAGACGGCAAGACGAAAAGAGTCATCTTTGATGACTCGTGTCCTGGTATAACAACGCCACGTATAGTTCAAGTTCAATTCCATTGCATTCAAGCTAAATTTTGGTGATAATGGTTGTATGTTGGACTTCGAAAAACTATTTTGTGTCATGCCATTTGTTTTGTGTTGTTCTTGGAATGCATGTGCTTTGTTAAAATTCCTTATTCTATGATGATTTTATGCTATGAAACGCTATATTTGGACGATGAGCATGCATGAAGCATTTTGTGTGCACTTGAAGAATGATTGTTGTTGTTTTGCTATCCCCTAATCACTTTGAGCACATTGTTGGAGCAATGATTGCTAAATGATTTAGTGACAATTTATATTTTTGTGAGAGGTTTTCGCATGTGCTTTAATGCATTAGGACACTATAATCGATTTGAATTCTTGTCGAGGCGAAATCCTAGACTATGTTAAATTGGGGAGATGACTTAGGCCATTTTTGAAAATTTTTGAGCCTTAATTGCCTATTTGTTTGTTAAACGTAGCCTTTGAGTCCCCATTGAGCCTGCATTGTGCTTAGTTCTCTTGATAGCCACATTACGAGCCCAAAAGCACAATGTCTACATATCTTAATCCTCTCTATGCACTTTACTTCATTTGTGATAATTGTGGAGTTATGTAGTGGATATGTGGAATTATGAGGGGATTAAGTGGAGGGTTGTACGTATACTTGAATTCGGGATATACTAGCTTGCTTCAGAGAAAATTTTGCTGAAAAATGTGGAAAAAAAATGCAGAAAAAAGAAGAAAGGAAAAAAGAGAAGAAATGAAAGAAAAAGCGAGCTAACACTCTCAAACACATAATGAAAAAAAAATTATTACATGGAGAGTGATGGTTTTGAATAAGTTTGGGGGAGTGGAGTGCATGAAGAATGCTCTAAAAACTCCAATTTGTCCAATTTAAGTAACTTGGGTGCATGAGCCACACATTTTTCTATATTTTCCTATCCTTCACCCAAGCCCTACATTACAAGCTTTATTAAGTCCTATCGATTCCCGGTTTATCGTTGTCTACATTAGTGGAGATAAGAATGAAAAACCAACTTATGGAGTCCACCTTTTGCGCCTATCGCATTAATATAAATTGATCCGGATTGTTGGTAATTGTTGCTCTTAATCAAATCACACACGATAACACGGGGGATACTTGATGATGATGGTTGTTTGTAGAGTGTACATGAAATTTTAATTGTTTGCACATTGAACCAATGACATAGTGTTTAATAGCTTCTGAGAAAAATAAAATGGAGTTTTGCTTTGGTGCGTGGTGTTCCAAGATCAAGCTTTGATTATTCCCAGTGCCTTGTGTTGTCAATTTTGAGTTGCTCGAGGGCGAGCAACATTTAAGTTTGGGGGAGTTGATAAGTTCGTAATTATAGTTGATTTTTATGTTTATTTTGTAGGACTTATCATGTATTTTTCTCATTTCAGGCCTTATTATGCGGAAATTTGAGCTAAATCGTTGTTTTGTAGGTAAGAAGGGAAAAAGACCATAAAGGGCATGAAAAGTGGAATCAGAAGCTACGTATTTACGCAAACTATTTTGAGTAACAACCCAATGCAAGTAATTCAGAGGAAAAATGGCTGTAAAAATACGTATGTGCGCAAGAAATTTTGAGTACTTACCCAATGCCAGCTAGTCTTTGTTTAAATTTGTTTTCGTATGATTCTTTGTTGTGTGATTCTTGTTTAATGGTTTAATACATAGTTAGGGTTTGATCACCCCTAATTAGTGAATTTGAGAATCGTGATGAGGTCGAGAGACAATTCACGATAATAGCTCTAATTAGACGAGATCAATTGGATTAAAGTTGCATGATAATGAATTTAACTTTGATTGAGCCTTAAGGTAGTGTTTAAAAATTCATACAAATACTTTTAAAGTTGGGATTAATTGAATGAGAATTGGTTAGTCTTAGGCTTAGAGGAATTGTATGAGTTAACTCCGCAATGCTCGAGAGAGATTGCGGATATATTCGTTCCTAGGCCTCACACAACCACGAAAACACTCAACTTAGGGATTGGATTAGAATAGCAAATTACGTGAATGAAACCACCTTGCACTTGTTTTTCTCGCTTTGGTTATTTGTTATTATTATTTTTCGCTAGTCGTTTTTATTAAGAAATTAGGATTTATTTAATTAATCAAAACCACTATTCAATTTGATCAATTTAGATAAACAACACGAGTCAATTTCACGGGCCAAATCACAATCCCTGTGGATTCGATACTCTACTCACTTTATATTACTTGTACGACTGCGTGCACTTGCGCAAGTCCCAACAATGGGCATTAAAGCTATTAAATCCATTGTTGAGTTACTTTGGTAGCGTCAATATGAGAAACTCATGCTTTACAACTGAATCCAATTAAGGAAAGGAGAACAAATTAAATCTCCACTTCTAAATGAATTCATTAATAAATTCATCATTCATGAATTCTTTTGCACAGAGGCTACAAGGAAGAAGGTTTGTAGAATGATTGGATGTTGTAAATCATGATGTAAGTGCTTACAACAGTGCAAGGAGTGACGGAGGCCATGACGTCATTGCCTACTAAAGCATTGTGGGAGAGAACTTTTTTCACGTGACGATTAAAGGATAAAGAAAATGCGTGAAGATAAAGATAAAGACGTATTCCAGCGCATAGAGAAAGTAACTTCAGATGCGAAATAAAAATTTGAAGTCCGAATAGTTAGATTTAGATCTCTATAAATTGTGTTAGGTTTTCCATTTATAGGGCATGGAATACTCAACTTAGCATCCTGAGTTAGAATCTAAAAAACCAGAGGGAAAACTAGAGTGAGAAACCAGCCTTAAATAAATCTTTGTAACCCTTTCTAAAGAATGTTTGTATAAATCTCCTTTGAAGGAAATAAAGCCATTTTTTTTTCATATATTCGATTGTTTGAAATTTTAATATAAGAATCTTTTAATTTTATATTTCTCCTTACTTTCCAAAATTCTCCAACCCTACGAAGGTCGTAGTGATTGCACCATTTGAGACAGCAGCCGTTTGGAAAAGTAAGTCCCGTGAAGCTGCGTGGGCGTTTGGGCGACTAGTCAGGCTTGTCAAGGTGAAATAGGACTAGTCCCGAGGAGGATTAAAGAATTGAAGATCTAAAGGAGGTAATATATTTTTAAAAGATAAAGATATTAAGATTTCTCTGCTTGAATTATAAAAATTTATGATTTTAGAGTATTTCATTATTTATCATGAGATTGCAAGCATCTTATTTTTAAGTTTTATATTAAGTACATATAAAATGGGTAATGATTTCGATATTATAAAGAAAACTTTTAAAAGAAGAATACATTATAAACAAAAGATAACAATTTTAAAAGCAGTAGAGAACTTACCTGAAGAATTAAGGATAATTATTTCTACATACAATGCTAAAGAAGATTATGTTTTTAAAATAATCAATAAAAGTATTTATAAAGAAATTCTTGATAACTATATTAAAGATCTAGACGAAATAGAAGAAGAATTTCAATAACTTTTGGAAGTAGAAAGAACAGTAGAAAATTATATACTGATAACTATTAAAAATTGAGAAAGAATAAAATTAATATACCATGGAAATTGGAAACTACCTTCCTTTTTCTAAATAGGAGGTATCAAACCTTAAACAAATCTAAAGTTTTGAGGCACTAAAGTAAATAAAGAAATTTTAAATAGTAAAATTACTATTCAAATAGTAAATTTACTATGCAAAAGGGGTAAAAAGAAAAACCTTTCATAAAGAAGAGTATTTTGAATATAGCTTTATAAAAATAGGATATTTTAAAAAGAAATTCTAAAGTCATGAAGATCCTGACAAAGAAAGTTCTAAAGAAAAAGAAGAAGCGAGAACAAATTTAATAAACCTTAGAATTTGTAGCATGAAGAATCTAAAACAATATACAAGTGAAATTAAAGAATATTATTATATACAATACTATAGTCATGAAGATTAGAGTATATATCTCAATATGTACTTTTTAAAACTTCCACATCCTTGGAATAAATATATAATGAATAAATGGAAGGAAGAAAATAAAGATTCAATCTCAACTCTAGGAAGAAGGATTAGTTTCCTCTTTCCAGAGCTAAGTAAATTATATAAATCTCAAGATCTATATAGAAGAACTAAAAAATTTTCACCCTTATATTGTAATGAATTTGAGGTACCTAGTCAATATGGATGTAATAAAGAAAGAATTAATAAAAAGAAAAGAGGGTTTTATAAAAAGAAGTATAAAAAATACCATAATTTTCAAAAGAAAAATATAAAACCAAAAAGAAGATATTTTAAAGAAAACCTAACTATAAAAGAAATAAAAACCTTTCACAATGCCAATGTTGAAATTATGGAGAAATTGGACATAAATCACGAGAGTGTAAAAAACCTAAAAAGATTCAGAGTATTGAAGCCGAATTCATAAAATTAAAAGATGAATTATCTGAAGTTTCAGATATAGAGAATTATATCGATAAAGAAATATATATTGAAAAGAAAGAATACTCTAGTAATTCTGAGAATGAATCAAGGCATAATAGAAACTGAAGATTCTGATAAAGAAGTAGAAGTTTTCTGAAGGATCAGAAGGTTATGCTCAACGGATAACCTTTGATCAAGAAATTTTAGCAAAGATCAAAAGTTTAAGAATTGATGCAACTAATCCTACCAAAAGTATTTTTACAACTTTTGGTAATCTAATAAAAAGAGAAATAAAAAATAAATATTTATGACTATCATGCAGTTGAAAGATCCATAAATATTGAACATACTAAAGGGCAAATTAGATTAAATTTGCTTACTAAAACCTCAATAAATCAAGCTTTAAACAAAATAAAAAATATAGAAGTAAGAAAAAAGATAAAATATGTTTATCATGGCAGGATTCAAATCCTAGTTAAAGCTTTATTTAGAGATGGAATAGATAGTCTTATAGTTATTTCACTTCATGACCACAGGTTTAAAGATGCTAAAAATAGTCATTTAGGAACAGTCGAAGGAAATTTAATATACTCACAATTTCGTTTTGATTATTATCCTAAATATAGTATTGATATAAATGATCAAAACATAAATGATACTTTAAGTTTACACTTTCAACCCTTAAAAGAATTAAAACTAAGAGATAAAAGTCAAGCATTTACCTTTTATTATAGAGCAATATATACTTTTTTCAATAGTAATTACGGTAAAATATAGTAAGATAAACCTTATATAGAAATTGATGACGAATGTCATAATATAACTACAATAAAGTTACCAATGATAGAAGAAATAGAAGACATAAGAAATTACAAAGTTAAAATAGATAGAAAGCCTATACTAGAATATGGATCTAGTAGTAATTTAACTCCACAAATAGATTTTGAAAAAAATACAATATCAAGAAGAAATATTAATAAGATACCTCTTACTAATGTAGAATTCACCAAACAAAATATAACCAATACAATAGTTATAAATGGCAAATATTTTAATGGTCAAGAATATATTGAAGGATCAAATATAGTAGTTGATAAGGAGCTAGTGGCAATCACCTTGCAAGACATAAAAATAAAGGATTAATTGCAAAGGTTGCTTCAACTATATTTCAATATAAAAATTTTGAAGGTCATTTAATAACTTGTGATCAAGAGGTACAAGTTTCAATAATTTTTGATGACTTAAAAATAATTGTACCTTGTTATATAGATAGTGATATGGCCAGAGACTATTATGATATAATTTTAGGTAATAGTTTCTTAAATCAGTGTGATTACTATAAAATAGAAAAACATGGGGTCACCCTCTAAATTAGAAATATAAAATTTTTTTGTAAAAAATATGAAGGGGATTAATTTTCCTCTGAGTGTCTTTGTACAAATAATAGTACAAGATACTAATATAACAATCTGTGCCTTAATAGATAATGGTTCAGAAATAACTTTGTTTAAATCCTTTCTCTATACTAAATGGCAAGAGAATGGAAATATCAAGATAAAGGGTGTTAAAGGTCAAGCCGAACACATTAATAAAAAAGCAGATAAAGTAAATGTTCTATTAGGAAGTAAAATTGTTATAATAAATACTATTTATGAAAATAACTCACTTGAAACTGATATATTGTTAGGAAATGATTTCCTACAATAATTTTAGTTTTATTTATAGAATCTTTATTCTGTTATCTTAAAAACTAAATGTAATCATTACTTAAAGTTACCAAGAATAAATGAGCCATTCAGAGTTCAGCCAGTGAAGCTTGGTGGACCGTATGATAAAATTTCGATAAAAATACATAATATAACAATAAAAAGGATAACTCTTGAAGATGTAATAAAACAGATAAAAGAAAATTATAATGATCATCCTCTGGCTTTTTATAAGGAGTCAGATTTAAAGGCAAAAATAGAGTTAACTAAAATTATAGTTATAAAAGAAAGACATATGTTATATACAGGGAATGATAGAAAGAAATTTGATAAACAAATAAATGAATTATTACATAAAAATCCACCTTTAATTAGAAGGAGTAATAGTCCTTTTAGTAGTCCAGCTTTCATGGTTGAAAATGAAGTTGAGAAAAAGCGTGAAAAATCTAGAATGGTAATAAATTATAAAAGACTAAATCATTTCACTAGGTCAGATAGTTATTATCTTCCTAATAAAGAAGTTTTAATAAATTTAGTTAAAAGAAAGAAATATTATTCTAAATTTGATTGTACTTTAGGATTTTGGCAAATAAAAATGTAGCCTGAAAGTATACAATATACAGCATTTAGTTATCCTCAAGGGTAGTTCGAATGGTTAGTTATGCCATTTGGATTAAAGAATGCACTTTCTATATATCAAAGAAGAATGGATAAAATCTTTAATAAATATAAAGATTTTTCTTGTTGTTTATGTTGATGATGTTTTAGTTGCTTCCAATACTTTACAAGAACATAAAACTCACTTGCTTCAATTTGCTAAAGCTTGTAAAGATAATAGAATAGTTTTATCCGAAAGGAAAGCTATAATTTATAAAGAAGAAATTGACTTTTTAGGGTTAAAACTAAATAAAGAAGGAATAAAATTTCAACCCCATATATCTAAGAAAATCTGTGAATTTCCTGATAAATTTAAAAATAGAAATCAAATTAAAAAATTTCTTGGTTGTTTAAATTATACTGAGGGATTTATAATAAATCTTTCTAAAAAGAAGAATGAGATTCAAAATTTGCTTCGAAAAAATAACACTAAAAGATAGAGCAATCAACATACAGAAATTATTAAAAATCTAAAGGAAGAGTGTAAAACATTGCCTGAATTAAAACTTTCTGACAAAAATGATAAATTAATTATACGAACGGATGCTTCAGATCTTTATCGTGCAGCTTTACTTAAAATCGATCTCAATGAGATATGCAGGTATACGAGTGGTACTTTCGGTCAAGCTGAGGTCAACTATTCAACTCATGAGAAAGAACTTCTAGACATCGTAAAAGGAATTCAAAAATTCTCTCTCTTTCTATATCAAAGACCTTTCAAAGTCCAAACTGATAATACCCAGATACAGTCTTTGGTTTTCAATAAATTACCAAATACACCTCAATATAGAAGGCTACTTAGATGGCAAGTTTTCCTATCCTTTTATAGTTTCAAAATAGAGTACATAAAAGGTTCAAAAAATTTTCTGGTCGATTTCATTTCCAGAAATACAGAATTCAGAAAAGAATGAGTTCTCCAACTCTAAAATGGATGGTTTGTATTTCCCTTTAAATGCAACTAGAGTGATTGTATGCACTATACATACAACTAGTCCACTGTCTAACGATTGGTGGTAAAGACTTCTCAAATCCGTTGATGGGTGACAATTTCCCAAAAATTGTATTGATGATACAGATCATCTTATAAATTCTTATTTTTCTGCATGAATAAATTTATAAAGAAAGATGGATCTTGATGAGCTAAAGAATGAGATTGATGATATGGTCTTGGTTTGTCAAGACATTGTTGATAGCAATAAAGCTCTTAAAGATTTGATAGAATTGAATTTTAAAACAGTGTTAGATATCTCTTAAGAAGGATTTAGAAGAGCCCTTTTTCTTCAAGAAAGTCTAAATTTGTTTCTTGAGGCTAGAGATAAAGAAAAGGAAAAAGAAAAAGAAAAAATGAGTGATGCTAAGAAAAAGAAGAATTTGTTCCCGCTAATAAATGGGAGAAGAAGCCTATAGATGGGAGAATTCTAGAACACTATTCTACTCTAAAGGATATAGTGATCATCCACGAATCATAGCTATATTTGGAGCTGAGCCACATAAAGTATTTCAGCTTGCAAACTATGGATTTCTTGATCTGCTATATGTTGGAAAGGATCTAAATGAAATTTCAAAATTTGATGACCGATTTAAATCCCAAGTCAGTCAAGTTGCTAGAAATAGAGAAGTCGTACTCAAGTTCTATTCTATAGCCCCAGAACTGAGATGCGAATTTGGCATGAAGTCCAACATATGATCACCATAGATATGATAAACACAAATTTAAAGATTGAAATTGGTATAAAGAATTTTCGATCTTTCAAGTTCACTAGCTTATGGATCACAGAACGAAGAGCCATGGGAATTAAAGCTATTCAATCCATTGCTAAGTCTCTTTGGGAGTGACAATATGAAACTCTCGTGCAGACTAATAATTGAATTTTATTGAGGAAAGGAGGCCAAATAATATCTCCACTTCGAAAGGAATTAGTTACAAAATTTATCAGACATGATTTCTTTTGCACAGAGACTACAAGAAAGAAAACTTGCAGAATGATTGGTTGTTGCAAATCATGATGTAAGCGCTTACGTCAGTGCGGAGAGTGACGGATGCCATGACGTCATCATCCACTAAAAAATTGTGGTAGATAGTTGTTGATGCATAAAGATAAAAGAGATAAGACTGACAACACGTGAAGATAAAGAGATAGAGCCAACGTGTTTCCAGCGCATAAGAAAAGGGACTTCGGATGCAAAATAAAAATTTTGAAGTCCGAATAGTTGGATTTTTATCTTTATAAATTGTGCTAGGTTTTTTATTTGGAGGACATCGAATACTTAGATCGAATCCTCAATCTGAAAAACACATTGTATCAAAAACCTAGAATAGAAAGCCAGCCTTTTATAAATCTTTGTAACCCTTTTTAAAAGAATGTTTGTATAAATCCTTTTTGAAGGAAATAAAATCATTTCATTTTCATTAATATTCGAGTATTTGAAATTTTTCTATAAAAATCTTTTAAGCTTGTATTTCTTCTATTTTTCCAAAATTCTCTAACGCTACGAAGGCCGTAGTGATTACACCGTTCGAGACAGCAGCCATGTGGAATCGTAAGTCCCGTGAAGCCAGGTGGGCGTTTGGGCGAAAACCAGTCAGGCTTATCGAGGTGATTGAAGAAGAGTCTAGAAGGAGGATTATAGAATTGAGGACATTA
This sequence comes from Petrea volubilis, assembly GCA_026212405.1. Lineage (NCBI taxonomy): Eukaryota > Viridiplantae > Streptophyta > Magnoliopsida > Lamiales > Verbenaceae > Petrea > Petrea volubilis. The sequence continues at coordinate 26,801,387 of CM047871.1, forward strand.
AGGAACTAATCTACATTTAAAAGAGATTTAAATAGTAAGATTTCTCTACTTGATGTTATGAAAATGTATGGTTTTAGAGTACTTCATTATTAATTATGAGTTTGTTGCTAACATATTTTACTATTTTTTGAGCATATAAACATAGCAAAATGGGTAAAGATTTTGATATCATAAAAAATCAATTTAAAAGAAAAAAACAATTATAACATAAAACAACAATTTTAAAAACACTAGAGGATTTACCTGAAAATTTAAGAATTCTTATTGCAATATATAATAATAAAGAAGATTATGTTCTTGATTTTGTCAATAAAACTATAAACCAAGATATTCTTAATAAATATGTTAAAGATCTAGAACAACTAGATAAAGAACTAGAAGAACTTTGGAAAGAAGATAGAACAATAGAAAATTATATTCTTATGACTTGTAAAAATCGAGAAAGAATAAATCTAATAAAATTTATATATCATGAAAAATAGGATCTACCTTACTTTTTCTAAATAAAAGGTATCGAATCTTAAACAAACCTAAAGTTTAGGGCAATAGAGCAAACAAATAAACTTTTAATAGTAAAATTACTATTTAAATAGTGAAATCACTTTTCAAAAGGGGTAGAATGAAAAGAATATTATAAAGTAGGGTATTTTGAAAATAAAATTATAAAATTAGGATATTTTAAAAATAAATTCTATATATATATAGAATATTTTGATGCGCTTCTCAATATATTATGGAAAATAATTTTTAAATTAACCTATTTTTATAAAATTATTTTCAAAATACCCTACTTTATAAAAGGTTTTTCTTTTTACCCCTTTTAAATAGTGATTTTACTATTTGAATAGTAATTTCACTATGTAAAATTTCTTTATTTTCTTTGTTGCCTCAAAACTTTTGGTTTGTTTATGGTTTAATACCTCCTATTTAGAAAAAATGAGGTAAATCCCACGTTTCATGATATATGAATTTTATCAGATTTATTCTTTCTCAATTTTTACAAGTCATAAGAATATAATTTTCTATTATTCTATCTTCTTCCCAAAGTTCTTGTAGTTCTTTTTCTAGTTGGTCTAGATCTTTATCATATTTATTCAGAATTTCTTGATTGATGCTTTTATTGACAAAATCAAAGACATAATCATCTTTAACATTATATGTTGAAATGAGTATCTTTATATCTTCAAGTAAATTTTCTAATACTTTAAGAATTGTTACTTTATGTTTATGAGTTATTCTTCTTTGAAATTGATTCTTTATAGTTTCAAAATCTTTACCCATTTTATATACTCTTCATAGAATATGTTTGTGCGAAAGTTATAATCAATAATGAAGTACTCTAAAATCATAAATTTTCATAAATCAAGTAGAAAACTTTAATATCGAAATCTTTCAAGAATATATTACCTCCTTTAAATCTTCAATTCCTTACTCCGATACTGGACTCGTCTTCTTTCACTTTGACAAGCCTGACTAGTTTTCGCCCAAACGCCCTCCTGGCTTCACGAGACTAACGGTTCCAAACGATTGCTGTCTCAAACGGTGCAATTACCACGACCTTTATAGGATTGGACAATTTAGGAAAATAAGGAGAAATATAAGATTAAAGGATTCTTATATTAAAATTTCAAATACTCGAAATTTATTAAAATAGAATGGCTTTATTTCCTTCAAAATGATTTATACAAACATTCTTTATAAAGGTTTACAAGGGTTTATAAAAGGCTGGTTTCTATTTTCTACTCTTGCTATGTATTTTTCAGATTGAGGATTCGATCTGAGTATTCGATGCCTCACAAATGAAAATCTAAACACAATTTAGAGAGTTTCAAAACGAACTATTCAGACTTCAAAGTTTTATTTGGCGTTTGCTGTTCTTTTCTTTATGCATTGGAACTATGTATTCATCTTTATCTTCACGCGTTTTCTTTATCAGATTTATCTTCATGTGAAAAAGTTGTCTGCCATAATGCTTTAGTAGGTAATGACGTCATTGCCACCGTCACTCCTTGCACTGATGTAAGCCCTTACATCATGATTTATAATATCCAATCATTCCACAAGCATTCTTCCTTGTTGTCTCTATGCAAAAGAAATCATGTATAATGAATTTATTGAGGCATTCCTTTAGAAGTGGAGATTTTATCTGTCCTCCTTTCCTCAATAGAATCCAGTTGTTAGCCTGCACGAATGCCTCATATTGACGCTCCCATAAAGACTCAGCAATTGATTGAATGGCTTTAATACCCATGGCTCTTCGTTCTGTGATCCATGAGTTTGTGAACTTAAAAGACTGAAAATTCTTTATACCGATTTCAATCTTTAAGTTTGTGTTTATAACATTTATGGTGATCATATGCTGAACTTCATGCTAGATTCGCATCTCAAGTTCTGGGGCTATAGAATAAAACTTGAGTATGACTTCTCTATTTCTAGCAACTTGACTGACCTGTGATTTAAAGCGGCCATCAAATTTTGAAATTTCATGAAGATCTTTACCAACATAGAGTAGATCTAAAAATCCATAGTTTGTAAGCTGAAAAACTTTGTGCGGATCAGCTCCAACTATGGCGGTGATTCTTGGATGAACACTATATCTTTTAGAGTAGAATAGTATCCTGGAATTCTCCCATTTATAGGCTTCTTCTGCAACTTCTTTACATTTCCTTTCCCATTTATTTGTGGGAACAAACTTGTCATTGGAACTCTTGCTATTGAAGCTTCCAGATTTATTAATTTTTATTTCAATAACCTCAGTATCAGCTTTAGATTTTGAAGCTTTACCTTTATTTTTCATGGAATCTAAGAAATCTTTATTAGATAATGTTTATTATCTTGACTTCCAGAAGACTCTGCTTTATCTTTTTCTTTATTGATTTCTTTTATGTCACTCTCCTTTTTAGCATCTCTTATTTTTTCCTTTTCTTTATCTTTTATTTCAAGGAAATTATCTAGTCTAGCTTGAATTTGAAGGGCTCTAGACAGACCTTCTTGAAAAATCTCTATAATTGTTTTTAAATTTAATTCAACCAACTCTTTAAGAGCTTGATTGTCATCAACACTGTCTTGACAAAACCAAGACAATATCAACAATCTCTTTTCAGCTCATTGGCCTCTTTATCCAGATCTATCTTTCTTTATGAATTTATTCCTGCAGAAAAACAAGAATTTATAAGATGATCTATATCATCAACACAATTTTTGGGAAATTGTCACCCATGAACGGATTTGATAAGTCTTTACCACAGACCGTTAGGCTGTGGACTAGCTGTATGTATAGTGCATACAATCACTCTATTTGCATTTAAAGGGAAATACACACCCATCTCATCTATTTTAGAGTTGGAGAACTCATTTTTTTTTTTTCTGAATTTTGTATTTCTGGATATGAAATCGACTAGGAAGTTATCTGAACCTTTAATATACTCTATTTTGAAACTCTAAAAGGACAGGAAAACTTGCAATCTATGTAGCCGTCTGTATTGAGGTGTATTGGATAATTTATTGAAAACTAAGGATTGTATCTGGGTATTATCGATTTGGACTTTGAAAGGCCGTTGATATAGGAAGAGAGAATTTCTGAATTCGTTTTATAATGGCTAGAAGTTCTTTCTCATGGGTTGTATAGCTGACCTTAGCTTGACCGAATGTACCACTGATATACCTGCATATCTCATTCAGATCTGTCTTAAGCACCGCTACCCAATAAAGATATGAAGCATCCGTCTGAATAATCAATTTATCATTTTCATCCGGGAGTTTTAATTCAGGCAATGATTTACATTCTTCATTTGGATTTTTAACAATTTCTATATGTCAATTGCTCCATCCTTTATTATTTTTTTTCAAAGCAATTTTTGTATTTCATGCTTTGTTTGGCAAGATTTATTATGAATCTCTCAGCATAATTTAAACAACCAAGGAATTTTTCAATTTGATTTCTGTTTTCCAATTTATCAGAAAATTCACAATTTTTTCTAGATATATGGGGTTCAAGTTTTATTCATTCTTTATTTATTTTTAACCCTAGAAATTCTATTTCTTCTTTACAAATTATCGCCTTCCTTTCAGATAAGACTATACCATTTTCTTTACAAGCGTTAGCAAATTGAAGTAGGTGAGATTTATGTTCTTCTAAAGTATTAGAAACAATTAAAACATCGTCGACATAAAAGACTAAAAAGTCTTTATATTTATTAAAGATTTTATCCATTCTTCTTTGATATATAGCAGGTGCATTCTTTAATCTAAATGGCATAACTAACCATTCGAACTATCCTTGTGGAGAACTGAATGTTGTATATTGTATACTTTCAGGTTCCATTTTTATTTGTCAAAACCCTGAAGTTCAATAAAATTTAGAATAATATTTCTTTCTTTTAACCAAATTTATTAAAACTTCTTCATTATGGAGATAGTAACTATCTGACCTAGTAAAATGATTTGGTCTTTTATAATTTATTACCATTCCAGGTTTACCACGCTTTTTCTCAGCTTCATTTTCAACTGTGAAAGTTGGGCTCCTAAAAGGACTATTACTCCTTCTAATTAAAGGTGGATTTTTCTTTAATAATTCATTTATTTGTTTATCAAATTCTTTTCTATCTTTTTCTGTGTATAACATAGATCTTTCTTTTATAATTATTTTTTATGTTAACTCTATCTTTGCTTTTAAATCTGACTCCTTATAAAAAGCCAGAGGATGATCGTTATAGTTTTCTTGTATATGTTTTTTTACATCTTCCAAAGATACCTGTTTTATTGTTATATTGTATATTTTTATTGGAATTTCATCATACGGTCTACCAAGCTTCGCTGGCCGAACTCTGAACGGTTCATTTATTCGTGGTAATTTTAAATAGTGATTACATTTAGTTTTTAGTATGACAGAATAAAGATTATGTGAATAAAACTAAAATTGTCGTAGGAAATCATTCCCTAACAATATATCAGTTTCAAGGGAGTTATATTCATAAATAATATTTATAGTAACAATTTTACTTCCTAATATTAAATTAATTTTATCCGCCTTTTTATTAATGTGTTCAGCTTGACGCGTAACACCCTTTATCTTTATATTTCCATTCTCTTGCCATTTAGTATATAGAAAGGATTTAAACAAAGTTGTTTCAGAACCATTATCTATTAAGGCACATGTTGTATCTTGAACTGTTATATGTACAAAGACATTCAAAGAAAAATTAATCCCCTTCATATTTTTACAAAAGATTTTTATATTTCATATTTAAAGTGTGACACCATGTTTTTTTTTTGTATTGTAATCACACTGGTTTAAGGAACTATTGTCCAAGATTATATCGTAATAGTCTCTGGCTATATCTCTATCTATATAACAAGGTACAATTATTCTTAAATCATCGAAGATTATTGAAACTTGTACCTCTTGATCACAAGTTATTAAATGACCTTCAAAATTTTTATATTGAAATATAATAGAAGCAACATTTGCAATTAATCCTTTATTTTTATGTCTTGCAAGGTAATTGCCTCTAGCTCCTGTATCTATTACTATATATTTTTGGTCCTGCCAAGATAAACATATTTTAGAATTACTTGAATATTATTTGAATATTCATTTTCTTCAATGTATATTTCTTTATTAACATAATTTTCTATGTCTGAAACCTCAGATAATTCATCTTGAAGTTCAATAAATTCGGCTTCTATACTCTGAATCTTTTTAGGTTTTGTACACTTTGATGATTTATGTCCAGTTGCTCCACAATTCCAACACTGGCATTGTGAAAGATTTTTATTTTTCTTATAGTTAAATTTTCTTTTAAAATATCATCTTTTAGGCTTTATATTTTTCTTTTAAAAATTATTATATTTTTCATATTTCTTTTTAAGAAATTTTCTTTTCTTTTTATGAATTCTTTCTCTATTACATCCCCATTGACTGGAAACCTCTAGTTCAATAAAATATAGAGGTGAAAATTTTTTAGTTCTTCTATATAAGTTTTGAGATTTACACAATTCACTTAATTCAGAAAAAAAGAAACTAATTTTTCTTCCTAGAGTTAAGCTTTCATCTTTATTTCTTCTTTCCATTTATTCATTATATAGTGATTCCAAGGGTGAGGAAGTTTTTAAAAGTACATATTGAGATATATATTCTGATCTTCACTCCTATAATATTGTGTATAATAGTATTCTTTAAATTCACATGTATATTGTTTTAAATTCTTCATACTACAAATTCTAAGATTTATTAAATTAGTTCTAGCTTCTTCTTTTTCTTTAGTTTTTTTCTTTATTAGATTCTAATTGCCAATTTTCTCCCAGAATTTCAGTTGAGAGATAAGTAACTAAAACTTCAATTCCTTTATCTGTGCTATCTACTAATTTAGTTTGTTTTTTTATCAAAGCTTTAGTGTTTTCAGTTAATCCTTTCCACCAATTGAAAACAATTCCATCAAAAGCGGCAATTAGAGAATCTATTTGTCTATTTGATGTCCATGTATCATCAACGTTGTATAAGAAGAAACCATTCATAGTATTTGCCCATGAAATTAAGGTTTTTTTTAGTATCTTCTTTACAGTCTATATTAAGTTTAGATTCTTCATAATTTATAGGTTCACTATAATTATTATCTGGAGTGAATTTATCAAATTGTTTTTGATATTGATCTTTCTTTATATGATCACAATATTCTCTTTTATATTTAGGAATAGGCATCATATCCGATTCCCCAAAATCTAAATTTTCAGGTTTTATGGTACCACTTGGGCCTCCTGGTTTATTATTAGTATTTACCAAAAACTTCATATACCTCTATTTCATAAAGATCCAGTTTCTCAAATTGGTTAATTAATTCATTAATTTCATTCATCTTTATCAGTTTCAGTTTCAGAATTTTGTTCTTTAGGTAGATTAGAAGATGTAGCTATATCTTTACCTTTATCTTCCCTTTTAAGGGCTTCTTCTTCAGCAGTAATTCTAGGTAATTCGATATTTAACATGTATGCGTCGAATGAATTTGGATTTATATCTTCTTTAAAGAGTTTTAAAGGTTTTATTAGTATTTCTCTTTCTTTTATTTTCTCGTCAAATTTATTTTTCTTTAGATACATATCTTTTATTAATTCCTCAATATTTGAATTGCAAATCTTCAAGATTTGAACCTCTGTTTTTAATTCTTTAAGCTCTTGACTAAGACCATAGATTAATTCTAGTATTTTATTCATCCCTTTATTTAATTCTTTAATATTTTTATTTATTTTTGCAATTTGTATTTTTTATATCTATCCTAATTTATTTGTGTATTTTGTCATGCATCTTTTATTTTTTGTTTACAACTTTGTATTTTTATTTTATTTTCGTTTATTTTAATAAGTTCATATTCTCGATTATATTTTTTGATAAGTGTATTTAAACTTAAAATCAAATTTATACCTTGTATCCATCGTTTAAGGTGTTTATTTGTCTTCATGCTTTACTAAGCATTTCAAGACCCTCATTTATTTGTTGTATTTTGGTATACAAATAATAAATTCTAAAAACAACTCATCTATGATAAACTGGATTCCTTAATAATATACGATTAAGCTCTTTTTGATATTTATTCAATTCCACTGAAGCCTTTGCTATGTATAGCTAGGCATTGCTAAGTAGAATCATTACAACTCTAATTCTTTTACAATACTTTAACCTTCTATTGTAACGTTCCCTCAAGTTAGCATTATGATGCTCCTTGACTATATTCTCTATCTTTAAATAATATTTGTATTTTCTATCGACTCTTGAAAATCTTTTTGTATAAGTAAACAGTTTACTCTTCGTTATGGAGAAGGTAACTGCCAATCAGTTTCATTACATGAAAAATCACAAGATAAGAGATCAAAATTTAAATCATCACTAAATTCTTTATAATTTAGATCGTAAAAATAATTAAATAATTCTTTAGTGATTAAAAGATTTATAAGTTAAAACTTTAATAGATCAAAATATTCCAGATTTTTCTTTTAACTTTAGAAATCTTTATAGGTTTTTATTTGAATAAGATGACTCTCAATAGCTTTAGCAATTTATATAGTATTTTTATCATTTTTAGGCGTTGTTGATGGCTCTGATACCAATTTGTACAAGGTGTTTTACTTGATTTACTTTATAAAAATTAAAACTTTAAATTAAAAAATTTAGTGAAAAATATTAAAACTTTATGACTAAATCTAGACAACATTTTAAAGATAGTTTGAAGATTTAATGTTTTAACAATGATTTTAGACAAATTTTATGGGTAAAATGTATTAAAATGATCAAAAATAGTTTAGGAGGGGTTTTAGTGAAATAAAGGTTAAATTTTGGATTTTTAAGAAAACACGCTGGCCCACATGAACAGTAAAACTGTCGTTTGAAATGATATTCTAGGTTATTTTAGTAAACTTTTAAAAAAGTGGGTTTTTTTAAAATTTTGAAAATTAAAAAGGTGTAAAATAAAAATGTTTCCTATATTATGGTGTGAGAAAAATATTTTTGAGGTAGTAAATCAAAAATAAAGCAAAACATGTTTTTGCACTAGAAAAATAAAATAACTTTGGTGATACAAAAAAAAAATTCAGTGGTAATATCAAAATTGTCATCCACGACATGCATTATGCAAAAATAACTTTTATTTTGTTATATAAAGGTATCTTTCCAGTATTAATAATTTTTATATGACAAATTCACTAGAAAAATTGTTGAATGATATCAGAAATTAGAATCTTACTTGTCATCATTGTTCTCAATAAAATAATAATGGTGACAATTTGGTGATTAAAAAATTATCGTTATAAATTAGTGACATTACCTTGTTATAAGTTGTTTCTATATGGGTGTCGCTAATTATCGATCATGATAATTTAAGCACAAATTTTATCATTACTGATACTTTGAAGACTATTCTTTTGAAAAAATAAAATTTGTTGTTATAAGTATAGATATGTAAGACACAATTACCCTCACCACCCCTAAGTTTAGACAAAATTACAAATAATCTCCTTTTATTTCAAAAATTACCAATACCCCTTGAGTTTTATCCCCTTATTGCTAAATAAGATAAAGTTATTGTAAAGCCCTTTTTCTTCTAGATATTTGTGATGGAGAATTACACTCACCTCTTCTAAATTTAAGCGAAATTACAAACAACCCCCTCTTATTTTAAAAATGAACAATTCCGCTTCGCCGGCGTATTGCCACCACCTAGATAGTCAAGCTACACACAAATTTTTTTCGTCTCCCAAACTCGTCAAAATTTCTCAATAAATTTTGGCAATGCTCCCTCCATTTTGATTTAATTGAACAAAACTAAATCAAATTATAACTCATCATTACATCTCATCTGCCAATTCCTTCGCCACTATCGACTCTATCTCAAAATAGATTTCATCAATGCGTTGTTCATTGCAATATAGCTCAAAACCTTTTCAAATTATGGCGAAAATTCTGTCGGAGAGCTCCGTCCATCATTGTATGTTTTCTTCCCAAAAATATTACAAATATACACTTATATAATTCGAAAACATACAATAAACACTCTTCAAGTTTCAAAAATCTTTTAATAAACAAGAGTATTTCTATCCTTAAAAAAAAATAGATGAAGAAATTGACCAAGAGTATTTTTGGCAATGCACGAATGACATTGTATTTTTTGTAAATATTGATATACATTAGAGGGAATTGGTAATTTTCAAAATAGGAAAGGATTATTTATAATTTAGCTTAAATTCAGGGAAAATAAGGATAATTATCCCTATATATAATTGACCGTAACTTTTATTATTTTCATGATAAATTGCTATCAATTTTTCTTTTAAATTGTGGTCTTGCTGCTCTTTAAAAATATTTTCGAGGCGTTATTTTAGAGAAATCAAATTTCATTGCAAAATTTTAACAAAAGAAAATAAAAGAAAATTTTCAATCTTTAACCGAAAATTTTCCAAGGTATTAACTAATCATATATATATATATATATATATACACATGTATATCAACTTGCCACTTGTAAATTCATATTGGTCAATGTCCAGTTATGTTACGTACGTCAACCATGTGAAAAATATAAAATAATACCTCGAGCTCCAATTTCGTCTGTAGCACTCTGGAATCTGGATTCAATAAAAATATATCATCACATACACAATAAAATATACATTGATCATCTAGTTGGCTAGTTAGGGTTGGCATCCTAAAAAACTTCAATTAAGAAATGGCAAGTTGCTATATAGAATTAAGAATTCATCTGCTCAAGGCAAGATTTTTTTAGTACAACCACAAAATTTGAATCTTTTAACCGAAAATTTTCCAGGGAAGGTGTTAACTACTCATATATATATCTACATGATAAATTTTCCAGGGAAGGTGTTTACTAATCATATATATGTATATTATCAACTTGCCACTTGTAAATTCATATTGGTCAATGTCCATTATTTTACGTAACCTCAGCCCTGTGAAAAATATAAAATAATACCTCCAACTCCATTAATTTCGCCTGTAGTACTCAGGATTCAATAAAAATGTATCATCATATACACAATAAAATATACATTGATCATCTAGTCGGCTAGTTAGGGTCAGCATCGTAAAAAACCTCAATTAAGACTTAAGAGATTGCAAGTTGCTATACAAAATTAACATCAATTAAGACTTAACATTACCACCTCAAACATTTAAACATAGCGATTAGTCTGTCAGAAAAAGAAAAAAAAAAAAAACCAATTTGCTATACTTTCGCACTGATGACCAGGAATAAAGCTTTCTTAGTGTTTGGTGTACGTAAATTATTTTTCTTTTTATGTATATAGATATAATAATTGAAGGTGAATTATAATCAAACTTCCTGAAGCTTAACTAAATTATGAATAATTCTCTATTAAATCCCTGGTTTTAGTAGGAAAAAAAAAGCACATGATTTTAAATACCCGTACATATTTCTGGCCAAAAAGGAAAATAAAAACATATTTAAAATTCTAAAATATATTAACGAAAATTCCCCGATGTGCTTTCATTTAAGGGTAAAATACCATCTTATATTTTAAAAAACAATATGTCAAATTAAATAGTCGTATATTTTAAATTTCACAAATTAAAGTGCCCCTTATCTTAATAGTTAATGTTATATCTTGTATCTTAATTCTAAATATCAAATCTTTACGTAGACAAATAATAAAAAGACCTTTAATATTTTATAAAAATTTGATCTCCAAATAAAATTTTCTAACTCCATCACTACATAGTGTCTTTTATTTGTAAAGGTACCCTTTATTAGAATTAATCATTTAACTTCAATTACCATTTTAAGTTTTAACGAAACTCTTATTTCTTCATTCATCCAAAACTTTTTAAGCAATCAAATAACAGCTCTAACTTGGAAAAGGCGAGTAGTGAGTGTATTAATAAAGAATCTATTGTGTTAAGATTATCTAGAATAACAATTTAAAATTTCAGCGATTTCGTTATAAAGGATTTGATTATAAATTTTACTTTTCAATATTAAATTAAATGGCGAACTACACTTATCTCATTTAAGGTTTGTCAAGATTACACAAAAAGTCCTGAGTATATGAAATTACTAAAGTCACCATTGAGTTTTGTAAAATTATATTCAAGTTAATGGAATGTGAGAAATCTCGATATTGCCATTAATGTTGATTTACAATCACCTACCCTAAGGTTATGTGAAATTACACAAAAATTCCTCAAGTATTGGAATTTACGACCACACCCCGACAACCTCTCCACATTGAAAATTCATTAAACAAAAATTTTCAAAATTGCCTTGCTCTAAGCTTCATAGTGATAGCTCAATTAAAGCCATTTGACCTAGGTTCACGGCTGGCCAACACATTTTAATTCTCACATTTTCGGCTGACTTCATCAAAATTCGACGACATCAACACCATTGGAACCACATTGCTTCAAGAATTCTCCATACGTAAGAGTAAACCATATTCAAAGCCCGCCCCCTCATCGTTGGTCAAATTGGTTCTCTCTTATTCGGTTGTTGACTTGACCGCCAGTGGTACCATTGGTTTCACCTTAACACCTTTCTCCAAATCTCAACCACCACATCAATCCTAAAAACATTTTGAAAAACAAAACGTCCCTTTTTTCTCCATTTTTATTTGTGAAACTTTAAGGGTAGGAGTTTTTGTTGGATAGGCAAACCTCACGGGGAGTAGTTGTAAATTTTGATACATAAAGGGTTTATTTTGTAATTTTTGCAAACCTCAAGATAGGTGTTTATAATTTAATTTACCATTTTGTCCAACAATTAATCAAAATATTGAAGGATAGTATTTTAAGAAAAAGACATAATTTCATGAAATGAACTTTAAGAGGTGTTTATAATTCATTATTTTGTCCAACAATTAATCAAAATATTGAAGGATTGTATTTTAAGAAAAAGGCATAATTTCATGAAATAATTTTAAGAGTTATTTTATTGCAATTTTAACAAACCTTAAGGGTAATATTAATAATTTCTCATATATAAGGAGCTTCTTTGTGATGTCGATAAATTTCAGGCTGGGGAGATAACTGTAATTTACCCTAAGTTAAATCATGCATAATACCAAATCGTTTTAATTTCAATTATTAAAATAAACGATCCTTGGTCGGTAAGAGACAAAACTTATAATATATTTTCGTCTCAACTTGTGGTTGGTTTAAAATTTTTACGTGTATTTTGTCTTTTCAAGTTTCATGGTCGCCTAGTTAAATAATTGATTATCCCATGTTGGAATTGGCACATCCAACCTGTTCATATGAATTAACAAGTTGCAAATTGTTTCAATGCCGATATTCTCACAACACGTGCCAACCATTGAATGGACTGATGAGATAGTCTCATACGGGCCCAACATATATACATATAAATTTGAAGCCCTAAAAGAATTGAATCCAGCTTGTTATTGTTCTAAAAGTCAAGAAACCTTAAAAAGCTGTACAATATAAATATATATATATATATACACACTAGTATGTAATCCGTGATATGCACGGAATGAATGATATCAATTACAAATTTAAATTAAATATCATATTGATAATTCATATTGCAATGAATTCTATGCATAATATGTTTTTTAAATTATGTGAATACGAAAATAATTCTTTTGATCAAACAACATAAACACTCTTGATATGAAAATGAAAAATAAGACTTTGTTTTACTAAAATAACAAAAATTCTCTTCACCATTTTAATAAAAATTTAGGAAACTTGAGAAATTGCAAGTTCAATATCAAATAATCTAATTAACATGTAAAATTTTGATACATAACAAAGATCAAAACTAAAACAAATAATCCTCTTCACTTCCTCTTAAAAAAAAAAACAAAACACAAAAAAAAAAACAAAAAATAAAAGTCCAACTCATAGCAACATGAATGATAAACATGCATATAATGATCGAAAACAATGACATCATTTAATATTATACAATAGACGATTACCATTTAGAAAAACTATACACCATCAAAATAGCAATTTGTCATCAGGGGTGAGAAAAGGTAGCACGTCCCTAGCTTGAAAAAATCATATTCACATTTTAACAAAAAAACGAAACCATTGTACAAAAAAAAAGGAAACGTAAAAGGAAAAAAATTAGGAAACATAAAAATGGTTTTAAAAGTTACCTCAAAAAGGACCAACACGCACAACCGCAAAAAATAGAAAACATAAAAACCATTGTACCGAAAAAACTAGGAAACATAAAAAAAGGAAAAAAAAAATAGGCAACGTACAAATGGTTTGGAAACTTACCTCAACAGGTACCAACAGGCAGAGTTGCAAAAAATAGAAAATGTAAAAATGGTTTGAAGTTATTCAAGTTCTTTTTAATATCTTTGAAAATGTGGTTATTGGTATTATAGTGAAAAGGTTAAAAAAAAATTCATCATTTTTTTTTTTTGATTGTGTGCCTTTTCCAAAAGTTTATGAAAAAAAAAAGAAAATCATCATTTTTTTTGATTGCCTAGTCATCGGCATTTTTTTTATTGTGCGCCTTTTGAGAATCTTGTATTAAATTAAATGTAATAATAATTTCATTGAAAATATATGTTTTGTTTTGTTTTGTTTAATGTCTTGTAATCAGCAGGTTTTATTTATTTATTTTTTTGATTGTGTTCCTTTTGAGAATCTTGTATTAAATTAAATATCATAATAATTTCATTGAAAAATATATTTTTTATTTTAAAAAAATTCAAAATTCTAAAAAATTAGAATTTGGTCAAAATTGGAGGAATTTGAGCCAAACAACTTCCTCAAATACATAATAGTACTGGTATGTAACCCGTGCTATGCACGGAATGAATAATATCAATAAAGAATTTAAATTAAATACCATATTTATAATTCATACTGCAATGAATTCTATGCAAAATATATTTTTAAAATTATGTGAATGCAAAAGCAATTTTTTTTTATCAAACTCCATAAACACTCTCGATATGAAAATGAAAAATGAGGCTTTGTTTTACTAAAATAACTAGAATCCTCTTCACTATTTTAATAAAAAATTAGGAAATTTAAATAATTGCAAGTTCAATATCAAATAAATATAATACGCAAAATTTTGATACATAACAAAGACTAAAATTAATATAAATCTTTCGAGTCGATTGATGGAGATGCCATTATCTTCTTGACATGAATCTGCAAACACGCACACACAGACAAAAAACTATAATTATCTAATAACAAATATCGAATAGTTTGTCAAATAATTCATTAAAAACTTTGAACATACTGAGGTTTAAAACAAATGATACATATAATAGGCAAATTTATAACCAATAATTCTTTTTTGAAAAAAGTAAAATTTAAACAATTTAAATGGAAGTTGTGATGAAAACTATAGTCGGTTGAATGAAATGAGTGAGTCCTACAAAATTTTGACTTACAAACAAAGGAACTAAGTTTGAATAATATAATTTGATGAGATGATGATAATTTATGAGAATTAAACATATTAATAAAGGTTTTATTAAAATAAAATAACAAAAAATGATCATTCAATCAATACAGTATAAAACAAAATAATAAATAATTTAAAAATAAATTGAATTACACACATGTGTACGTACTACAAATAACAATTAAACCTATTATTAAAGTTTTCTTTACACCTATTATTGAAGGAGTGGATTGACTCACTTTAATACAATTAAATCCATTATTGAA
Organism: Petrea volubilis; assembly: GCA_026212405.1. Classification (NCBI taxonomy): domain Eukaryota; kingdom Viridiplantae; phylum Streptophyta; class Magnoliopsida; order Lamiales; family Verbenaceae; genus Petrea; species Petrea volubilis. The sequence continues at coordinate 26,816,577 of CM047871.1, forward strand.
GTTTTCATTAAATTAAAAATAACAAAAGACCGTCGAATTAGTACAATATAATAACTCAATAATAAACATTTTAAATGAAAGTTATAATGAAGACTACTGTCGATTGAATGACATGAATGAGTTGGACAAAATTTAACTTGCGAACAAAGGAACTAAGTTTGAATAATATAATTTCATGAGATGATAATTTTTTAGAATTAAACATATTAATAAAGGTTTCGTTAAAATAAAATAACAACAAAAGATCATTCAATCAATACAATATAAAAAAATAATAATTAATTTAAAGATAAATTGAATTACACACATATGTATGTACTAAAATAACAATTAAACCTATTATTGAAGTTTTCGTTAAACCTATTATTGAAGGAGTGAATTGACTCAATTTTGATACAATTAAATCCATTATTGAAGTTTTTCATTGAATTAAAAACAACAAAAGATTGTTGAAATAGTGCGATATCAAACTTACCAATAAACAATTTAAATGAAAGTTTTGATGAACATTACCGCTGATTGAGTGAGATGAGTGAATTGGACAAAGTTTTGACCTACGAACAAAGAAACTAAGTTTGAATAATATAATTTCATGAGATGGTGATAATTTTCGAGAATTAAACATATTAATAAAGGTTTCATTAAAACAACATAACAACAAAAGATCATTCAATCAACACAATATAAAACAAAACAACAATTAATTTAAAGATAAATTGAACTACACACATGTGTACGTACTAAAATAACAACTAAACCTATTATTGAAGTTTTCGTTAGACTTATTATTGAAGGAGTGAATTGACTCAATTTGATACAATTAAATCCACTATCAAAGTTTCATTGAATTAAAAACTAACAATTTATCCTTCTTGTTAATGAAATATGAATTGTACAATAGTTGATTAATGAACCTTTTCAAAGGAACCTTTTGAAAGGAGAAAAAAAATGAATTGGACCAGGGCAACAAAAATGCCATTCAATTCTTACATTTGACCGAGAACTCCTTAATCAATATAATAATTTAATATAAAATTTATTAAATAAGAAATTAATTAATTTGTATTGAAAAGTAACCATTATTTTAATGAATTGAATTGAATTGAGGCAAGAAAAATTGTAATCACTTCTGACCCCATGTACGAAGAACTTTAATAAAATAGTATGAAGTCAAGAAGGATTCAAATTAGCATTCTCTCTCTACCAAAAAGAATGAAAAGGTCAGCACAAGAGCAAAAGAAACGTAAAAATACAAACAAATATATCCAACTAAATAGGAATACAATAACAAAAAACACAAATCAAGAAAAACAAATGAGAAATGTAAAAACTTATCATAATCTGGACTCTTACTCTCTCTATACTATTATCCATGGAATTCAATTATATTTTCCCTATTTCTCTAATCAAGAAGAATGAAAAGTTGAACAAAAGAAATGTAATCTACGATTCCATTATTCATTAAACTCTATTAGACTATTCCTCTCTCTCTAATCAAGAAAAATGAAAAGGTGAACAAAAGAAACGTGAAAAAAAAACAAACAAACAAATGTACCCAAAAAAAATAGAAAAACAGTAATGAAAAAACAAACCAGAAAAAGAAAAATAAGAGATATAAAAATCATTGTACAAAAAAAAATGTAAGAAAAATAAAAACCATTATATAGGGAAAAATATAAGAAATGTAAAAATAGCTTGGAAAGTGACCTCAAAAGGTACCAATAGGCACATCTGCCAAAAATAGAAAATGTAAAAATGGCTTGAAGTTACTGAATTGATTTGTTTTTCTTTTGCAGATGTACCTATTAGTCTTTTAGTCAAAAAGGTCAAAAAAAAAAAAAAGAAAAGAAATTATCAGTTTTTTTTTGTTTTTTTTTTTTTTGCTTGTGTGACTTTTAGAATTCTGGAATTAAATTCAATGTAGGGTTAATTACATCCACTATCCCTCTAAAGATACAAAACTACAGTTGGTTCCCCAAAAATTTTTAATATTACCAACACATACCCTGATAAATTTCAAAATTACAAATACCCCCCTGGTCAGCCGGTTGCCGGTCAAAAATAATTGACGTCAGCAAAATTTTCAATGAAAACTTGAATATACCTTGCTCTAATTTTTATACATTTTTTTCATGGGGTTAATTACATCTATTACCCTTCTAAAGATACGAAACTACAGTTGGTCCCTCAAAAATTTTCAATATTACCAACTCATACCCTGATAAATTTTAAAATTACAAATGCCCCCCTGGTCAGCTGATAATATACCTTTGTAGTATACCTAAATTGTAGGGGAGATATTGGTAATTTTTAAATTCCCCAGGATATGTTTTGGTAATATTGAAAATTTTTGGAGGACCAATTATAGTATTCAATCTTCGAAGGGGTAATAAATGTAATTATCCCTAGACATAAATACTTAAATTAAAATATCAAAATATACATACTTAAATATTTAAAAAAATTATATATATAAATAAATATACAATGCACAAACAAGGGACAACTTCTTCTTTTCAAATATAAAGTGCACTCTGCACATGCAATAAATTGATGATGCTTGGAGATAGTTGTGATGGTGGTGGAAGTGTGGTTCGTGGTGGTGACAAAATCGATTGTCGACAAGAGTGTGACCATCGGGGAGAAAAAACGGGAAGAGAAAAGAGGGGGGGGGGGGGTCATATGCGATTTTGGGGGAAGAAAGGGATGGGTTTTTTTTATGGGCTCGACCATCAGCAATAAATTTAGGAATTAGAGTGAGTGTTGTGATATTTGACTCTCTTTGATCGCCGGTCAACCGAAGTCTAATGGTGTTGACTGGGGCGCTATAGGAAAATTGAAATCGTGATGGTTCAATTGCCGCAAGTTTTGTTGGTCTTTACAAGCATTTATTTTTCAATTTATTTTTTTATTTTTAAAAATTAGGGGTAAGACCGAAAGTTCATGAAAAAATGACCGAAAACCTGCTGCTCAGGGGTTATTGGTAATTTTAAAATTCTTAGGGTATGTTTTGGTAATATTAAAAAATTTTGGAGACCAATTGTAGTTTTCAATCTTTCGAGGGGTAGTAGATGTAATTATCCCAAATTAAAAATTAGGGATAAAATCGGAAGTTCATGAAAAAATAACCGGCAACCGGCTGACCAGGGGGGTATTTGTAATTTTGGAATTTATCAGGGTATGTGTTGGTAATATTGAAAATTTTTGGGGGACCAACTGTAGTTTCGTATCTTTAGAGGGGTAGTGATATAATTAACCCTTAAATGTAATGATTGCATTGAAAATGATATTCTTTATTTTTTTTTAAAAAATCAAATTTGGATTTGATTAAATGTCATGATTGCATTGAAAATTATATTTTTTGTTTTTAAAAATAATCAAAATTCTGAAAAATTAGAATTTAGACAAAATTAGAGGAATTTGAGTCAAACACCTTTCTCAAATATAATAAAACAATATCATTTTTTTTTTTTGTGCTTACGTGACTCTTAGAATTCTGGAACTAAATTAAATGCCATGATTGCATTGAAAATGATATTTTTTTTGATTTTTTAGAAAAAATCAAATTTGAATTTGATTAAATGTCATGATTGCATTGAATATTATATTTTTTTATTTTTAGAAAAAATCAAAATTCTAAAAAATCAGAATTTAGTCAAAATTAGAGGAATTTGAGTCAAACACCTTTCTCAAATATATAATAGTATCGATTGATTGATATATATATATATATATATATATAAATATGTGTGTGTGTGTGTGTGTGTGTTCGTGTCATGTGGGGAAAGATATTTAAAGCGCCAAAATAATAATAATAATAACAATAATAATAATAATAATAATAATAATAATAATAATGGATCAAGCTTGACAATGTCCTAAAAGTCAAGAAAGCTTATAAGGTTGTATTATATATATATATATATATATATACACACACACACACTAGCATGTATCACGTGCTATGCACGGATATCATAATTTATTGTACTACATAAAAAGATAATTTATTGTATCATAATTTATCACACTAGCATGATTTTATTTTGATGAAATACGATACTTTATTATTATTAATGTCTTTTTTCCCAAATATATTTATATAAATTGTGAGAGAGAGAGGGCAGATTGTAGTGGTCCATGTCTATATATATATATATATATGTGTGTGTGTATGTGTGTGTGTGTGTGTGTGTAGAATGGAAAATATTTGAAAAACACATGTGTATTAACATTTCAAGAGTTGGTGAGTTTCAATAATTAGGAGATATAAATAAGAAATTTACAATTACTGCAAACCAATCAAATAATTCATTTTAAATAATTCAAAATTCTAAGAAATGAAAATTTGGTCAAAATTGCACATTATGGTCAAAAGGCCTCCTTCAAATATATAATAGTATAGATATATATACATCTATATACATATATATATATATATCACGGGCCAATGTATTTGAAGCGCTACAAGATTGAATCCAGCTCGACAGTGCTCTTAAAGTTAAGAAACCTTATAAAGTTATACAATATATACATATATATAGGGATAATTACTCCCACCACCCCTGAAGTTTGGCCATATTACAAATAACACCCCCTTGTATCAGAAATTACCAATACCCCCCTGTGTTTTGTTGTCGTCTTACAATTTTCACCTTCCGTTAAGTTGACTAACAGTCAACGTTTGCCCTCCGACGTGATCTCCCGAAATTACCCTTCTGAAGGCGGGAATGCAATTTAAACAAATATGAATTGATTCATTTACCCTTGAGGGTGTTTATGGTAATTTTATATAATGTCAGGGGGTTAAATATAATATTTTTGTTAAAGTGACATAATAGCCGTTGTATGTATTTTTGTTGCATGCAGGGGAACCTGCCAACATAATTTTGCCTGCATGGGAACCTGCCAACTCAATTTTGCATGCATGGCCAGAAGTGAACAAAACTTTAAAAAAGCAAAACAATAGTATTCATTAATAGTATTCATTACAACACAGCCAGAAGCATAACTGAACTTGTTCAAAATCAAAACAATTATGCTCATTACATAATGATATGAAACAACAACAAATATTTTCCAAAAAATGCATCCATAAGGTCATATTTGTGCATCGGGTAGAGGGGCTGAAGATGAATGCCTATCGTGTATTTTCTTGGACCTTGTCTCTCTTTGATGAGTAGTTGATGGCACTAAAATATGCTGGGAAGCAGACCCTTCTTGCTGTTTGTCCACTCCAAGAATCTTGCCTCTTGCTACCCAAGATGCTCTTCTTGTACTTCTTCTTGTTTTCATTCCTCCTTTAGGCCTTGGTACGATGTATTTGTTTTTAACTTTTTTGGAAGTAGTAGGAACTTCTGAATTAGTCTTGACACATGTTTGGGATGATGTCAATGTTTGTGTCTGCCAAAAAAATCGAAGGCAAAAAAATCACAATATTAATGGCATAAGAATGGCAAATATTTAAAGGCATGACTTAACAAATAAAACTTAACAAACCTCTATTGATGGTCCAATACTCCTTTTCCTTGATTGTGTTGGTGCAGCAGCAGCAGCCTGTCCACCATCGCCCTTGGGACAAAAGGAAAAAGAAAAAAACATTATTAAATAGTCACAAGTCCCTTCTCACAAAAAAATCAAAATTAAATAATAAGGAAGAAGACTATATAACTCACTATGACTACCTTCTATAGATTCTATAGCCAATTTTGAAGCCCTATAGATTTGCATGTAAGGAGGATCTACCCCAAACTTGCCCAATTCACTCCTAATTCCTTTCACCTTCATGTCTGGGTTTTCCTTCAAAACATCAGCTAACTTAGATGACATCGATTTAGTACTAACATCTTTTTTAGTATCTTTCCTTATACATGTGTGCATGTTATTGTATGTTTTAATTTTAAAACTGACACCATTACTCATCACAGACACATGAATTCTCCAAGGACATCCTGCATTCTCACAAACACAAGTTACCCTAGTCTTCTCATTTTTTTCCTAACCAACGAAAACCCCTCTTGAACAGCAAACTCTTCTAATTTCTTCCTAAACTCATAAACACTCTTAAAAGACTGCCCTACTTTCAGAACTAATTTTTTAACACCTCCATCTTCATAATACAACATAGGTTCACCCCTTATTGAACCCCTAAATGGATCATTTGGTACTCATCGTCTGATTCATTAAAGCTTTCATAGTGATCATCACTGTGATAATCAGACAATGCATGATGATCTTCATCAAGAAGTTGGAAACCCTCATTGCTCCCCTCATTATCACCTTCCCCATGACAACCCCCCTCACTGCCCCCCTCATTATCACCCTCCCCATGACAGCCCCCCTCACTGCCCCCATCACTGCCCCATTCACCCTCACTGCCATCCTTAATACCACCCTCAATGCCCCCCTCACTACCCCATTCACCCTCACTGCCAAAACCCTCATCATTTTCCCCTCCCTCATTTTCAATATACACATCAAATTTATCACATACACTATTCGTATCAAACATAACCAACACATCACAGTCACTACACACATATATTCTTTCATCAAACCCATACACACTACTAGTCACATTAATCATATTAGAATGTCCTAAGTTAAATAGACCCTTCACATCATCCACAAAGTCTTTATAATTGTACATATCCCTAGCAATGTTACATAATTCCTTACATTTTTCACCATAATAAACCACTATATAGTACACTTTATCCATAACCTACAAAAAAAAAACAAAATAAAAATAATTAGGGCTTGCTTAGACAAAATTACAAACAAAAAAAAGCAACAAATTACAAAAAAAATAGTTAAAACACCAACAAAACACCTTCTTTACAAAACTTGGAACAAAAAAATTGGGGGTTTTCTACCAAAATTTCACAACACACAAAAAACCGACGTCATCACATCTCAAGAACAAAAGGCCATCATATTATTTACTTAAAACGAAAAAAAAACCCCCAATTTTTCGAAAACTAGGGCACCAAAATGTACACCAATCACTATCAAAGTTCAATAACATATCACACTCACAAAGGATTCAAAGAAACATACTAAGAATTTTGAAAAAAAAACTCAAAAAATTATCATGCCCCAAACCCTATTTTGGACGGAAAAAACGAAGCTCAAACAATGGGTTACCTCGTCACCGCCGTTCACGTACGCGTCGCCATCGTCCAGACCAGCCGGAGCGCCCACCAGCCGTTGAGCTTCATGTCGCCGTCGATCGTCCACCTCCAGCGGTTTGAAAATCGATGGGTTACCTCGTTGCCGCCGTTCATGTAAGCGTCGCCGCCATCCAGACTCGCCAGAGCCCCCTCCAGCCGATGAGCTTCACGTCGCCGTCGATCGTCCACCTCCAGCGTGTTGAAAATCGATGGATTAGGGCTTGGGAAAATTGCTGGGTTTGAAAATCGTCCATCTTTTCTCTCTCTCTTTCGCATTGCTGTAACAAGCAACAAAAAACTAAGGCTTTTTACCAAAAAAAAATAACCTAGGGGTAATTTTATCATTTCACCCATTTCCCAATATTTTGATATTTTCATTAAAAAAAATTCCAGGGGCAAAATAGACATTACATTGATTTCGTCTATTTTACAAATAACCCCACAAAACACAGGTGGGTATTGGTAATTTCCGATACAAGGGGGTGTTATTTTTAATTAGGTCAAACCTCAGGGGTGGTGGGAATAATTATTCCTATATATATATATATATATATGTTATATCCTTATTGCATGGGCCAATGTATTTGAAGCACCACAAAACTTGAATTTAGCTCAGCAATATTTTTAAAGTCAAGAAACCTTACAAGGTTGTACAATATATGTATGTATATGTCTATCACACAGACCAATGCATTGGGAACGCTATAAAAATTCAATCCAGCTCGATGATGTTATAAAAGTCAAGAAATATATAAAGATTGTTTTGAGATATATATATATATATATATATATATATATATATATCTCAAAATCCTATGGAATATGGAGCAATCTATTTGAAGCGCCAAACAAGTTGCGTGTAGCTCGTTAATGTTCTAAAGGTCAAGTGTGAAGAAACCTGTACAAGTTTTGCTATCCCAACGTGAGGTTGGTCTAAAATATTTTGCCTGTTTAAGTTTCGCGATCGCCTCATGAAACAGCTTAAAAAATTAATTATTTTACACGGAAATGGGCATCTCTAGTTTGTTAATATTAACTAGTAATATTGACATATTCGATACGTATACATAATAAAAAAAATTTAATTTAATGGCATACTAAATTTTTTTTTAGGATCTATATTATCAAAATGTTTTTAATTATTTTTTTATAGATTCATAAAATTATTAATAAATAAAAATAAAATAATTTAAAATAAAAAATTAAGTAATTCAAAAAATAATATTGAGGAGTATTGGGGAATAAAAGACAATAGAGAGGAGAGAGAGGGAGGGGGAGGGGTAGAGAAAAAAGGGAAATAAAAGAGAGGGAGGGATAGAGAAAAAAAATGGAAAAAAGAAATAAAAGGAATGTGTAAGTTTGTAAAAGGATAGAGGAGAGAGAGAGAAAGTAAAATAAATAAAAATAAATTGACACACCAGATAAAAAGGATAGATCAAAAGTAATTGTAAAGGGTGTTGCCTCTTTATATAATGGTATAGATTAATAAGTGGGCATATTCAATGTGTGTGCAAAACTAAAAATATATATAAATTAACTAGTTGTCTCTTTATATATATATATATCTATATATATATATATATATCTTTACTTATTTTTCTATGAGATATCTCCAGCAAACATGAATTAATAAGTTCCACCGGTGACTGGATTGCTCATATTTTGGAAGCGAATGTATTTGAAGCGCAAATTTGTCTATATATGCCCTAAAATAGACAACAAGAAAGCTTTATTCCTAGTCATTTTAATATATTGAATTTGTATGTTCAAATTCAATGAATTTACAATGGGAATTAATGAACTGATGTCACCCTAAAACTTATGTCTATTCTGTGAAAAGTTATTATAAATAACTGTTTATTTCATGATATCACATTAGGGGGCTTCTAAAATAAGGTAGGGTTGTACTACCTATCATTAGGTACCCATCTCTCTTGTTGCCATGTATCTTAATTTATTTATATATATTTTGTGTGATTAAGTTTGTAATTTATTTTTTTACCTACAACCTATTCATTAGTTTTCTCATCTCAATATCTAAAGTCCATGTTCCAGATTTTTCTCCGGAATTATCTCCCAAGTTGCCAACACAATCTCAACAAATAAATATGGAAAGTGTAGAACAATAAATTTTTATTTCAATAATTTATATCTATATATACATGCATATATATATATATGCACGTGTGCGTATGCAATGTAGACATTCTAAGATAATGGATAAATAAGTAGAGAAATAATCAAAAAATTATAAAGATTTTTATTTTAATAAATTTAATTTTCTTAAAGACAAAAAATGGAATTACAATTTCTTCATTAAAATAATTAACTCACATTTGTTATGTGTAATTAGCAATGAAAGTTATATATCATATTACTATTGGTATATGGGAGTTATGGAATTGTAATTTATAATTCTATAGGATAGAATTAATAATTAATTAGTGACAAATATAAATGTCGCAATATTCAACAAAATAGAAATTAATTTATTAAATAAATAAGTTTCATTAAAATTATAATTAAGAGATGGATATATAATTTCAATTATTTTAATCTTAATTATACATATAAATATTTTTTTGTATACTAAAATTATAATTAAGAAATAGATATATAATTTTAATTATTATTTTAATTTTAATTATACATATAAATTTTTTTTGTACAGATGGTATGCCATTTTAAATCTTAATTAGTTTTAATTACGTATTTTATGACTATATATTTGTGTGTAAACATATATAACGTGGTTGACGTGATATGAAATACTTATAATATATAATCAAACATATAATACGAATAGCACTAGAAGTAACTTATGCTTAAATGAAAAGATGAAAGTGCAGTTATATCGAATGTTCTAGTTTTATATGATATCTCTACTATTAGTAAAATACCAGTGGTATTTTATAATAATTTTGTACATTTACTTTGGTTATAAACTTATAATAAATTTTCTAATGTTTAACGTAAAAATATATTAACTTTTAAGTTAAATTATGCCAAATCAAATAATTAATTTTGAACCGTATAATGAGAAACAGGTTAAAAAAAAAAGAAATAATTTAATTATCAAAATTAATATTTAATAAGTATTTTTTTCTTGAAATATAAACTAAAAATATTTTTAATATAAATTAATAAAATGTTACAGTATTTTATAAAATATATATGTTTGATGAAAGATGAATTTTTTCTAATAACTTACATAATGAGACAAAATGTTTTAAATAATTTATTCTAAATTAGAAGATATGCATATTTTTATGTTGCATGCTCTAATTTGTATTGCTTATTATATAGTGATTCTATATAATACCTATTTCGGTCATAAATCAATTATTATTATTTTTTTGTGTATAAATATATAATTTTTAGTTTCAAGTTAAATTTATGCTCTTATAATCAATATAATACATTGAAAATGATATAAATTGTGATTTTGATTGGTAACATTGCTATATTAGATAACGTGTAATGGAATATTATTTTTGTAGATACATTACAATTAAAATATACTTAATTAAAAAATAAAGTATTTGATGAATGGATAGGATAAGATTGGTTTAATACACCACATACATATAAATAAAACTTAGAGTTGTAGGTAACTAATAGGTAGCAGGTTATTCAAACCTAAACAACAAGTTTCAGGTAATAGCAACCTGTTGTACAAGTAACAAGTACTCTCACAATTTATTAGAATACTAGAATACCTAATGTTAACCAAGTACAAAGGGTACCTTATTTTAGACAAACCCATCACATTAACAAAGCGTTTTCTTTTAATTTCTCTATCCTCTCTTTTAGTCTCCACAGTTTTAAATAACTTAAATTCGATAATTGTTTAGGTTTGTAATGTTATTATCTCAAGAAAGTTGGTCGTTGCAATCACACAACTAGGTCTCTTGTGGTTTGTCAAACTAGCACGATGGACCCTATATTTTCCTAATTGTTATAAAAAATCATATGTTTTTGAAAAATTGTGCACCACCCTCTCTGTCATAGTTGGTATGAAAAAATAATTTACAAAAAAAGGAAAATAATTAATTACAAAAAAAATGAAAAAAAATGGTATCAAAGAGTATTAGGAGATGAAAAGGATATATATATATATATATATAGAGAGAGAGAGAGAGAGAGAGAGAAATTAAAAAGAATGACAAAAATGATAGAGGAAAGAAAAAGTAAAAGAAAAAAAAAAGACAAACCAAAATTAATTATTGAAAAGTGTTCTCCTTTTATATAAGGGTATATATAGATTAATAATGACAATTTTAATATGTCACTTTTGTATTTTATTATTAATATAACTTTTTTTTTTTTGCAGTGAAAGTCCATTGTATTCTAAAAGTATCAGGCACATTGTTGACAGTATGTCAAGCAACCTATTAGAAATGTCAGATATAAGTTATGGACTTCTGAACTAGTACTTCAAACAAGTGTTAGATTCTAATTTTAAAAGTATCCGTATTAGATAGGACCTTAGGAGTACTTGTAAATATTAGGGTGGAGGTACATCAAAAAAACAATGGTTGAAGTTGTAGCATGAAGGCAATTGTCAGATTTGGTGAAATCAGACTAAATTTGAACATTTTTCAAATGTACCGAACTAAATATCAAGAATAACGCAATTTGTTGAGCTTTCACATCGATTAGGAAGAGACATCATAATATATATATATATATAACTATGATAGAATAAGAAGTTATTTATTTATTTTTGGTAAAGATAAGAAGTTATTTATGATAATTCAAAGGTTATGGCTTTTTGTAGAACATATACGAATTTTAAGTTCACATTTGTTCATAGAATTTCATCATAGATTTGTTGATTTTGCATACAATCATTCAACGTATTCGTTCATTTGATTCATTGAATTTTGACAAACCTTTAAAAGAGTCGCGCCCCTTGATTTCATTAATTTAAAACATTTTATTTTCATTCAATAAAAGTTTAATTATATAAATTAAATTTTCCAACGTTGTCGATCTAGCTCATGGAAATCCTACATCCTGGTAGAACTATACTTATGAAATTACAAGTTGCTATTTTCAGTTAACAATTGACACTATTGGATTCACATTACGTGCCTCAAATAGTTAAATATAGATGTGTTAGAAAAGTAATACTTATTGCCGATGAACCTAGCTTAAGTGGCGAAGTTGAGGCCCCCAAGACTCTTAAAGTTCTCGGTTTGATTTTCCATCGATGCATGTATGGGTGTTTATTTCTACCTTAATGGTAGTTTATTGTTCTACTTTAACAGTAGTTTGTTCGCTTATTTGTAGTTTGGTTTGTAAACGCAATAGTTTGGATATGATGTAATAGTTTTGATAGATAGGATGTGCCTAAGAAGGGAGGGTTGAATTAGGCTTTAAAATCTTTTTTAAGATTTTTGTAAAACGCAGCGGAAAGTTTAAGGTTTTAAATATCAATGCTTTGCTTAAAAGATAATTACTGTCTGAAAGTACCAACGATAATACCAGAGCAGTAAGTTATTGGTTCTGTAAGTACCAGTAATAGTACCAGAGCAAGTAATAATATAAAATATGCAAAGCAATAAACGACACAGAGATTTATCCTGGTTCACCCAATTGTGCTACGTCCAGTTCCTAAGTTTTCACTTAGGGTAACCTGTTAACAACAAACGGTATTAGTACAGTTACAATATAAGTTCCAGTGTAACAGGTAACTATAAATCAAGAGTTAAAAACTCTTGATAAAAAGATAAATAACAAACAATTTAACCGGCCCCTGAAGCGAGATAGTGTGGTTGGTTCTGGCGGTTAGTTCGCAGTTGAACACTTCTGCCAAGACCTCGGTGTAGCACGCTTAAACGTCCACTAAACACCTAGCTGGAACTACCAGTGCAACAGCAACTCCACGACCCAGCAACACTTAACAACTCAACTCACTCTCAAGGAATTCTTGTGCTTGGAATCTCACTCTTCACCTCGAAAGTCCCTCGAGAAAAGAAAACACAAGCAAACAAGAATTATATGATGGTAAGAATCTTGATATTGAACTCAATACTCTCGTTTCAACTATAAGACTCTCACACAATCACCTTTTTCAAAGGGATGAGAGTTCCCCTTTAAATAATGATAGTTCCAACGGCTATATTGATGAGAAAAAAGGAGCCGTTTGTGGCCTTGATTCTAGCCTAGCAAATCACGTTCAAAAGGCTATATTGATGATAAAAGTGGAAGGTGTTGTTATGATTTTAATTCTAGCAGAATAAATAAAGTTCCAGATTGTATTTAGGGCAAGTTCCAGACGTGATTAATGTATTCAAATTATTCCAAGTCAAACTTACCAATACGATGAAGATATGATCTTAATTTCAACAGAATAAATAAAGTTCGAGATTGTAATTAAGGCAAGTTCCAAATGTAATTAATGCATTCAAATCATTCCAAGTCAAACTTACCAAAATGATAAAGATGTGGAGTATAATAATAGGAAAGGCAATCGGTAAATTTCCATCTAAATCTTCCATCAAGATTTAGAACATGTGGTAATTAATATTAAGGAAAGATATTAATCAAATCTTATTCTTTCCAAACAAACATGTGATGATATAAATGAAGGAATTAATGTTTGTTAGGAAATAATTTGAATTTGAGAATCAGGAGCACATCAAATATCTTTTCGGTATTAAGGAAAGATATTAATAAATCAAATCTTATTCTTTCCAAACGTGTAATAATATAAAAGAAGAAAATAATATTTTGTTAGGAAATAATTTGAACTCAAAAATTAAGAATACATCAAATATCTTGGAAATATCAAAACATACCTTAGTTGTACCAAAGATATCAACAATCTCCCCCTTTTTGATGATGACATGAGATTTGATGTAATTTAGAAAATAAATACTTAGCGTAGCTCCCCCTGAGTTTATGTAGAGATTTTTGAAATAACTCTCCCTGAATATGTGCTTCTTTTCTTTTATAGAAGATTGATAACAAGATAATTTATAGAGTATGGAAATAATAAATTCTAACAAATAATCATAGGTAAAATAAAAGGAAAGGTAAGAGCAAATGATTTAAGGCAATCAAATAAGAAATAAGGATATCAAATCTAATTACTCTCCCCCTTCATCATCAAAGAGGGCAAAAACATGCAAACAGTTTATACAAAATCATGCAATTTTGTAATTAGAAATTCATTATTATGCAATTTTAGGAAAATCAACTATCCCTAATGCAGTTCTAAGCACACAAAATCTTTCTTCACTTAATGCCTTAGTAAAAATATCTGCTAATTTATGCTCTGTATTAATAAATTCAATGCAAACATCACCTTTTTGTACATGATCATGAATAAAATGATGCTTAATCTCAATGTGCTTAGTACGAGAGTGATGTACAGGATTTTTAGTGATGCAAATGGCACTTGTATTATCACACAGGATAGGAATTTCATGTAGTGTGATACCAAAGTCAAATAAGACTCTTTTCATCCACAATAATTGAGCGCAACAACTTCCTAGTGCCATATATTCGGCTTCAGTAGTGGATAATGCAACAACACTTTGCTTTTTTAGAAGACCAAGACACCAAACATTTATCAAGCAATTGACAACTTCCACTGGTATCAATTCTACAACCAGCATAGTCAGCATCAGAAAAACCAGTGAGAGTAAATTCATTAGAACATGGATACCACAAACCATAATCAATTGTGCTTTTAAGGTATCGCAATATTCTTTTAACAACTGTAAAATGTGATTCTTTAGGAGCTGATTGGAAACTCGCACAAAGACAAGTAGCAAACATTATATCCGGATGTCTAGCAATTAAATATAATAAACTACCAATCATACCTTTGTACATTTTTTCATCTACCAATGCACCTTCATCATCTTTATCCAACTTGGTAGTAGTATGTATAGGAGTAGACAAGGATTTACATAGATCCATATTGAATTTCTTTAATACCTTTCTTGTGTACTTGCCTTGGGAGATAAATATCCCTTTATCTGTTTGTTTGATTTGTAGTCCAAGGAAGAAGCTCAATTCTCCCATGAGACTTATTTCAAACTCTTGTTGCATACTTCTTGCAAATTCCTCACAAAGAAAAATATTAGTAGCACCAAATATAATATCGTCAACATAAATTTGCACAATAAGTAGATCATGTTCATGCCTTTTTGTAAATAATGTAGTATCAATGATTCCAATATTAAAACCAGTTTTAATGAGAAAATTACTGAGTCTTTCGTACCAAGCCCTAGGGGCTTGCTTTAATCCATAAAGAGCTTTTGACAATTTAAAAACATGATCATGTAACTCTTTATTCTCAAAATCGGGTGGTTGTTCAACAAAAATTCTTCATTTATAAAACCATTTAAAACTGCACTTTTAACATCCATTTGATATAACATGAATTTTTTATGAGATGCAAAAGCCAATAGCATACGTATTGATTCTAATCGAGCAACGGGTGCAAAAGTTTCATTGAAATCAATACCTTCATGTTGACAGTAGCCTTTGGCTACAAGTCGAGCTTTGTTCCAAATGATTTTACCTGATTCATCAAGTTTGTTTCTAAATACCCACTTGGTTCCAATGACTGAATGATTAAGTGGTCTTTCTACCAGTTTCCAAACTTGATTCTTTTCAAATTGGGCTAGCTCTTCCTGCATAGCCTTTACCCAAGATGGATCATCAAGAGCTTCTTTCACGTTTTTGGGTTCCATAACAGATAAGAACGCAGGATTGGAACTTTCTGTGGTACTTTGTCTTGCTTTTGATCTGGTTGTTATTCCAGATTGTGGATCACCAATGATGTTGTCAAAAGGATGACTGGAAGCATGTTTAAACTTTCGTTGCCTCTGTTCTTCTTCATTGGTATTGGAATTTTCATTGATCTGTTCATCTGTAATTCCAGTGGATTCTAATTTTTCTGATTTGTTTTCATTTTCAATCTCTAGAACTAAACTGGGTCTATCAAATCCTGCAACTTCATTGCTCAAGGTATCCTTGGCATTAGAAGGGTCAGATTCATCAAAAATGACATGCATGGATTCTTGAATGGTTCTTTTTCTTTTGTTGAACACGCAATAAGCCTTGCTATGACTAGAATAACCAACAAAAACACCTTCATCGGATTTTGGATCAAATTTAGCTAGATTATCACGATCATTTAAGATAAAGCATTTGCATCCAAAAACACGAAAGTATGAAATGTTTGGAATTTTGTTAAACCAGAATTCATAAGGGTCTTTTTGAACAATGGTCTCAAAATAATATGATTTGCAACATAGCATGCGGTATTAATAGCTTCACCCCAAAAAGAGTTTGGAAGATTGTACTCATTTAGCATGGTTATTGCAATTTCTTGCAAAATTCTATTTTTTCGTTCTACCACGCCATTTTGTTGGGGAGTTTTAGGAGCAGAAAAATCATGAATATAACCGTTTTCTTCACAAAATAAATTAAAGTTGGTTTCATCAAATTCGGTTCCATGGTCACTTCTTATTTTCTTAATAAACAGACCTTTTTGATTTTGCAAATGCTTTGTAAGAGGAATGAAGGCACTTAATGCATCGTTTTTATGTGCTAAAAATAAAACCCAAGTAAATCTAGCGTAATCATCAACAATTACGAAACAATACTTTTTACCTGCCAAGGTTGCTGTTTTCATCGGACCAAAGAGGTCAATATGCAAAAGTTCCATGGGGCTGGAACTTGTGACTTCCTTTTTTGATTTGAATGATGACCTAATTTGCTTGCCTTTTTGGCATGCATCACAGATTCTATCCTTTGTGTAATTCAATTTTGGTACTCCTCTAACCAATTCCTTCTTTGTAATAAGAGAGATAAGTTCCATGTTCACATGGCCTAACCTTCGATGTCATGTCCAACTATCTCCATCTGTTGCAACTAAACACTCGACATTTTAGTTAGTTAAAATATCAAGAGTAATACAATAAATATTTCTATCTCTAGTAGCAATAAATATGTTAGTACCATTCTTGCTAACAATACAGTGGGAAGGATGAAATTGAATATTAAAACCATTATTGCATAATTGACTAATACTTATCAAATTATGCTTCAATCCTTCAACAAGCCAAACATTTTCAATGGTAGTACCAGTCTTGGTACCAATTGTACCTTTACCAATAATTTTTCCTTTGGTGTCATCTGCAAAAGAAACATGACCTGCATTGCAGTTATCAAAGTTTAAAAATATTGAGATGCCACCCGTCATGTGCCTGGAACATCCACTGTCTAAGTACCACTTCTGATTCCGAGGTTGTTCCTTAGGCATTTCCTGCATAGAAATTATTGTGACTTAGGTACCCAACCTTCATTGGGTCCTTCGTGGTTAGTAGCATGGTTAGTAGCATAACATTTACGTACCCAAATAAATTTAGTTCCAATATGCCTTTTAATATGACACATTCTATTTGTGTGACCAGCTATACCACAAGTCAAACATGTTTTGGATCTGGTATTTTTTGGTAAAGTTCTAGTCGCTGGTTTTTCAGTGGGTAGATTAACTTTTGAATTTGGTTTCCTTAATAATTTGCTAGAAAATAATTTTTTGCTCGTGGAAGGAGCATATTTCAAAATGTTTTTACCTTTGATTTGTTGTTTCAAATTAAAATTTTCTTTTTCAAAAGTAGATTTTTCTTTTTCAAGAATTGCTTTTTCTTTTTCGAGAGTTGCAATTTTCTTTTCAAAAGCAATATTATCATTTCTAGCAGAAACTTTAAGAAGTTTAATTTCATCTTCCAATTTTTTATTTTCTTCAAAAGCTTTCTTTAAATCATTTTTCAAAATCATATTGGAAGACATAACTAACTTTATTTCTTGTTGACATTCATCTATATAAGCATGGATGTCAACATCATCATCAGAATCAATATCGGAATTAATTGTGGAATTAAAGTTTACCTCATTGTTCGCCATTAGAGCTTTCTCCTCCTCATCAAAAGGATCGCTATCGGAGTCGTCCTAATTGACAGTCAATCCTCTGGATTTAGAGAATTTTTGAGGTTTGGATACCTTCTTTAACTTTGGACAGTCTGATTTTTTGTGACCGACCTCTCCACATTCATAACAAAATATGATAGACTCATTTATTTGTTGTTCTTGACTGATTTTTCTTTGATTTTTATTATTTTGAAATTTCTTTTTAAAACCAGCAAGTCTTTTCATTCATTGAGCCATTATGGCGATTTCCTCATCAATTTGTTGTTCATCCAAGTCTTCTTCATCCATTTCATGCTTAGTACTAAAAGCAAGGTCCCTTGTGGTTTTTTGTGCGGACCTACCTTGTCTGTTCAATAGTACCAGTTCATGAGCTGTAAGAGAACCAATAAGTTCTCCCATGTTCATCTTGTTTACATTCTTTGCTTCATGGATGGCGGTGACTTTTGAAGACCATTCCGGGGGAAGGGATCTAAGGATCTTTCTTACCTTTTCTTTTTCGGAAATACGTTGACCGAGAGCATGGAGTGTATTCACGATCTCCATAAATCGGGCATTCATTTGGCTAATATTCTCATCCGATCTCATGGTGAACATTTCTAATTGATGAAGTAATATGGCGATTCTCTCCTCACGAACTTGTTCGGTACCTTCGTGGGTGGTTTGCAATGTGTCCCACATCTCCTTTGCGGAAGAGCAGGTGCTAACTCTATTGTATTCCTCCTTCACGAGTGCACATGCAATCACGTTCCTCGCTTTTGCATTCATCGTGAGAGCTTTCATGTCCTCAACGGTATACTCTTTCTTTGTCTTTGGAACTTGGACGCCGTTAATGGTTTTTGTGGGGATGGTAGGACCATCCTCAACTATCATCCAGATTGCATAGTCCAATGAAATTATGAACTTCTGCATTCGATTTTTTCATGTAGCATAGTTGGTACCGTCGAAGAGCGGTGGCCTAGTATTTGACATTCCTTCTGCAAACACATCATAACTTGAAGAAGCCATTAGAATCGTTAGCTCAAGGTGGTTAAACCAAATAAAGAGCACGTGGCTCTGATACCAATTGGTAGATAGGATGTGCCTAAGAAGGGGGGGTTGAATTAGGCCTTAAAACCTTTTTTAAGATTTTTGTAAAATGTAGCGGAAAGTTTAAGGTTTCAAATATCAATGCTTTGCTTAAAAGATAATTACTGTCTAGAAGTACCAACGATAATACCAGAGCAGTAAGTTATTGGTTCTGTAAGTACCAGTGATAGTACCAGAGCAAGTAATAATATAAAATATGCAAAGCAATAAACGACACAGAGATTTATCCTGGTTCACCCAATTGGGCTACGTCCAGTTCCTAAGTTTTCACTTAGGGTAACCTGTTAACAACAAATGGTATTAGTACAGTTACAATATAAGTTCCTGTGTAACAGGTAACTATAAATCAAGAGTTAAAAACTCTTGATAAAAAGATAAATAACAAACAATTTAACCGGCCCCTGAAGCGAGATAGTGTGGTTGGTTCTGACGGTTAGTTCGCAGTTGAACACTTCTGCCAAGACCTCGGTGTAGCACGCTTAAACGTCCACTAAACACCTAGCTGGAACTACCAGTGCAACAACAACTCCACGACCCAGCAACACTTAACAACTCAACTCACTCTCAAGGAATTCTTGTACTTGGAATCTCACTCTTCACCTCGAAAGTCCCTCGAGAAAAGAAAACACAAGCAAACAAGAATTATAAGATGGTAAGAATCTTGATATTGAACTCAATACTCTCGTTTCAACTATAAGACTCTCACACAATCACCTTTTTCAAAGGGATGAGAGTTCCCCTTTAAATAATGATAGTTCCAACGGCTATATTGATGAGAAA
Organism: Petrea volubilis; assembly: GCA_026212405.1. NCBI lineage: Eukaryota > Viridiplantae > Streptophyta > Magnoliopsida > Lamiales > Verbenaceae > Petrea > Petrea volubilis. The sequence continues at coordinate 26,836,574 of CM047871.1, forward strand.
AAAGAAGGAGCCGTTTGTGGCCTTGATTCTAGCCTAGCAAATCACGTTCAAAAGGCTATATTGATGATAAAAGTGGAAGGTGTTGTTATGATTTTAATTCTAGCAGAATAAATAAAGTTCCAGATGGAAACAAAAGTTCCAGATTGTAATTAGGGCAAGTTCCAGACGTGATTAATGTATTCAAATTATTCCAAGTCAAACTTACCAATATGATAAAGATATGATCTTAATTTCAGCAGAATAAATAAAGTTCCAGATTGTAATTAAGACAAGTTCCAAATATAATTAATGCATTCAAATCATTCCAAGTCAAACTTACTAAAATGATAAAGATGTGGAGTATAATAATAGGAAAGGCAATCGGTAAATTTAATTCCATCTAAATCTTCCATCAAGATTTAGAACATGTGGTAATTAATATTAAGGAAAGATATTAATCAAATCTTATTCTTTCCAAACAAACATATGATGATATAAATGAACGAATTAATGTTTGTTAGGAAATAATTTGAATTTGAGAATCAGGAGCACATCAAATATCTTTTCGGTATTAAGGAAAGATATTAATAAATCAAATCTTATTCTTTCCAAACGTGTAATAATATAAAAGAAGAAAATAATATTTTGTTAGGAAATAATTTGAATTCAAAAATTAAGAATACACCAAATATCTTGGAAATATCAAAACATACCTTAGTTGTACCAAAGAGGTCAACAATGATTAGTCTTGTCGGAGCTTTTGGTTTGTAAATGGTATAGTTTGGATATGATGTAACCGTTTGATTAGGCTTATCAAAGTTATTGATGTAATTGAATGATATATATTTCAAAAAAAAAAAGTACTTATTTTTTGCAAAAGGAAAAAATATTTCAGTGAAAAAAATTAAATTTGTTTGAGTATTTTTTAAAGTGTAGAAGTCAGAAAAAAGTTTTTTTTTTTTTTTTTGTTTTCTGAAAGTTATATGTCCAGAATAGCTTCAAGAAAAACTTTTAATTATTAATATCGTTCAAATACAAAATTATTTAACTTAATAGTATATATATATATATATATATATATATATATATATATAGACACTAAAAAGATACATGTTGAAAAACACTTTTATTTAATAATCTATCCAAACGGGTCCCTGTCATAACTGATAATGCGCTTTCACGCTAACTAGAAATAGTGCTTCTTAGTTATGGCACGTTCCTTGGATCTTACTGGTTTGCTATCTTAAATTGTTTTTAGCAGGCAACGCGATAACATCAGGGTCAATAGTTGATTAAAAATAGAAAGTTGTAATTTCTTAATTATAGTTTACCATGAAGGATTCCCATTAGATGGATGATCACGATATTACAAATATAATATTGATATTATGATGTATGCATTTAATAGACTACAAATCAAGTTGGCCGTAATATTTTATCCTTTTCACAGTTGACTGTGATTTATGTTATTTAATAGAGACCATAAATCAAGTTGGACACTAGAGATGGAACCGGAACTTTTGATATGGGAAATAATGTCGAATTTTTATAAAATATTAAAAGTATTTCCATGATTTAGGAGTAAAATTTAATTGTTTTTTTTATTATTCGGTCAATTAAATTTTTTATCTTTAAATTGTATTATAATCATTGAATGATAATTCTACCTTTAAAATATGTACATCACAAGATACAATTTAACAAAACAAACTTGCGGGAAAATTTATTAGTGAGACAAACATGGAACTCATTTATAAATTTAGGAACTTTAAGGTCACAAATGATACGTACTTTAAGGACTAAAGTGATACTAAAATGAAATATTGAGAACTAAATCATTATATATCTAAGAGTTACAATTAAAAGTCATTACCATTAGTCACCAATATAATCCATGACAGCTGGTAGAATTAATTTTTCAAATAACAATACATATCCGAAGACACCAAACTTTTGTATGTATATTTTCTCAACTTGAAGTTCGTCTATAATTTTGTATGTATATTTTCTCTTTACGTTTCATGATTGCCTCATGAAATAAGTTAAATAATTAATTATCGTATGTTGGAATTGGCATCTCCAGCCTGTAAACATGAATTAATCGTTGGGCACATTCGATACGTATATAAAAATGAAAATAACATAAAATTTAGAGAAAAATATACTTTGTTATCCAAACTATACGTGTTTCCGTAATTTGCCACTAAAATTTTCTAATTTTATTGATTGCCACTTAAAATTTACTTTGTTTTACAATTTGCAATCTAATTGCAACCAAGTTGGAAAGAGAAAATTACCCTCAATAATGATATCTGCAGGTTACATTTGGCTGCTCCGGTTAACATTTTTGATCAAAAAGTCCAATTAGGTTGCCAACCGTAAAACGACGCAAATTTTAAGTGGCAATCAGTAAAATTAAAAAATTGGAATTGCAAACTGCAGAAGCACATATAGTTCAAATGACAAAGTGTATTTTTCCCTTTAATTTAACTAAATGTTTGAATTGTAGATATAAATTTTAAAATATTTATTAAATTTTGTCCATGAATATAATATTCTAAATAAATAAGAAAGAGAAAGAGAACAATGATAAGATAGAGATGAAAGAAACTTAAAAGAATATTGATGGAAAAAAGAGAAGCAGAAATTGAGAGAGTAAAACACATTGTTAACTAGCGAGAAGATGATATCTGAGGGAGGCGAGATAATCACCAAGACGCCCAAAACTACTAAGATGGTTTTACTTATTAGACCTTTGGAATCTTTTATTAATAGTATAAATTAGCATGTCACAAGTTGCACATTCAATGTAATTTTCTCACAACGTGCGCCCACCAATGAAAGGACTGAATATATATATATATATATATATATATATATATATATATATATATATATAAACACACATTTGCTATAACTTAATGGAATTCGGGCAAAATTATTTTTCGGCTTTCCATATTTTTTTCAATATTTATAATGATCCAGATCTTTTCAAGGAAATAACATATTAAATTACTATCGGTGAAACATCTATTTTAATTGAAAAGAAAAATATAATTGATGGTATATATAAATACTGTAAAAGTTTTAAAAAAGAAAAAGAAAAGGTGGCCGTAATTTTCTTTTTCACATGGGCTAGGTGTAAGGTCAAGATTACTCCAAAATTATATACTAAAGGAAAAAAAAACATAGCCTTTTGCTTTCATATCAAAATTAGAAAAATATGGTTTAATAGATAAAACTGCTTAAAAATAGATCAGGAATGAAGATAATTGAAAAATATATGAATGAACTTATCGATGAATTAAGAACATAAGGATTGAAATGAATTTTAATATTTTGGTTTATTTTTTCTTTTCAGTTATTAATTATTATAAAGGTAGAGTTATTATTTACCCTTAAATTTGAAGGATAAAGCTACCAAAGTACAGATCAAGGAATGGGATTAAAAAATTACGCCTAATCTGAAGTGAAAAATTATGGATGAAAATAAATTTTATTCCCATTTCGTAGGATATTTAAGGAAAATAGACCACTAAATTTACTCCCATGCGCTGATATATTAATCTGCTATTTTTATCAAATTCCTTTTTTCTTTCTTTCTTTCTTTTTTTTTTTTTTTAATATACGCACACATCACCCACACAATCTCAGAATTTGAGCCTTGGCGATATTCCAACAAATTTCAATTACTAGTTTTAGGGTTAATTACAATTTTTGGTTCCACCGGTATCCCTTAGTTGGCTTTTAGTTTCATTCGTTTCACTTTTCTCAATTTTGGTCCTATAAGTTCTATTTTTTTATAAAAATTTTGGAAAATTTTCACTTTCCATCAATAATTTAATGGAGAAAGTGCTCGCAAGGCATTTGGCCATTAAATCTCAATTTACTGTTGATTTTGAGAGAAGGAATGATGTGTATTGTATCTGCCTATCATTTTGCAGGGAATATAAACTATACAAAAAGGAAAAATTAGGGCAAATAAACAAAATTGGGGATTTTTTTTTGCTGCTAAATTCTAATTAAAGAGATCAACGATTGAAGAAGGAGATGTAATACAATACTTATCCAAATAGATTTAACGGCCATATGTCTCACACATGCTTCTTTATTGAACAATTGATAAACATAAAAAAAAATCTCAAAATTGCTAAAATAAAATTTGTGGGACCAAAATTAGAAAAAAGTGAGTAAATAACGACATATAATAGTGTTCAAGCGGCCAGTGCACTTAGCAAATACAAGAACATGTGAGCAACTTTGCCCCTTTTGAAAGGAAAAATAACTTCAATTTTTTGATTATCAAAGAAAATACTAAGAAAAAGAAAATGCTATCGAAAATGTAGTGTAATTTGAAAAACTCAATTTCCTTATCTTTTGGTGAAGAAAGAGAAAGAAAACTAGAGAGTGTTGGGCTAATCTTATTTTAAAAAGCTTATGAGCTTTTAGAGTTTATAAGAAGTTTTTCGAACTTATAAGCTACTATATCTTATTTTAAAAATGAGTTCTTAAAGTGTTCAGATAAAATAAGATCATATAACATATAAGATGTTTTTGGAGTTTATAAATTGTAATTCTGTTTGATAAAAATGAGAGCTTATAAGTTCTTTTAGGAGCGTGTTTGGCTAAACTTATAAGCTCCTTAAAATATCTTATAACACTACAAGAATATTTGGGAATTTCGCCCGATATTTTTCAGTGGAATCTTTAAAAAATAAAAAATAATTTTTTAATTTTTTTGGAGGAAGTTCGTAGGAAATTTCCGCCTAAAATTAAAAAAAAAAGTTAAATTTTCAATTTTCAAAAACTCAAAATGGGTCCTTTAATTTACGGCAAACTTAAACATATATATGATATATTGTTGAAAATAAATCTTATTAGTAATTAAAAATGGAGAACTAAAGAAGAACAATTGTAGTAGAGAAGCAGAACATGCGATGCACTACGTTAAACTCAATTACATTTTTTTTTAACAGAAATAAAAATAAAAATAGTGGGGCTTTAAAATTTTGGAGCCAGAAGCCCTAGTTTCACTTGTTGTATGGTTATTCACCCAAGAAAGTATCCTTTTCCCTAATGAAAAATTTATGAATAAGAGATTTTGTTATAGATTTAAAATATGTATATGTATATATATTTTATTGTCGGGGCCTATAGTATGTGGTATGCTTATAATTCAGTAAACAGGTTGGGCATTGGAGAATCTGTGACCAACTTGGAGGATCTAGCATAGAGATTAGTAGGATTACTTTTAATTGTCATTCTATTACCACTTATTGTGGAATAGCAGTAATTCGATACTATTTGTATTTTCCTTTTAAGTGTACTTATATATCATTTAATTGTGTCAATAACCCATAATCAAACTATTACATTATATTTCAAATTATATCATTTACAAATTAAACAATTTTATCACATGTAAACGACTAAATTATTAGTAAAAAAGTAGAACAATTAACTGTCACTAAATCTATCTAGCTTTTTTTCTTTCTTCCTTTTTTTTTTATTTGTTTGATAGTTAATACATCTAGCTTGATTCTTGTTTTCCTCGACTGCCACTTTTCTATACGTATAAAGGTAAATTCTTATATCTAGAGAGGACTTAAAAGAATAGGATTGAGCTAAGTCCAAAATAGTGTTCAATCTTCAAATATTATTTTCCTAGTCAGTGTGAAAGCGCAGCGAATTGCATCTTGCTTAACCAACCAGCAACTGGTCTGGCAGGTTTTCTGCGTTTAAATATTTGAGGCGTGTAATGTGAATTCATTAATGTCGATTCTCTTAACCAAGAAAAAATTAATGTCAATTCTTAGTTGAAAATGGCAACTTGCAATTTGAAAATGCCATTAATTTTTAAAGCACAATTTTTATTAATTTCAAAAAATTACTTTTATGCTCCCCTCCCCACCCCCAAATGTTTTCACTTGTCTATTTGTTTCTTGACAGCAAATTTGTAACTTTGGCCTATGTCAGTGTTCTTTATTCATTAATGCATTTTGTGTTTATCCATAAAAAAAAAAAAAATATGCATATGATGTCAAGAAAATGCATGATAACAAAATCCTAAACTAAAAGTGTGAACAAAAACATTAATAAAATAATATAAAAAGTATAAAAGAGAAACTCATACCTTCATTTTATTAGATGGATTGTAAGAATGGTAAAACTCTATTTGCTCAGTACTCTTAGTATTCACAAGCTCTAGTATCTTCTAAAACTCAAAATTCATTTTTGAACCTTCTAATATACTAATTTCCTCAATTTTGAAATAACTAAAATTAATATGACAAAGTAATAGAAAAAAAATGATTAAAATATGATAAAAATGTCTGCACAAAAAACAACAATATTGCAATAAGAACATTGTTGGGTTGTCATCAAAATAAGAAGTTGAATAATGATTCTTGAGTTGCCGTCACCAAAACTGAAAAGAAGATGATGAAAAATAGTTTTCATGAGCAAAAAGGTGAAGAATTGGCTACTAGGGCCTTTTTGTCCAATAAATCAAAAAAAATTAATATTTAATACTTAAAAGTGCATATTGATCAATTGATAGAAACTATAATTTGAGAAGGAATGCCAATGACAACTTTGGAGTGCTAATAACAATATTTATTTCTTAATTACTACCTTCGTTCCCTTTTAATTGTCAATTTAACAAGTATAATTTGTTCCAAAATATTTGTCATTTGCAACTTTCAGAATGCATTTATTAGTTAATTCTTTTTTCTAATATAACCTGTTACTTTGATAAATACCTTTTATAAATTCTTAAAAATTTCTGAACAACTCATTAATTAGTATACAATCTTTAAATGATATTTTAGCCATATTAATATAAAAGTATTATTATTTATTGTCTTTCTTAACCTGTGTGCGTTTGGTAAACGATAATTGAAAAGGAACAAAAGGAGTATATTTTACTAGAATGTTGAAGGATCCAGATTAGAGAGCTGATCACGATATTATGAAATCACGAAAGCTTGTTCATGAGCACCCAAACTAACATCAAAGGCGAAGAGGATCAAAAAGTAATTTTGAGAATTGTTAAATCACCAAGACACTAAAGATATCAAAAGAAATCAAGATAATTATTAGACTGCTTAAGTACTTTTATTAATAGTATAAACGAAGTATAAGGATTAACAATATAAATGAAGTATAAGGACCGTGGAGTTTTCTCTATGAGTGCTCTCTAAGTCCCTTAGAGAGAGTGTTACATGAGCTATCCTCCAAAGCATTTTGGTAACGTGGTTAGGCAGTGAATCAGAGAGAATATGTCCCAACCAACCATTGAGTTACTAGAAAATGAGCTATCACGATTAAGTGTCAGAACATGCTCGTTCACGGAGATCGAAGAATCGACACCTTATGCCCTGATCTGCACGGTCTGGTCCCATAAAACATACTTGAGGGACAAGTTCAAGACAATGTGGTGCAGAATTTGGAAGATTCAAGGAAAATACTCGTTCATTAATCTCGGGCCAAATCTCTACTTGATAAAGCTTGAGAATTAGGCAGACAAAACAAAAAATACGGATGGCAGGCCATGGCCTTTTGATGATCAAGAAGTGATTATGGAAGACATCCATGACGTTGAGTCAATGGAAGATTCTAACCTTTCTTCCTCACCCTACTGGATACACATTGGGAACGTCCCTGGGGTGTGCGATAAAGAGGACATAGTGAAACAGATTGGTGACTCTTGGAATCCGAGATGATAGGGCAAAACATCCCCATCCGGGTGAGAGTGAAACTACCAAATGCTTTGGCTTGTGTCCTGATGTGGTCTGATTCGGTTTGCAGAACACATCACCCCGAGCAAAGGTGTTGTCCGAGTAAAGATGTCCAAGTCATGTCCGAAGTCTGATCAGGTAGATGAATGCTGGCCGGGTCCTATTCTGCAAGGATGGTACACACGTGAACCTAGCCGGAAGTGTCTCCAGCGAAGACCCTCCAACGCTCAAGTCAGTATTCAAGCAGATAATCGGCAGGTAATAATGAGCGTGAAAGTGGATTAAGTGTGCTTACCGCATGAACAGTGACGTAACACTATTTATAATAATTGGAGACGGGTGGGCCGCACTAGGGTTAGACTGGCCCAGCCCTGTTGTTCGTTAAAGGAAAGTTCTTTGGCACGCGCCGGGGGCGCATCGGATTTGCCTGTTGTCACAGGCGGTTTTGGTGGGTTTCCATCAAGGATAGAAAGGGCTCCATCCGAGGAGAGTAGGGAGCCCGTCGAGGAAGTCGTAACCCCGAGGAGGATAACAAATCGAGGAGAACACGGGTGTAGGAGCACTTTTGCGGGCCCTGCTCGGCCTCAATCACCATAAGCCCCGATCGTGATCAGACCGGTGTCACACGTGGCATCCTATGGTTGGAGGTTTGTGTTGAGCTGGCGCTGACGTGGCCCCGGTGATATTTGGTCACGTCATGTCCATTTCATCGATGCATCACTGCTTGGCTCACACTGGGTGTGGTTTCAATACGAAAGGTTTGTAGGTTTTTGCTATGGGTGTAGGAAAATGGGTCACCTAGTCAAGGATTGTCCAGATAAAGAGAATTCTCCTCCAGACGAAAAGAATTTGCCTTTCGGTTATTTCTTACATGCCAGATCTGGGAAAGGCTTCATCCACCCACAAGTGTTGGTCGAGAACAAAGTGGAGGCTAAACACTAGTACGTGAAGGAAAAATAAAGTCCGGCTACTAGATGGCCATAGGAACTCATCGGTGATCTGTTGATTATAGAGGAGAGCCTTTCCAAATATAGATCCGAAGCTAATGATGGCAACCAAGAAAATCAAAGGAAAGTATTGGTGCTAACTGTGAAAGAAACGTGTAGTGGAGAACAAGGGCGCAAATCAGGCTTCAATTTAATCAACTCTCTATCCCTGCCTCAATTACATATTCTTACCTTAACAAGGAGAGCCTCCTGGATGGAAACTCTTCTCAATGTGATATGACTTGGATGTCAACTTGGAGAAAAACCAATCCCCCTTGGACAACACATCATTAGGGATCAACCAACCAATCCAAGTCCTAGCCCAAATACATAATAACAACGAGTTCATGGGAAATAAGGACCGAAAGAGAGGGACGGTCAAGTGAAGAGATAGAGATGGAATCCAAGGACAAACTACCTTGAGAGAAACCAAAAGCCGAACTCAAGGTATACTCATGTTGTGGGAAGATGAGGATGAAACCCAAGTGACAAAGAAACCCTGAGGTGATTTTCCCCCGATGAACTTACTACATGACACAGAGGTTGGGGCAAACCAACCGCGCGAGGCATAATGTAGCTTTCAGTCTGGAATGGTTGTGGGATGGTGATGTAGGATTTACGTGGACTCTTACAGGAATCTACGTGCAACCATAAGGTATCTGACATGGGCTCTTCTAGAATAGTTTCATTCGGAGCCTGTGTTTAGTTATTTTTTGGATGTCTGTGTGAGGCATTGTTCGATGGAGGTATTTAATCATGCGGACTTTTTAACCAGACCAGTGATAATTTTAGACGAGTGCCAAAATAGTTCCATTTCAAAAAGTTCTAGGAAAAGAATCAAACGCGACAAAAATAGGGACTATCTCCTAGGTTCGAAGAAGATACGAATGACAATCGAATCTTTGGGGACATCAACACTAAATTACAAAGATGTGCTAGAAACATGGGCAAATGGAATAAAGAGGTGGTGGGCAACATTGGCAAGAAGATTCAGGAGACACAATAGGCTATGGAGAGGCTCTCGTCTGATTCGTCATCGAAAAACTAACACCTAGAACTTGCGGCCATAGAGAAATGACTAGTATCCCTTTTGGATGATGAATCCCACCTTCGGCGCCAACGTGCTAAATTGAATTGGCCAAAGTTTGAGGATCAAAATACGAATTTCTTCCATGAGATGGCCTCGAGATAACTAAGGCAGAATTGGATATTCTTTATATAAGACACTGAGGGACGCTGAGCAATCAACTAGGAGGATATTGAGAAACTGGTTATCGATCACTTCTTGAACCTATTCACTTCAACTTAGCCATGACAAGCTTGAGAACTCCGAACTTTGATCAATAAGAAACTACCACAAGAGGATCGAGACAGAATGGTTGAAGAACTGAGCTATGATAAAGTCGTACATGCTAATAAAAATATGTACCCCACACAAGGTCTGGGACCAGATGGATTTCTATTGGGGTTCTTCCAGCGCTATTAGGTAGTGGTTGGGACTAATGTATTTGAGTCATGTCGAGATCTTCTAGCTAAATATGATGCACCGATGGGTCGCAGCTCTCTTCATTAATCCCTAAGAAATAGAGCACAATCACTTTTACTGATCTTCGCCTAATTAGTTTATGTAACATGATCTATAAGATTCTTGCAAAGGTTTTGGGGAACAGGCTGAGAAAAGTCTTGGGACATGTGACATCAAAGACTTAAAGTGCTTTCATTTCGGAGTATATGATCCATACAATGCTATTATTCCACATGAAGTGTTGCACTATCTAAGACGACGGAAAAAGGGGTGTTGGAAGAGGTTGCTATAAAACTCGACATGTCAAAGGCATATGACAGAGTCAAGTGGTTGTTTTTGTATTATATGATGTGCTAGTTGAATTTTTATCCCTAGAGGATATCTTGGATTTCTAAGTGCTTCAACTATTGATTTTTGAGCACACATTAATGGGCAGCTCATACAAAAGTTTCGATGAGACGAGGATTATGACAAAAAGATCCCTTGTCTCCCTACTTATTCCTCTTGTGTGGTAAAGACGTCTCGGTACTTCTCTAGTATGGATATACCTAGCTCTACATTCGGGTCTTGAAACTAGCATATGGCCTACCTCGAATCTCTCATTTTTTTTCCACGAATAATTTATTGATTTTCGTCCGAGAAGCCGACCTTGATGTTGAATAGGTGTTGTACTTTCTTGAATCATATAAGCAGTGGTTGGGGAACCTTGTTAACCTCAACAAGACATTCCTATATTTCAGCTTGAGCATAACAAGCACTACTCACCGGTGGGTATACACCCTTTTGGGGTGTATCAAAACCTCTATGGAATCATACCTTAGGCTGCATGTGGAATTTGGGCGTTTGAAGAGGAAGAGCTTTGGTAAATTATGAGATCGTGTTTAGAAATTAACACATGAATAGAAGAGCCACATGTTATCAACGGGGTGTAAAGAGATTATACTACAATCCATGGCCTTAGCAGTCCCGATATACTTTATGAGCATCTTTAAGTTCCTACTTAACTTCTGCTTAGAAATTAATAAGGTATGCTGACATTTCTAGTGGGGAGAAGCAGAGGACAAGAGGTGCATTTTATGGGAATCTTAGGACAAAGCGTGAACTTTGAAAGTAGCTGGCGTCTTGGGTTTCTAGGATCTAGCGTCATTTGATCGAGCGCTGCTTGCCAAACAAGCATGGAGAGTCTTAAGGTGCCTAGAAGTGCTCGTTTCTCAAGTCCTTATCTAAAGACATTGCCCGAATAGGGATTTTTTGAAGTGCGAGTCTTGGCCTCACCAGTCCTATATATGGCGGAGCATCTTAATTGGACGTGATTGACTCAACAATGAAATCAAATGGCAGATTAGGCGAGGCAACGCAGTCTATTTTTTTGAAGACTCATGGACCTGAGGCAAACTGGAACTATTGCGACCACTAACTCATGGTTTTGATCAACAAACTGCATTGATCAACAAACTGGTACATGGAGTGAAGAATGGGTGGTGATGCTAGCTGGAGAGCACAGATAGGACCTTATCAGAACCATTCCCATTGTCCTAGACATGGATGATAGCCCGTTCTAAAGGGAAGAGGTATTAGGCCAGTTCTCGATACCTTCCACCTGCCGACTATTCCAATAGGCAAAAATTCAAGCATTGGGGTGTGTAATGAGGGAAACCAGCAATGTACTATTGTAACACCCTGGTACTTCCTAGTATTTTAAAATCAATTTTATATGATTTCATGTTTCATGTGATCATTATATTATGTGAAATCTTTCTTGTAATAAGCACTTTGTGATACATGCATATGTTTGCATACTTATAATAATTGAAATTATTTTCTTTCCTATTCATTTATTGATCATAAAATACAAAATTTTCAAAAATATATATACATATATATATATACAAATTTCGAATTATATATATATAATAAGATTGGATATTTTTATATAAAAACCAAGTTATGAAAATGTCATCCTTATCCAAAATCTTATCCCTATCCAAAATGTCATCCTTATCCGAATGTCATCCTTATCCAAAATCTTATCCCTATCCAAAATGTCATCTTTATCCAAATGTCATCCTTATCCAAATGTCATCCTTATCCAAAATCTTATCCCTATCCAAAATGTCATCTTTATCCCAATCATATCTTTATCCAAAATGTCATTTTCATCATTAATAATTAAATAATACTATGTCTTGCCCTAAACTCTATATAAAGGGTTCAATGTCTTCATTTTCCACACACTCAACATAAAATCCCGCCTATAAGACCCACACCCACAAAATCTTGCACTTTCAATGTATATATCACACAATATCATTAGTATACCTTTCTATATACATATATATATAGTTACCCCTCTTCTAAACACATATATATACATATTAATCTTTCTATATATCTATATATACACTCTACACTTTATACTTATAAAGAAGAAGGTACCCCTTTGAAAGGTAGGAGTATTATTTAACTTCATGAGTAAAATAGGAATTTAAGTATCTTGTAAGTCTTAGATATTTTATGCTTTCATTTTCATTATAGTATTATGTTAAATTATGTGTCTACGTGCACCTATTAAAACACACACCCACCTTATGGGGTTGAATGATATTTCTACTCAACCGTCGCGTTGACTCCTCTTTTCCAATACTTTTTAGATAGAAATGAGATAGCGGATCAGAGTGGCGCAGCAGAAGCGTTTCGAAGCCATTTATGCAATAAAGTTGCTTTTGTATTCTTTTGAAAATTGTAGCTTTTGTATTTTGTACAAATTTTGTGTAAACATAATTATTTATACAACTATGAAAATATTACCGTTGCGCGTTTCAGTCCAACATATTTTAATAAAATGAAAGGGTATTTTTCCGGATCGTAACAACTATGGCCTACAAAGTGGTGTTGAGAACTAAACCCCATTAAAGATAAAGGTTTGGGGGTGGTGACTTGTTCAAAACATAATAGCTACAAGTACCAATTTGATATAATGGGGAGTTAATATTCCCGACCTATATAAGCTATGCGGGGAGGAACTTGAAACCCCAGACCAACTGTTGTGTTCGTGGTCCTAGACTATGAGCGCCTTCCAACAAGGCATGTTCTCATTCGAGCCTGGCTCAAGACTGCCAACAGTAACTCAATTATTACTAATGGAGAGTAAGAAGGAGGATGGGGTTTTGATGAGACGATTACTTATTACTTGCTGGCGCATATGGGGCCTTTTGGAACAAATTTGACATGGAAAATAAAATCCCGAGCTTTGCTATGTCCAGGACTGCATCCACCGTTCCATCATGAGCTGCAAGAACTATGGAGAGAGAGCTTCCCGGCCTTGCAGGCTAAGGCGCAAGTATAGCTATCACCACCACAAGACTGTTTCAAAGCTAATGTTGACGCGGGCTTGGATGCCACAAAAAGAAGTGGGGGCTATGGAATCGTTGCCTAAGACCACAAAAGGGAATATGTGGGTGCTAGATCAATCGTTACCTTTGGGCAACGACCCCACTCGCTCTAGAGCTAAAAGCTATTGAGGATGGACTGCAATGGTTACTGAGCCGGGGAGCAAAGTTCATATACTTGGCATCGGACTGCCTCTAGGCAATAGAGCTTCTCAAAAGACCAGCAAAGTGCATTTCTCACCACAATTCAACCATTGTTGCTTTTACCACTATGAAGGAAAACTTCAAACTTCTAATTTTTGAAAATGTCCGAAGAACAGCAAATCGAGTGGCTCATGCCTTTGCCAACGCTACCGCTTGTAACTTGTTTACTTTTGATGAGTGGGGACTTCAACCCCTAGATCTCTTTAGAGACCGGTTGTACAATGACAAGTTACTCGCCAATATAATATAATGCCACCAGGAGAATACTCCTGCAGTTTTTTGATCTAAAAAAATATGAAGTATAAGGACCAAAATCATAATTATCCCCAATGCGTTGGTTCAAATGAGTTCAATATGCTTAGGAAACTATAAATTAAGATCTCCTGAGGACAAAGATGAGAAGTTATGATTGAAATTTGAGGTGGAATTTTCCTATCTATGATTCTTTGTCTTATTCACAAGATTTGAATTTAGAAGAAAATTATCAAAACTGTATCTGGTATTGAATTTGCAATGAGTGAGATTAGGGAGTGGAGGAAGATTTTACCTTTCCACTTTTTTGGCGGGTTAATTGTAGCAAACCTCCAACCTATAAGGCATTTAGCACTTTGCTCCCTAACTAAATGTAATCAACTAAATGGACGAAAATGACATCGTCTAAGTCACGCACATTGCACATGTGGCTCACTTGAATGAAATATTCTCAAAAAATGCATCGAAAAATAATTTAGGAGTTATTTTACACATTTAAGAATGATTAGGGGGTATATTTGCCACAACGCAATAGTTAAGGGGCAAAATGCCTAATGAACCAAAAGTTGGAGGTTAGTGGGATTATCCCATAGATTAAATCTAACAAATTTATTGAAGTGCTCGAAAGAACTTTCAAGCATCACCTCGTATGCGTCCCAAAAGTCAACCAACGTCAAAAAATTAAGAATACATTTATTTATTTCTTTATATATGTCAAAATTTCTATAGGCATCTTAATTATAAATTTGATATATCATCAACTTCCTAGTCTTTTAGAAACGATCATCCATCCTGAAATTCCAGGCTCTACCAATCCATTTTACACATATTTTTCCCCAATTTGCAGGACTAAATAGTAAATTCCCTTGTATGCAAACGACTTTGGGAGTCTTTTATAATGAACAAACTGAGAATTTTTTGAATCAGTCATCCTTCTCCAAATCTTCAAACAAACTGAGTGATCCATCAATCTATCCAGTAGTGAAGATCGTCATGGCGGATCCGGCAGTGACATTCCTGCTGCAAACCTTGACTCAGCTAGTTAAAGATTACTACAACCTCATTGCCGGCGCGAAAAACGAGATGGTCCAGCTGAATAATCAACTTGGTCTGTTGCAGGCCTTTCTTAGGCAGGCGTCGAAAGAGCAGAAGAAGGAGGAACCCTTCAGAGAAATGGAAAGGCAGATCAGGGAGGTTGTTCACGACATCGAGGACACCATCGACACTTGTTTGACCCACGCCGCCACGGCCAAAGGTAAGAATATCTTCTTTTGCATAGCCATCAATACAAAGCGTGTCAACCTGGCCAAACAGGTCAAGTCCCTCAGAGAAGAGAAGGTGAAACCGATGTTCGAGGACGCCACGCATAAGTTCGCTAATAAGCGAACTGGCGATGGATCCGGAGCCAGCGTGCTACAACCTTCGACAAAGAAATCGGAGAACAAGGTAATATTGCCGCTTTCACTCCATAAAAACGCCCTTTCACTAATTAAAAATTGGTTATGAAATATGGATCTGCGATGGATTTAAATATGTCAATAAAGACTTTGTCACTGTCGTTGATTAACTCTACGGCGGAATTGTTTTGTGTGGTTATCACAAATCCATCGCAGATGTTTTACTTTGCAACGGATCCCTGTTCGTCACAAATGAATTATTGGTTTTTTGGTGAATGTTGTTTTCTTGTAGTGGTATATTAGGTATTACAACCTCTATGTGTGTATGTAAATTGGACGGCCCCAAAAAGATACAACAATGCTTGCTATAATTCTGTGAATTTACCTGTATTAGCCAAAAATCAGATAATATCTGATATTCCTAATTGATAAGTAACATACAATTACTAGACAAGGGTCAACTTTGAGGACCAGTAAAAGTGACAAAATTGACGGCTAAAAGTGGAGAATGTGACGAAGGGACAACATAAATATCGTAAGTGTTTGATAGATCAATACTTTCTATTTTCGTGTATTTGGATCTTTCGTTACATAAATTCTTCTTTCTTTTTTCTTATTTCTTTTGGGTTTGAATCGAATTTTTTTAAAGAAAAAAATATGTCAGAATAGTGACCAACAAGATAAAATCTAATACCACTTTAAATATTCCAAGGGTGGTTGGATCTCTCTTTGCAGAACTTGGAATTCTATGTTCGTTTACTATAGCTTCAAGACAAAAGGCTCTATTTTGATATAATTTTTGGTCAATTATATGGAGATCACTAGGACTTATTATAATGTCTTATTAGATACTAGCTATTTTGACAATTCCCAAAACATCCCCAATTTTCAAAATGATCGAAGATGTAAAGGAGCCAAAGTATTCGTACCTGAAAAATGAATTCTACCCCTTTAAGTCATAAAAGAATAAATAAAAATGGGTCCATTAAATATGCACCTGTCACAGTTAAATTTTTACACCCGCTTATGTAACTCATAACTTGCAATTATTATAAGGACTTCCCATAATTTATGAGATATATTTTTGTTGTTGTGTAGTGAGCTATATATATATATATATATATATGAGGTTTAGTTATAACACTTTGAGAAAATTATTCCAATTGATATTCCAATTGAGCTGACAATATCTAAGGAGCCAATATTACAAACTTTAAGGCAACTACAGTGAAGAGCACCCGGCAAAATTATTTGTTTTATATTTTTAAATATTAATTTTTATAAGCATAACACTAAAAGATATGAACATTTTAATTAGACTTGAACCTTGTGAACAAAGATTATTTTGTTATATACAAATATAATGATTTTCTGAATTGTTTTGTTAAATTTTATTTACATGTTGATAAAAAATTTTAAGAAATAAATTTATTTTTTAAGTCATTTTCTTAATAGAACTTTGTTTATGAAAATATTCTTGATTCGGCCATATGATTTAATGTGTGCAAATATATTTTCTTTCGTTTGGCTATTTTCAAACGTAATATTATCAATTTTGTTTCATTGTCACTCTGCAAGTTATAGGCGCTTGTCGACAATAACCTTTTTAACTATTATATATATACACTTTTAAATTTTTTCCTTATTGTACTATTCTTTATTTTATATTTTTAAGTAAATTATTTTGTTCAATATCGGTGCATATTCTTATTAAAGATTAATGATTGAAAACATGTACGTAGTTCTTATTCAACTTTGTTAATTTGAGGATAAATACATTATTTAGAGATTGTTAAGAGTGTCGTAAATTATTATATTTTTTTAAATATTTTTGTCATGCAAAGAATTAGGTATAAAATAAACCAAAAATAGGTTTAAGTTTCAGCCACAAACAGAGTTTATAATTATGGAGTTTGTTATTTTCTTTGTGGACAATGAATTAACTCTTATCTTGTTATTTAATATGAACACTGGTAACTGTGATATAAACAATGAATAAGGGAAAAATATTACTTTTGGTTCTTTAAGTTAGTTTCAGTTCAATTTAAATCACATTCATCGCATTTGTACCATATTTAGTCCTATAAAGAATATCAATTTAAGTCCCCATCACCGCTACCCGCTCCCATCCCCACCCCCAAACCCTGAAAACACATCAAAACACACAAAAACATACTTTGCATGAACAGTATGCACACACTCTAAAATTGAACAAAAGTTGAATTTGCCTATGATGTGAGAAGTTTAAATTATGAAAACAAATGTGAGAAAAGATGGTCGGAGGTGGCGTAATGACAGCAACAGAGTGGTGCTTGGTGTTTCCTTCTATAATTTAAATCCTTACATTACACCTCCAACCAGTGACCACTACTAGAAAAACTATAATTTGCGAAGGAAATTTGCGACCCAAAAAATCAATCGCAATTTGTGACGGATTAAATCAATTGCAAAAAACAATAATTCAGTCGCAAATTTCGCGCGGACCTAGTCCATCGTAAAAGTGGTAAGCGAGATTTGCAACCAATGTTATCAATTGGAAAATTCATCGTCATTTGTGCGACCGACCTTGTGACCGACTTTTTCTCTGTCGTAAAAGTTTTATTTTAATGCTTTAAAAGTTTTTTTTGGCACCTATCAATTTAAATCCCACTTCAATGGTGTCTTTTTTTTTTTTTTTTTTTTTGAATTTTTTTATATGTAAAACTAATGTTATAAATTTAAAAGTATCAATCAATCTAATCCTAATGAAATAATGAATGAAAGATAACATCTATGCTAATAATTAATACTAGTTATTTGTGCATTCAATGTGTGTGCAAAGTAATATATATACATTCTTTAATTATGTATTTAAATTTAATAAATTACATCATAAATTTTTTGAATTTTATATATGAGTACTTTTTACTATTTAATTTAATTTATTACAAGTGAAAAGTAGAGTAATTTATTTAAAATAAAACAAATTATATGATTAATAGAAAAATAATTGAATATGAGAACTAAAAAAATATTAAATACTGTGATATGAGATAAAAGCAAGAGAATATATTGAGAATGTAAAACAAATGTTGAATTGGGATAGATAAAAAAAATAGGAGAGAGAGAGATTACATGAAAAAAAAATAAAAAAGACAACATTGTATTGATAGATCAAGGAAGTTATTTAATGGTATACTTAGTAAATCTAGTACATAGTTGAGTTTATTAATAAAATTTATACTTTGTAGAATGCATACTTTGACATACTTACTGATATTAATGTAAGTTTGATTATATATATATATATATAAATAGTGCTCATTTATATATACACTTTAAAAACAAATATTTGATTTATATATTTAATGAAAAATCATTAATTTGATTAGCTATTCGGCAAACGAATAACTAATTTCAATAAAATAAATTCAAATATTTGACTTATATACTTAAATTGATTGAGTGTTATTATTCGTTTTACCCAATAGGGAAATAAAATTAGTATTTGAAATGGTTTAAATAAATATATTTAAGGTATTAATTTTGATAAAGTCAAAGGTAAATGTTTTTAATTTAAAAAAATAATTGATATGATTATATATGTATTAATTGAAAAGTTGAATTAATTAATCAAACTACAAATATTTGATTTATATATTTAATGAAAAAACACTAATCTGATTAGCTATTTGGAGAATGAATAACTCATTTCAATAAAATAAATTCGAATATTTGACTTATATATTTAAATTGATTGAGTGTTATTTTTTATTTGCAACGGTCGCAGTTGGTCACAAATGCGAAAAAAATTTACCACTTTTGCGACCAACCTAGTCAATCCCAAACATCGTCACCCACGCTCCAATTTTATTTTTTCACCCAAAAAATAAAAAATAAAATAAAAAATGTAGAATTTAGGTTTATTATATAGAATTTAGATTTGTATAAAATTCTACTCCTACAATCCTATTTTCCAAGAGATGAGTTTTTTCCTTTTAGGCTCCTACTGCTACCAGAAGATAAGTTTACCTCTTAAAGTTAAAGACTTGTACGTATAGCGGTGGGCATTCGAATTGAATGTTTTATCTTTGTAACTAATGTCCTAATGATAATAGTGTAAAATAATTTAGTGAAATTATAATAATATTTTACAATTAATAATTGTAAGTATTTTAACTTAATTTGTTTTTTGGCATCAGTGTGAATTGCATTTATGGACTTTATTTTTTTTTAAATAACTAAATTTTCATTGCCACATTGGTACAATTAACAAAATTTATTTTCATCAAAATTCAAATCCGATCTGGTAAAATCTGAACCTGACCGGGTACCCGATTAATCAAGTAGTCATATAGTTCGGATCGAATTCAGGTGGCAATTTAAACTACCTTATATATCAAGTACCTGACCCACAAAACATGAACCCACAATTATCCATCGACCCAATGCCCATTGCTAGCGGTCGGCCTCCTTCAATTTTTTAGAAATCCATTTTTTAGTGTTTATATTTGTTAGAATTTAAACCCCAACCACCCACAAAATAAAATTTTGATTTTTATATAAGTTATATAATAAAAATTTTAATTTTCTCTACTCTATTTTTAGTGATTTATTTTTACCTAATCTCATTTACCATATTAATTAAATCCTCCCTCTGTCTCTTTCCTCTCTTTTTACTTATTCTCTTCAAATTAAAGTACTAAAAATTCTATTAGATTTTACTTCTTTTGTCTATCCCAATTAAAATATTAAAAATCCTATTAGAATTTTTCTTCTCTGTTAAATCCTACAATAGTCAACTTTTTTTTTTCAAAAGCAATGTACAAGAAGGTATTGTGCACTAATTTTGAAATTTATATATTTGGTTTTTTTAAATTAATTTTTTTATAAAGATTTGAATCGTCTTAATATTGTTAATATGAATCTTGATAGTTGTTCAATATTAAACTTAATGAGTTTTGATGTTGATTTGTTGGGCTGTTGAACTTGAATGAATCCTACTAATTTGACACTTCATATTTAATTGGAAGTGGTTTGAGGAATGTAATGGAGAAAAAAAAACAAAAGATATTTTTTGATTGTGAGAACAAAGAGAGAGAGAAAAAATCTATTTTAATACTTTTTGAATTTCGATTATATATCCTTATGTGGGTTTATATCTATTTTAATAATTTTTGAATTTTTATTCTGTGTCATAATGTGGGTTTATGTCAATTTTATTCAATATTGTTAAAAGATTATTTGTTAAGTATTTTTTAAAAGGAATTCATTATCCACGATGTTTACTTCTTTTGAAATAGGAAATAGTTTGTTTTTTTCAATATCATTTTTTATATATTATTTTTGATTGTAGCATTTTTTTTTATTATAGCACTTCTAATTGATCGCATATGCATAAATATGATGGTTTTTGTTATTTTATATATTAATATTATATATAACACTTATATTTATACATTTCAATAATTAATAATCTTGAAAAAATTTCGTCCACCTCAATCAAATTCCTGACTCCGTCCCTGCCTCTGGCTATCTTTCCTCACAATTTTTTCTATAATTTAAATCCCAAAATTATGGACAAGTCTTTAAGAAGTCCCAATAGAAAAAAGAATGAAGTGCTAGGATCTTATCAAGAAGGAAGAAATGGACTATACTACCTTAGTAGAAGTAGATCTCAACTTGTGAAAACTAATTAATGTACATAAAAAAACTATTAATAGTCAAAATATATTTGAACTTTATCTGTTAATATTAAACCAAACTTAATATACATATATTGAATTTCATGTCAGCATTTGATTCAAGCAGAAAACAATATATATGTTCAGACTTAATAAGATATGCATTAATTATATTTATATACATATATATATATATAATATCAATTTATTTATTCGAACTTAATTTAGATTTGACTCAAAAATTATTCAAAATAAATCCTTGAACTATTAAACGGCGGAATTAATGTTTATTTAATACTATTTCCTCTCCCTATAGGATTGAAAAACTTTTTAAATGATTTCTTGATGTTTCAAAACGATGATAAGTTTTACCTTAAGTTTTAAAAGTAAAGAGTAAAATGTGAATTTTGTCCAATCCCAATCTATATATATATATATATATATATATATTTTAAAAAAGAAACTGTTTAAGAAAAAGTTAGATATGAATAAAATTTAATCGAATTCTCTCAAACTAAATCGTACTATGTGTACCAATTTATATATATACACACACACAAACAACTCCACTCATTATCTCTAAATTGTGGATGCATTTTTTATTTTGTTTCTTTAAAAGTCTAGTCATGTAGATAGGGGATAAGAAAAAAGAAACAATATAAGTTTAAATTGTGACGTCCAAGGTGAATAATATAATATAAACAATATTGTATCACAATTGGGCTCCTAATAAATTCTAGTCCATTATAAAATGTTGGAAACCATAAAAGATGTAATTTCAAAATAGTAATAAATAGTGTGAGACATGAGTTATACTTTTGTCTTTAAGATGAATCTGTCTCGCATTAATGCTTATGGTAAAACGATAACCATCTTTCAAAATATGACAATCGACTTTCTTGAGATAGTAGCAATATAAATCTCAAGAACTGTTGAACTTAAAGTATTTAGAACTCTTGATACAAAATACAATGAGACAAATCATGAAATGATTTTTCCTTGTATTGGATTATGGTGGAATGTGAGTTATTTATAGTAGTTTAAAGGTCGTGAATTTTCGTAGAATAAATTTTAGGGTCATGTTCGTTCATTGAATCCTTTCGTCGATTCGTTGAACTTGACACACTCATTCAACTTGTCTATTCGTTGAACTTGAATATACCCTTTCAACGATTCACACCACTTTATTCTATTGATATCAAACATTTAATTTTCATTCATATAAAATTTTAACTATACAAATTAAATTTTCCAAACACAAAACACCTTCCAAAGGTTTGAGATATTTACAAACTGGCACCTCTAATATTGTGTTTCTCATACTAGTTATAAAATATGTATGGGTATCAAATATCTTATATTTATAATTAAAAATTATATGGATATTGCTATATTTAGTATAAATATTAAAACTAAAATATTATTTATATTATTAAAAACATATGTCTCTAAATTATGTGTGTGTGTGTGTGTTATGTCTAATTTAGTAAAAATTTAATGCATTTATTATAGTATTTAGGGAGCGTGAATATCAATCTTGTCAGGCAAATTCAATAAGTATTATGCTAGTACCATAACAAAATAATTCATATCCAACCTTTTGCGAACATGGCAAAGCCATGGAAAATGGTAACTATGACTAAAGCTCTTATATGATCATGTTACATGACTAACATAGCAATGCAGTTGTTTCTAACCTTATCATTTGCAACGCATCTGCACGCAGGAAGATTTTAAATTGAGGCAAGGAGACCACGTAATAGGTTACGAAAATGACGAAGAAATTATAATTAGAGCTCTCAAGGCTGAAGGTGATGACCTCGACGTAATCTCCATCGTTGGTATGCCTGGCATGGGGAAGACAACATTGGCATGGAAGGTTTTTACAAATGAGAACATCCAATCTGTCTTCAAGTGCATCTGGGTCGACGTTTCTCAAGAGTTGAACATGACGGGTGTGTTGCTAAAAATTCTACAAGAATTGATGGGCGAAGAAGGTATGCCCAGCACGAGCGATTGTAAGATGCTGGGCCGGGCAGTTTCTGTGTCCCTGGCGAGTGTAAAATTCTTGCTAGTGATGGATGATGTGTGGACAACTGACGCCTGGAATTCTATCAAGGAAGTGTTGCCGATGGGGAATAAGGAGAGTAAGGTCATAATAACCAGCCGTGAACGCCAAGTCGGCGCGCATGCCAGTTTTCCAAGAAAACCTCACGGGCTGACTGGTCTGGAAGAAGACAAAAGCTGGGAACTCCTCCAATTGGAAGTATTTCGGAATCCAAAAAACTGCCCTAAAGAATTGAAAGCGATCGGGAGACGTATTGCGAGGCAATGCCATCGGCTGCCATTGGCAATAGTGGTGGTAGGAGGCATTCTTCGAGAACTACTCTCAACACTGGAGAGGACCGCTGCAGTTGAAAACGCATGGCAGGAGGTGTCTAACAACTTGAGTAGCATTGCTGCAAAACACGATGAAGGCCGCATATTAAATATTGTAGAATTCAGCTACAACACACTGGCTGACGACTTGAAAAATTGCTTTCTCTACTTAGGGGTGTTTCCCGAAGACTATGAGATCCCTGTTTGGACATTGACCCGCCTGTGGATAGCTGAGGGTTTCATTCAACATGAGGAGAAAGGTAAGGAGGGACAGAGCTTGGAGGAAACTGCAGACAAGAATTTGAAGGATCTTATCAACAAAAACTTGTTGATGGTTGGCGAAACAACTCCCAACGGAGAAATTAAAACATGCCGGGTTCTAGATGTGATACGTCAGTTCTGCATCTTTAAAGCTAAAAATAATGAGCAGAATTTGTTCCAGGAGATCAAGAAGTCAAACGAAGGAGTTTTTAGTCCTCCAGTTTCAGTTTCCGAGTTGCAAAAGTGCCGCCGTCTTTGTATTCATTCAAATCTTCCAGACTTCCTTAAGGAACTCGTTTCTCAAGAAGTGAAGGGCCCGGGTCCACGGGTCCGTTCCTTTTTATGTTTCTATAAGGAACCCTGCATTTTGGACCCAACTTACATTTCAACTATCCCTGATGCCTTTGATTTACTCAGAGTTTTGGATTACAGGTCCGTAAAATTAACTGAATTCCCAACAAAGATTACCAAACTTATGCATTTGAGGTACCTCACTCTGTCTTATAAGAATCTCGAAGTTCTTCCAGAAGACCTAACTGAGCTGTGGAACCTACAAACGCTTTTTGTCGACACTGAGTCACGTACCCTACAAATTGATGCAAATCTATGGAAGATGATTCAACTGAGGCATGTAAAGACCAAAGCAGAAATCATCCTGCAGCAGGCCAAAAAGGGCGGAGGCAAAGGCGGTGATAACCTTCGGACACTAAGTAGATTATCACCCAAATGTTGCAATGAAGATGTGTTCAAAAGGGCTCGAAACCTAAAGAAATTGGGCATTCGCGGGTGCTTGGCCGATGATCTTGAACTCAACTCCTTGAAAAATTTGGACTATCTCGAGAACTTGAAGCTAGTAAATGATGTGCTATATGGATCAACATCCAACAAACCGATGCGAGGCCTTCCTCAACCCGAAAGTTTCCCCCGACAGCTGAAGAGGCTGACCCTGTCAGCGACATATATAGATTGGATTCATATGCGTACATTGGGAAATATTCATGCCCTCCAGGTGCTCAAGTTGAAAGACCATGCATTCAAGGGAGACTCCTGGGATACTGTTGATGGCGGCAGCTTTCCTTGCCTCCAGTTCTTGCTCATCGAAACCATAGATTTTGTCTTCTGGAAGGCTTCAGACGATCACTTTCCTAAGCTTACGTGCCTTGTGATTAGGAACTGTGTAGAGCTCAGTCAAATTCCAATTGGGTTGGCCAAAAGCCTCCAGATATTGGAGATAGAGCATTCCAAATCGGCGGAGGTGTCTGCAAATGAAATCGAGAATAAAATACGTGAGCAAGGACAAAAAAATACCAGATGGGGTGGATTCAAGCTCACCATTAAGTCATGAATGTGAGGAATCACCTATTCCTTATCAAGCTCAACTACAGGTTATCATACCAAAACCTGTATTCTAGTGAAGTTAAGGACTATGAATTTGTGTTTTGCATTTTGCGGGAAATAAATAATAATTTGAAAATTAGTATGTTGAAAGTTGTAAAAGAATAAATAATTTGAATATGTGTTCTATATTGTTTTCCGTAATATAAATGCATGCCATGTGTCTTTTTTGCTGTGTAAAAATAAAAATATTGAAACAATGCTCGACAACGATTTTGCTTTTCTTTTTTCTCTTTTTTTCCCCATCTTTTTTACCCTTTTCTCAGAAATTTGGACCCATTGATCAGCTCTTTAATTTGTGAACTGCAGTGTGATTTTTACTAAGGGATTAGATTTTGTCGTTGTGCTGTGTTGTTCTAATTTTTTCCTTCGGTTTTTTTCTCTTTGAACAGGAAAACTAAGTGCATCACTGAATAGAAAGAACTTTAGTACGTAGACAGTTTACAAAAACTATAAAGAAAAAAGACAAAAAAAAGGCAATCATCAAAATAATATTTAAGGTTATTGCGGCCAAAAAACATAAAAAAAAAAAAAAAAAAAAAGCAAACAAACAAAAAACCACCTAAAGTAGGCCTGCCTCCACAAAATCCAATATGATATAAAAAATTACAAATAACCTCCTAATATTTAATTTGTATCACACATACCCCTTAGTTGCATGTGGGATTTCTAATACAAAGCTTCAAATTTGAGATTATTTGTTATTTTTTACACCATAAGAAGATTTGATAAGACCAAACCTGAGGGATACTTTTGCAAGAGCAATCGTTTTTGCAATTCCTCGATATTCTAGCCTGTTCACCAAAAAGTTTTTTTTGTTTTCCCGCCATGATTAGCCCAACACAACTGAAAATATGACATGACCCGCGAATAATTCAAAGAAACCTCGATGGTTTATTGAGGGTCGATTTCAATGGCCTTTTTTCAAAAGAAAAACACTTATTTTTTGAAGAAATGAGATACAATTAAGTGAAAAAAATTGTCTTTCGTTGGGTTTTTTAGTAAAAGCAAAAGGCAGAAAAAAAAAAGGGCCCAAAAATGGCTTTTCTAGAAATTATTCATAGTTGCTTCCGAAGAAAAACACGTTTTAAAGCCCTTCTAAATATTGCATCCAATCGCAAAATTTCATAACTTAAAATAAAAAAATTAAAAATTAATAAATAAATAAACATCTGCTATAAAAAGAATGGTTCGACAAGCAATTTTTTTTTAAGCGAACAGCAAACATGCCCTAATTGTATTTTCAAATACCCGTGCCAACCCTTGGCAATAGTAATTAATTTCCCTATTTCTCGTTCCTGCTTTTCTACTTGTTTTAATGTTTGAGGAGACCAAACAAGAATCAGGCCATAATTAAGAAAATGGCATAAATAAACGAATCGAATAAGTATCAAATTGAACATAGAAAAAAGAAACATTTTTTCTGATTCTTGAACACACCTGGAAAAGTTCCTGTTCATCTAGCTATCCAAGAATGTAATAAGCTAGGCCAAACCAGAAAACTAATTGCACAACTCCTTGCCCCATCTTCTGGACATGCTTATGAGCCAAATCCCATTAAAAATTAACACAAGATGAAGATATCTAATTGTTAATCACTGATAGTAAATGGGAAAATTAGCCAGTTGGTATGTTTTGACTTTACCGGCTTACGTTGTGACGCAACACTTGTGTTTTCCTGGGTCAAAATAAATGCAAAGAAATCTCATATGCCCTCTATATAAAGCAGATAAAATCTTACGTATGCTCCCATCTTCAACATCAGATAATCAGTGAAGTTCCTTAGCTATTCAACCAACAAAACAATGGCAATTCACGGTCACGTCATCGCTTCAGTCTTGTTTACATGTTTGGTGACCACTAGCCATGGTGTTACCTTCTCTTCTCTGCAGAAAACTCTCGTTGTAACCACTTCACCTAAAACGGGACAAGGTAACATGCTTCCCCTTCTCCAAACCCCCCACCGCATGTCCGGCAAACACAGCACACCTAGTTAACTGTGGTAGTGGCGAAGCTAGGATCCCAAGGTTAAGAGGGTCTTTATCCTGAAAATTGACATATCAAACACACACAAAACAAATATTATATATATATGTGTGTGTGTGTGTGTGTGTGTGTGTGTGTGTGTGTGTAGATAATTTTGAAGTCAGGGAGTGCATGTGTGGCTCTGCCATTGGATGCTGGCGATCTTATCACCACGATTTCATGATATTTTTCATGTGGTATGCTCGTCGAGAAATTTCAAATATTCAGGACATAAAAATCAAGAATCTTGAGACGAACATGATTTTTCTCCCCCACCCCTCGAAGATGCAGAGAGAACCTTTTTTCACCGTCATCCAAATTATCTCTTAACATAGAATTTTACAGTCTTGAAAGCTGGGGAAGACAATATTGCAGTGACGTGGTCGCTCAACACAAGCTTCCAGCCGGGACAGATTCTTCCTACAAGACAGTAAAGGTCAAGCTTTGCTACGCTCCAATCAGCCAACAGGACCGCGCATGGAGAAAAACTGTGGACGACTTAAAAAAGGACAAGATTTGCCAACATAAGAATTAAGATCGTTGCTAAGCCATACAATCGTTCTAACAACACCTTCACCTGGATGGTTCAGAAGGATGTACCCACGGCTACATATTTTGTTAGGGCATATGTATACAACTCTGCAGATGAGGAGGTGGCCTTTGGACAGACCACAGATTCTCACAAGGCGACCAATTTGTTTGATGCCCAGGCAATCACAGGGTGCTATGTGTCGCTCGACATTGCTTCGGCTTGTTTCTCTGCTTTCTCCGTGGTGTCTTTGTTCGGATTCTTCTTATTGGAGAAGAGAAAGGCCAAGGCATCCCAAAAGAACTGATGCAACTCTATTGAATAATTGTTTCCATCTTTAAAAATAAAAAAATAAAACAGAAAAAGGGGTCTTTCATGATTCCTGTGGCATGTAATAGCTAGCTTTATGTTTATGTACACGTTTTGTTCGGCTAGACAACGCTATGTAATTCTGCTTAGATGTTATCTATCATGTCAGAAAGTATCCTATTAGGATTGTCTTGAACAGGTGCTTGTCCCGAGTATGACACCCATGTATGATGTATAAGATTGGATGAGAGGTTTGGTCAAAATAATAGAAGTTTTGAATGGAGTTTATTGCAATTTTGGTCCCACAAAGTATACCTTTGTCCCATGTTAGTTCCATTCATTTCAATGTTTTCAATTTTGGTTCCATACGTTTTAAATTTTTGCAATTTTAGAACTTTTTTGAAATTTCGTTTAATTTTTAACAGCAAAGGCACGCGCACCTCACATGGCATTTAAGTTTTCAATGTACGTGGCCATTAAAGATTAGATGAAATTTTAGAAAAGTCCAAAATTGCAAAAACTTGAAACGCATTGGACCAAAATTGAGAATATTGAAACGAATGGGACCAAAATTTGACAAAAACCATACTTATGGGACCAAAATTGTAATAAACCCCCCCAAAAACGAGATTGAGGTGGGATTTAATGGCCACATGAGACGCACGTGCTCTCGTCGTTATGGATTGAACGGAATTTAAAAAAAGTCCCAAAATTACAAGAAATTTAAAAGTGTGGGACTAAAATTGAGAAAAGTGAAACGAATGGCAGCAAAATTGGACAAAAGCATACTTATGGGATGAAAATTATAATTAATTAACCCTTTTAAATGCATTGCGATTCATTTATCATGATTTTCATATTATTGCCTCTTACTTTTCATGGAAAACTCCCGGGTTTAGATGGGTTGAAGATCTGAAAAAATAATAAGGCAAAATTACAATTTTAAGGAAGTATGTTACACATTCTAGGATTTTAAAACACTAACTTTTCTAATTTCAATTATAAAATATGAACTTTGAATACTTTTGACACATTTAGAACAAACGGACTCTTGTAGTTGGAAAAACGTACATGACCCTCACATGCTACATTAATTCAGTGCTGGCAAGCTTAAGGGGAAACATTTTTAATGATTTGGCAACTAAGTCGTTTTGGAGAGGAACAACACAACATTTACTTCTGAAAACCATTTTCTTATTTGAGGGGAAATCGCTTTCCCCATAAGATTGAGATAGATAGAGAGAATAATGGTCGAAACTTCGCAATAGCCTCACCTACATTAATGGCGCCATTTGCTTCATTTGGCTGCACATTTGTGATTGCGAGAGATTGGCGATCTTGCAAACCTCGTGAACCAATGACTCAGCAAAAAATTCCAAGTAAGTTACACCTCGTATATTATGTGTCCTACTTTCCTAATTTCACCATCGGTGATTAATATCTTTGCCTAATTTCGTTCAATTTCCGGCGAGATTGTTAATTATGAGGCAATTTGTCCTAAATGTATCAAAGTATTTAAATTCATGTCTTTGAATTGAAATTGGAAAAGTTAGTGTTCCAAAATAGCAGAATGTAAAATATACTATCCTAAAATTGTAATTTTGCCAAATAATAATAACTATATAAACTATATATATATATATATATTTGATGACAGAGAATAATAACTACATATATAGAGGGACATATTTGATTACATCTTCTATGATATTTGCATTGGATAAAATTACTTTAAAGGCATGTTTGATTTACTGTTGGA
Organism: Petrea volubilis; assembly: GCA_026212405.1. Lineage (NCBI taxonomy): Eukaryota > Viridiplantae > Streptophyta > Magnoliopsida > Lamiales > Verbenaceae > Petrea > Petrea volubilis. The sequence goes on from CM047871.1 coordinate 26,866,365, forward strand.
TATCTTATGAGCCGCATGGCTGTGTGGCTCAAAAATCAGTTTGAATTTCAAATTTTATAACATGATCTGTAACAATCTCACCTGTGAGGTGAATTTTGCGAATTTCTAGCAATAGAACTTTTATCCCAAAACAACAAACTAAACAAATATTTAAAATATGGGGTCCACCAACTTAAAGAGATTTAGCATCTTACACTTTTAATATAATATCAAATATGTCCATATATAGATGTAATGATTTTCTAGATATTTTGAGGGTGGATGTGGGCCACCCTACTAGTCCCCGTGCAGCTCCGTCCCTGAGTTGGATGAAGATATTTAGAAATTTCAGGCACATAATGCATAGACAAAAAAGGTCACACCACATGATCGATACTTAATTTGCCTATTTTTGGGAGGAACCTAACGAAACCATTGGTGAGAAATTCAATCTCATCATTTGAATTGATGAAATTGTAATGAAAAGAGGCAATCATCAAGTGTATTCGTTGTAAATCATAAGTCAGATTAGAAATCTAATCCTTGCCAGTGTGTGGTTCATCAGATATCTCTCCCTTGAAGCAATTCTGGATTTCTAGCATTTAGTTAACATGTGAGATGGTGCATGACACTTTTCTAAAGTCAGTGATAATGCAGAATAATAACATGAATAAACCAACTATTGACCATTAAATAAATCACAATAAATTTAATAACCTGTGGCTTCATTATTTAATCTCGACATGCCTTCCGATGCACTCGCCAACTTGAATAAACAATAATTGTAAAACCCCTCTCATTAACATGAACTAATATGATCAGGGTATCACTAGGTAACCGTATGAAGCATCTGCACCTCGATAAGTACTCAATACGATCATCCAAATTCCTAAACAAATGTTCGCTAAAGATCTCATTGGCGGAATCTTTACCACGTACAATACCAAAATCAAAATTGTTTCTAAATAAACTTTTTCGCATCTTAGTACAACCTCTTCAATGTGAGATAGCAAATTAACTAATACTTAACAACACTTGGGGTCCTAAATCTACAAGACATCATAAATAACAACATATACGAAATAGACGTTCAGCTATGAATACTTAAACTATTTATACATCCAGCATGCCTAATTCTGAGGCAAAGGACAGAAGAACGGGGTTGTAAGTCCAAATGACTTAATAAGGCTATACATATACATAGCATACTTCAACAATAAAAACATATCAAAATAGATAACGTAATTTTGCATGCAATAGAGAAAAAAAAATTGTGATGTTCAAAACAAGTTTTAAAAATTTCATGTCATGAATGATTTTCGAAACATGTAGAACAAATATTGAAATAATTATATCTTTAATGAATTCCAAAAAAAAAAAAAGGGCCAATGGTGAACAGAGTTGAGTGACATGTCTCCAACCTTATGACTACCTAATATAGAAAAAACATTACAGAAATCAAATTAACTGAGTTCGGGTATATATCTGCATTCATTTTTGAGTCATAATATCAAGTTCAAAAATTATGTACTGCTCTGTTCTCTTTTCTCGAAAGTCTAAATTGATATTGAAAAGCAGTTTTTGCCACTTAATCCAAACACAAAACTGTAAATTATATATTATTCAGAGAATTATGGAAAAGGTTGGATCATATGAAAATATTAGTTAGATTAGTGCGCGCAGAGGTTAAAGGAAAAAAAAATCAAAGTGTATATTTTCTCAAGATAATATAACAATAGTTTCTTTGCTTATTTATGACGGAATGGTTTAATTACTTTGTTTAGTTATGATAGAATAGTTGGTTTATTATTTAAAATATGATATAATAGTTTGACATGTACTTTATCGGTTAGTAATGTAATTACTTTATCAACAAAAAAAAAAAAAGAAAAAAGTTAGCCGGATTTTCTTTGATAAACTCATATATATATATATATATATATATATATATATATATATATATCTTGTAGTGGAATATCTCCTACCACTGAATTAACGAGGAAACTGAAATTTTTAATTTGTGCTTCCGCTAATGAGGCATAGCCTCAACAATAACATAGATCATGTTCCCCGATCAAAAAAAGATCAATGATTAGAATTCATTGATTCCCATGAATATACCTGTGTCAATCCATTAAATAGTAGTTTATACCTAATGTCTAGCAGTTTCTTCGTTTTATAATTAGAGATAATTGATGTTATAGTTGATTTCGGATTTGAGAGTAATGATATAATTGGTTTGATACGTAATAAAACTGTTTATATACTTCCACTAAATTTTGAAACAAAAACATGATCTGATACTCGAACCTTTGGTGTCTGTCATGTGCCGTTGGAATTTATTTCGATTTATAGCGTCACCAGTTTATCCTCATATAATTATACTTCGTAAGGGTGCCAATTGCAAAGAGCTCGCAGCATAGATGGCTATGATATTTTTTAAGTCGTAATAGAAGTATGTTAATAATTCTTACAGTAGCCATCCATTTAGTAATGCTGAAATGATTATTATTAATTTTCGTACAGTAATTTGTTCAGTCACCACACGAGAAACTTACTAAGTCAAATACATAGAAGAAGGCAACAGGACAAGACAAAATACGAGTTATCATACATATACTAATGCAAACATTTTCAATTGTTTTTGCTCCATTTGCAGTAATGCTCTTGTTATGTGCCTGCACAAATAAAGAGTCATAGATAGTAGATACCAGTGAGATTCAGAGTAGAGGAATGAACATTTAGCGCGCATTGAAACAAGACATGGTACCTGGAAAGGTAGCTTGATCAGGTGGCGATCGCTCACATCCAGCACCAATGGAGAGCTTGAATCCATCTATTTCTAGCCATCGCTCCATCTCTTTTCTTTTCTCAATTTCCATGGCGGACTCAACCACGGATTTGGGCACGTGCTCTATTTCCAATACCTGGAGGCTTTGCGTCACCCCCAACGGAATTTCTTTGAGATTTTCACAGTTCTTAAGCACAAGGCAGTTAAGAGTAGGAAAGTCATCATCTGAGGTCTGCCAATTGACTAAATTTGTGCTATCAATGAGCAAGAATTGGAGAGAATAAAAGCCACCATCAACATGCCATGACTCTCCTGTGAATGCATGGTTTTTCAACTTGAGCACCTGGAGAGTATCAATCATTCCCAACGTTGACATATGGTTCCACTCCAAATATGTTGCTGAAAGTGTCAGACTCTTGATATTTTGGGGGAAACAGCTGGGCGGAGGAAGCTCACGCAGGGGATCTTCAGATGCTGACTCATTATGTAAATCATTGAATAGCTTCAAGTTTTCAAGATGGTCCAATTTTTCCAAGGACCTGGCCTGAAAAAGATTGGCTAAGCGCCCACGAACTCCCAACTTTTTCAGGTTATGGGCCCTCTTGAACACACCTGCTGTGCAACATTCAGGTGACAATCTACTTAGTGTTTGAAGTTTTTCACC
>CM047871.1:26870298-26894615 GCA_026212405.1 Petrea volubilis
TGTAATTCTGTACTTGGCAGATTTATGGATTTCGGAGATTCTAATGACGTGGCATGGTGAAGTAGCACTTGGCTCATCAGGTATAAATGTAATTAATCATAAAAATAAGTGAAAAAGGCACTACAAGAAAAAAAAATTGGTGATAACATAATAAGTAATAATAGTTTTAACTAAGTTAACAATCGTAATTTTTCACAATGTCAATTTGAGTTTCCCTAATAACAAATAGTGACACTATTATGGTACTAACTTAGTGACAATTAAAACTTGTCATAAATTTAGGGTCAACTTTTTTGTCACAAAGTTGTCACTATAGCGATGTTACTGATTGTTAATGGCGACAACTTAAATTAACAAGCCTTATCATCTTTAGATTATATTGTGACTATAAAAACTATTGTCACTAAATGAATCTAATAGTGATATACATACTAGAATTATCGACACACTCCATCCTGTGATTATAAGAAAACAATATAATGTGACAACATATAAAATTTTGACAGTATCTCACTACAAGAAAAAAAAGGTAATTTCCTTGATTTTTCAGCAAAATTCTGTCGACAACAAGAAAAAACTTTCGTCACTTTTTAGTTTTGGTGGATTTTTGGGGGATTTTTTTTAATTTAATTAATTTTCGGCGGAATTAACCATCAAAATTTTATTAATTTTCAGCAGATAATTCCTTCGATATTTTAATAATTTTTACTGAAATAAAAATCCAACTGCCAAACCTTGGAATCGAACCCTAGACCTCCGCCTCAGCCTCAACCTCAGCCTCGCGTGCGCCCGACTGATTTTATTCCATATTTTGCGATGGCTTGTACTTGAACCCTTACCTTCTGGTTGGCAAACAAGACTCTTGCCATTAGACTATCATCACTTTGTTGCCATGTTATATCTTTTTTTATACTTAACATATATGTTTGAAATTACCACTTTAATAATTTTTGTAATATCATTACGTTATTATTTACTTTTAGTTGCATGAAATTTAAGATTTAAATTATCAAATTATTTATTTTAATTTAGTATAATTTATAATATAAATTAGGTTAGTATAAATATTTCTCCAACTATAATATATGTATATACACAAACATTATACATCTGTAGCATATACAAATATTATATAATATTTTTAAATTTTATTTTAAAATTTTAATAAATATTTTTAACTTATTTTTTAATTTTCAGTGGAATTATTCGTTGAAATTTTCCCGAAAATTTAAAAATAAATATTTTTAATTTTTCACCAGAATTTTTGGCCGAAATTTCCTCAAAAATCGAAAAATTAATATTTTTTATTTTTTTAAAAATTTTTGGCTGAAATTTTCACCGAAATTCCGTTGAATTTTTTTTAATTTTTTTAATAATTCCACTGAAATTTTAGTTTTTTCTTGTAGTGTCTATACTATCAAAATATTGTTAACTATCATTTAATAGAATTATAAAATTAGTGATAAGTAAAGATAAAATAATATACAAAGAAAAAAAGAAAATAATTACAAAAAAATGAAAAAAAAAATGGCATCAAAGAGTGTTGGGAGATGACAAAGGATATAAAGGAGAGAGAGAGGAAAAAGAGAGAATTTAAAAAGAATATGAAAAAGGAAAGAGGACAGAAAAACTACAAAAAAAAAAAAAAAAAGATAGACCAAAATTATTTACTAAAAGGTGTTCTCCCCCCAAAATTATTTACTAAAAGGTGCTCTCCCTTTATATAAGGGTATATATTATATATTAATGACAATTTTAACGTGTCTCTTTTGTATTTTATCACTAATATTACCCCATTTTTTTGTAGTGAGAGTCCACTATATTCTAAAAGTATCAGGTTTATTGTTGATAGGGCGTCAAGCACACTATTAGGGCTTCAAACAAGTGTTAAGACTCTAATTTTAAAAGTATCCGTGTTAGAAAAGAACCTTGGAGTACCTGTAAATATTAGGGTGGATGCACATCAAAAAACCAAAGGTTGAAGTCGCAATGCAAAGGCAATTGTCAAATTTGGTGAAATCAAAATAAATTTGAATATTTTTCAAACGTACCAAACTAAATATTAAGAATAACGCAATTTGTTGCACCTTCACATTGATTAGGAAGGGAAATCATAATATATATATATATATATATATAATAATAAGAGGTTATTTATAATAATTCAAAGGTTATGGCTTTTTGTAGACCATATACAAACTATATGTTCACATCTGTTCATGGAATTTCATCATCGATTTGTTGTATCTGTATACAATCATTCAACGTATTCATTCACTTGATTCATTGAATTTTGACATACCCTTAAACAAGTCGCACCCTATGATTTCATTAATTTAAAACATTTTATTTTCATTCAATAAAAAATTAATCATATAAACTAAATTTTCCAACGTTGTCTTGATCTAGCTAATGGAAATCCTATATCTTGGTAGAACTACACTTATGAAATTACAAGTTGCTATTTTCAATTAACAATTGACACCAATGGATTCACATTATGTGCCTCAAATATTTAAATATAGATGTGTGTTAGAAAAAAAAATACCTATTGCCGATGAACCTAGCTGAAGTGGCGAAGCTGAGGCCCCAAAACTCTTAAGGCCCTCGATTTTTTTTGATTCCCTATCGGTGAATCTGTGAGTCTTTATTCCTACTTTAGTGGTAGTTTATTGTTCTTCTTTAATAGTAGTTTATTTGTTTATTTGTAGTTTGGTTTGTAAATGATATAGTTTGGATATGATATAATAGTTTGATTAGTCTTCCCGGAGTTATTGATTGTTTATTTATAGTTTGGTTTGTAAATGATTTAGTTTAGATATGATGTAATAGTTTGATTAGTCTTCTCAAAGTTATTAATGTAATTGAATTTTATGTACTTAAAAAGAAAAAGAAATACTTATTTTTTGCAAAAGGAAAAAAAATATTTCAATGAAAAAAAAAATTGAATTTGTTTAAGTGTAGAAGTCAGAAAAAAAGTGTTTTTGTCTGAAAGCTATATGTTCAGAGTAGCTTCAAAAAAAAACTTTTAATTATTAATATCATTCAAACACAAAATTATTTGACTTAATATATGTGTGGTCTTTGTTCCTACCTTAATGGTAGTTTATTATTGTACTTAAATAGTAGTTTATTTGTTTATTTGTAGTTTGGTTTGTAAATGAAATAAGTTGGATATGATGTAATAGTTTGATTAGTCTTCTCATAGGTATTGATTGTTTATTTATAGTTTGATTTGTAAATGATATGATTTGAATATGATATGATTAGTCTTCACAGAATTATTGATGTAATTGAATGATATATACTTAAAAAAAAAAAAACAAGTACTTATTTTTTGTAAAAGGATAAAAATATTTCAGTGAAAAAAAAAATTGAATTTGTTTGAGTATTTTTTGAAAGTTTAGAAGTTTGAAAAAAGTGATTTTTTTTTTTGAAAGCTATATATTACTCTCAAAAAAAAATTTAATTATTAATATCGTTCAAACACAAAATTATTTAATTTAATACAATATATATACACTAAAACGAGAAGAAAATTTTATTTTACACCTTTTTATTTTTCAAAATTTTAAAATAACCCACTTTTTTTAAAAGTTTTCTAAAATACCCTAGATTACCTTCAAACCTCGATTTTACTGTTCATGTGGGCCGGCGTGTTTTCCTAAAAATCCAAATTTTAACCTTTATTTCACCAAAGCCCCTCCTAAACTATTTTTGATCATTTTAATACATTCTACCTATATAATTTATCTAAAATCATGTTTAAGCCATTAAATCTCCCAACCATCTTTAAAATCTTGTCTAGATTTAGTCATAAAGTTTTAATATTATTCACTATTTTCATAAATTTTATAAATTAAATATAGTAAAACTCCCATCTAAAGTTGGTATCAAAGCCAATGAGCGAACCTAAAGTTGATAAAAGACTCACACCATTCAAATAAAAACCAATAAAAATTCTTAAAGTATAAGAATCATAAAAAATATTGAATATATTGATCTATTAAAGATTTCAATTATAAATCTTTTAATAACTAAAGAATTATTTATTTATTTATACGATCTCAATTATAAAGATTTTAGTGATGATATAAATTTTGATCTCTTATCTTGCAATTTCTCTTTTGATGAAACTGACTGACAGTTATTTTCACCACGACGAAGAGTAGACTGTTTATATATATAGAAGGATTTCCATACTTTGATAGAAAATACAAGCAATATCTAAAGATAGAGAAGATGGTTAAAGAACATCATAATCCTTTAAAGAGAACGTTTTGATAGAAAGTTTAAATGTTGCAAAAGGATTAGAGTTGTAATGATTCTTTTTAGCAATGCCTAGCCATACACAGTATATGCTTCAGGTGGAATTGAATAAATATCAAAAAGAGCTGGACTTTATATTATCAAGGGGTTCAGTTTATCATAGCATAAATTCTTTTAGAATTTGTTATTTGTATACCAAAATAAAACAAATAAATGAGGGTCTTGATGTGATTAGTCAAGCATGAAGACAAATAAATACCTTAAAAGATGGATACAAAGTATAAATTTAATTTTGAGTTTAAATATAATTCTCAAAGAATATAATCGAGAATATGAACATATTAAAACTGAAAAAAAAAAAAACAAAAATACAAAGTTGTAACCAAAAAATAAAAGATACCCAAGGAAATGTTCAAATACATTGGAACAGATATAAAAAAATACAAATGGATAAAATAAATAAGAATATCGAAGAATTAAATATAGGAATGAATAGATTACTTGAATTACTCTGTGATCTAAGTCAAGAACTTAAATAATTAAAAATAGATGTTCAAATCTTAAAGATTTGTAACTCAAACATAGAGGAATTAATAATGGACACTTGTCTAAAGAAAAATAAATTTGACAAGAAGATAAAAGAAAAAAAATATTAATAAAATCGTTAAAAACCTTTAAAGAAGTTGTAAATCCAAATTCATTTGACACATATATGTTGAATGTTGAATTGCCTAAAATAATAGCTGAAGAAGAAGCCTTTAAAAGGAAAAATAAAGGTAAAGATATAGATACATCATCTAATACACCTAAAGAATAAGATTTTGAAACAGATAAAGATAAATGAGATTAATGATTTGATAGATCAATTTGAGAAAATAGATCTCTCCGAAATAGAGGAATATGAAGTTTTGGTAAATACCAATAATTCAACTGGAGGTCCAAGTGGTATAATAAAACCAAAAAATATGGATTAGATGAATCAGATATAATGCATATTCCTAAATATAAAAGACAATATTTTGATCATATAAAGAAAGATAAATATCAAAAACTATTTGATAAATTCACTCCAGATAATAATTATAGTGAACCTATAAATCATGGAGGATCTAAACTAAATATAGATTTTAAAGAAGACACTAAAAAGGCCTTAATTTCATGGGCAAATACTATGAAAGTTTTTCTTTTTATTTAACGTTGATAATACCTGAACATCAAATAGACAAATAGATTATCTAATTGCTACCTTTGATGGTATAGTTTTCAATTGGTGGCAAAGTTTAACTGAAAGCACTAAAGCTTTAATAAAAAGAGATATACAAGCTAAAACACTGATAAAGGAATTGAAATTCTAGTTGCATATCTCTCTAGTGAATTCTAGGAGAAAATTGGCAAGAATCTGATAAAGAAAGTTCTAAAGAAAAAGAAGAAGGTAGAACTAATTTGATAAATCTTAGAATTTGCAGTATGAAAAATTTAAAACAATATACATATGAGTTTAAAGAATATTATTATACACAATACTATAGTAATGAAGATCAAAGTATATATCTCAATATGTACTTTTTAAAACTTCCACATCCTTGGAATAAATATATAATGAATAAATAGAAGGAAGAAAATAAAGATTCAAGCTCAACTCTAGGAGGAAGGATTAGTTTCCTTTTTTCTGAATTAAGTAAATTATGTAAAAATAAAGATTTATATAGAAGAACTAAAAATTTTTCACCTTTATATTATAATGAATTCGAGGTTCCCAGTCAATGGGGATGTAATAAAGAAAGAAGTAATAAAAGGAAAAAGAGATTTAATAAAAAGATATATAAAAAAATATAATAATTTTCAGAAGAAAAATATAAAACCAATAAGAAGATATTTTAAAAGGAAACCTAACTATAAAAGAAATAAAAACCTTTCATAATGCCAATGTTGGAATTGTGGAGAAATTGGGCATAAATCACTAGAGTGTAAAAAATCTAAAAAGATTTAGATTATTGAAGCCGAATTTATTATACTTAAAGATGAATTATCTAAGGTTTCAGATATAGAGAATTATGTTGATAAAGAAATATATATTGAAAAAGAAGAATATACCAGTAATTCTGAAAATGAATAAAGAATTAATAGAAGCTGAAGATTCATATAAAGAAATAGGAGTTTATGAAGGATCAGAAGGTTATGCTCAAAGGATAACCTATAATCAAGAAACTCTAGAAAAAATAAAAAGATTAAAACTTGATGCAACTAATCCTACTAAAAACATTTTTAAGGTTTTTAGTAGTATAATAAAAAGAGACAAGACAAGATAAATATATATGACTATCATGCAGTTGAAAGATCAATAAATGTAGAACATACTAGAGGGAAAATTAGATTAAATTTACTTACTAAATCCTCAACAAATCAAGCTTTAAACAAAATAAAAAATAGGTTTAATTACACTTTTAGTCTTGTAAGTAAGATCTCCTTTTCAAATTTCATCCTGTAAGTTTGATAGTTGCATATTTAGTCTTGTATGTTGATTCAATTTGACACATTTGGTCCTAAATTGACACATTAAGTCCTGTATGTTGGTTCAATTTAATACATTTAGTCCTAAATTAACACATTTGGTCCTAAATGAGACAGGACTATATTTGAAAATTAGGACTAAATGTGTTAAGTCAGGACCAAATGTGTCAAATTGAACCAACATAAAGGACTAAATGTGCAACCATCAAACTTATAGGACTAAATTTGAAAAATGGGTCTCACTTACAGGACCAAAAATGTAATTAAGCCTAAAAAATAAAGATGCAAGAAGGAAGATAAAATATGTTTATCTTGGCAGGATTCAAATCCTAGTTAAAGCATTGTTTAGAGACGGAATAGATAGTCCTATGGTTATTTCACTACATGACCAAAGGTTTAAACAAGCTAAAAATAGTCATTTAGGAACAATTGAAAGAAATTTGTTTTACTCACAATTTTGCTTTGACTGGTATCCTAAATATAGTGTTGATATAAATGATTAGAATATAAATGATACTTTAAGTTTACACTTTAAACTTTTAAAAGATATAAAACTTAGAGATAAAAGTCAAGCATTTACCTTTTACTATAGAGCAATACATGCCTTTTCAAATAGTAATTACAGTAAAATATATCAAGATAAACTATATATAGAAATTGATGATGAATGTCGTGATATAACGACAATAAAATTACCTATGATAGAGAAAATTGAAGACATAAAAGATTATGAAGTTAAAATGGATAGAAAACATATTCTAGAATATGGATTTACTAGTGGTTTAGCTCCACAAATAGATTTTGGAGAAAATTCAATAGCTAGAAGAAGTTTTAGTAAGACAGTACTTACTAATTTAGAATTTACTAAACAAGATACAACCAATACTATGGTAATAAATGGTAAATATTTTAATGGTCAAGAATATATTGAAGGACCAAATATATTAATTGATACAAGAGCTAGTGGCAATCACTTTGCAAAACATCAAAATAAAGGATTAATTGCAAAGGTTGCTTCCACAATCTTTCAATATAAAAACTTTGAGGGTCAATTAATAACTTGTTATCAAGAGGTACAAGTTCCAATATTCTTTGAAGATTTAAGAATAATTGTACCTTGTTATATAGATAGTGATATAGTGGGAGAATATTACGATATAATTTTGGGTAATAGTTTTTTAAATCAGTGTGATTACTATAAAATAGAAAAACAAGGTGTCACACTACAAATAGAAAATATAAAGATCTTTTGTAAAAAATATGAAAGGAATTAATTTTTTCTTTGAGTGTTTGTGCAGATAATAGTACAAGAAATTAATATAACAACATGTACCTTAATAGATAATGACTCATAAATAACTTTGTCCAAATCCTTTCTCTGTACTAAATGGCAAGAGAATGAAAATATAAAGATAAACAGTGTTACGGGTCAAGCCAAACACATTAATAAAAAGGCAGCTAAAATAAATGTTATATTGGAAAGTAAAATTGTTACTATAAATACTATTTATGAATATAATTCACTTGAAACTGATATATGTTAGGAAATAATTTGCTACAAAAATTTCAGTTTTATTCACAAAATCTTTATTCTGTCATACTAAAGACTAATTGTAATCACTATTTAAAATTACCAAGAATAAATGAACCATTCAGAGTTCAGCCAGCGAAACTTGGTAGACCATATGATAAAATTCCAATAAAAATACATAATATAATAGTAAAAAGGATAACTCTTGAAGATGTAATAAAGTAGATAAAAGAAAATTACAATGATCATCCTCTGGTTTTTTTATAAGGAGTCATATTTAAAGGTAAAAATAAAGTTAACAGAAAATATAGTTATAAAAAAAAGACTTATGCTATATACTGAAAAGGAAAGAAAAGAATTTGATAAACAAATAAATGCATTATTAAATAAAAATCCACCTTTAATTAGCAGGAGCAATAGTCCTTTTAGTAGTCCAGCTTTCATGGTTGAAAATGAAGCTGAGAAAAAGCGTGAAAAGTCTAGAATGGTAATAAATTATAAAAGACTAAATCATTTCACTAGGTCGGATAGTTATTATCTCCCTAATAAATAAGTTTTAACAAATCTGATTAAAAGAAAGAAATATTATTCTAAATTTGACTGTACTTCAGGGTTTTGTCAAATAAAAATGGAGCCTGAAAGTATTCAATATACAGCATTCAGATCCCACCAAGGATAGTTCGATTGTTTAATTATGCTATTTAGATTAAAGAATGCACCTTCTATATATCAAAGAAGAATGGATAAAATCTTTAATAAATATAAAGACTTTCTAGTCGTTTATGTTGACAACATTTTAATTGCTTCTAATACATTAGAAGAACATAAATCTCATCTACTTCAATTTGCTAAAGCGTATAAAGATAATGGTATAGTCTTATCCGAAAGGAAGGCTATAATTTGTAAAGAGGAAATAGAATTTTTAGGGTTAAAGATAAATAAAGAAGGAATAAAACTTCAACCCCATATATCTAAGAAAATCTGTGAATTTCCTGATAAATTGGAAAACAGAAATCAGATTGAAAAATTCTTGGTTGTTTAAATTATGTTGAGGGATTCATAATCAATCTTGCTAAAAAGAAGCATGAAATACAAAAATTGCTTTGCAAAAATAATACTAAAGGATGGAGCAAGCAACATACAGAAATTGTTAAAAACCTAAAAGAAGAATGTAAAACATTGCGTGAATTAGAACTTCCACATGAAAATGATAAATTAAAAATACAGACGGATGCTTCAGATCTCTATTGGGTAACATTACTCAAAACTGATCTCAATGAGATATACAGATATACCAATGGTGCATTCGATCAAGCTGAGATCAATTATACAACCCACGAGAAAGAACTTGTAGCCATCATAAAAGGAATTCAGAAATTCTCTCTCTTTATTCGGCCAAGCTGAGGTCAATTAATTATACAACCCATGAGAAAGAACTTCTAGCCATCATAAAAGGAATTCAGAAATTCTCTCTCTTTCTATATCAAAGGCCTTTCAAAATCCAATTCGATAATACCCAGATACAATCTTTGATTTTCAATAAATTATCAAATACACTCCAATACAGAAGGCTACATAGATGATAAATTTTCCTGTCCCTTTACAGTTTCAAAATAGAATACATAAAAGGTTCACAAAATTTCCTAGTCAACTTCATTTTTAGAAATACCGAGTTCGGAAAAGAATGAGTTCTCCAACTCTAAAATGGATGAGATGGGTGTGCATTTCCCTTTAAATGCAAATAGAGTGATTGTATGCACTATACATATAGCTAGTCCATTGTATAACGGTCGGTGGTAAAGAATTATCAAATCCGTTGATGGGTGACAATTTTTCAAAAATTGCGTTGATGATACAAATCATCTTATAAATTTTTATTTTTCTGTAGGAATAAAGTCATAAAGAAAGATGGATCTTGATAAAGAGGCAAAAAAGCTAAAGAAAGAGATTGTTGATATTGTCTTGGTTTGTCAAGACATTGTTGATGGTAATCTAGCTCTCAAAGATTTGGTTCAATTAAATCTAAAAACAATACTAGAAATTTCTCAAGAAGGTCTATTTAGAGCCCTTCAGATTCAAGGTAGATTAAATAATTTCCTTGAAATGAAAGATAAAGAAAAGGAAAAAATGAGCAGTGATAAAAAAAAAAGAGAGCACTAAAGAGTTCTTAGACTCCATGAAAAATAAAAGCAAGACTCAAAATCTCATGAATATTAAGAGGTTATTGAAGTTAAAATTTCTAAAGCAGGAAGCTTCAATAGCAGGAGTTCCAATGATGAAGATTTTGTTCCCTCAAATAAATTAAGAAAATGAATATAAAGAAGTTGCAGAAGAAGCTTATAAATGGAAAAATTCTAGGACACTATTTTATTCTAAAGGATATAGTGTTCATCCAAGAATTACTACCAGTTGGAGCTCATCCACATAAAGTTTTTCAGCTTGTAAACTATGAATTTCTAGATCTTCTCTATGTTGGTAAAGAACTTTATGAAATTTCAGAATTTGATGACCGCTTTAAATTACAGGCCAGTCAAGTTGCTAGAAATCAAGAAGTCGTACTCAAGTTCTATTCTACAGCCCCAGAACCTGAGATGCGAATCTGGCATGAAGTGCAGCATATGATCACCATAGATGTTCTATCTACAAACTTAAAGATTGAAATTGGCATAAAGAATTGTCGATCTCTTAAGTTCACTAACTTATGGATAACAAAACGAAGAGCCATGGGCATTAAAGTTATTCAATTCATTACTGAGTCTCATGCAAGCTAACAACTAGATTCTATTAAAGAAGGGAGGACAAATTAAATCTCCACTGCTAAAGGAATTCATAAATAAATTTTTAAACCATGAATTCTTTTGCACTAAATCTACAAGAGAAAGGCTTGCAGAATGATTGGCTATTGCAAATCATGATATAAGCGCTTACGATTGCACAGGGATGGATGTCGTGACGTCATTGCCCACTAAAGCATTATGGTAGACAGTTTTTTTTCACGTGAAGAGGATAAAGACAACGCGTGAAGAAAAAAGAAGATAAAGATGAAGACGTGTGAAGATAAAGGGATAAAAACAACATTTTCCAGCACATAGAGAAAGTGACTTCAGATGCGAAATAAAACTTTGAAGTTCGAATAGTTTGTTTTGAATCTCTATAAATTGTATTAGGGTTTTCATTTCTAGGGCATCGAGAGTTAGAATCAAAAAAACCCAAGCAAGAAAAAATCAGAAAAACCAGCCTTAGATAAATCTTTGTAAACTTTTCCTAAAGCATGTTTGTATAATCTCTTTGAAGGAAATAAAATCATTTTGCTTTCATAAATTTTGAGTGTTTGAGATCTTAATATAAGAGTCTTTTAACCTTATATTTCTCCTTTTTTTTCAAAATTCTCCAATCTTACGAAGGTCGTAGTGATTGTACCATTTGAGACAGTAGCCATTTGGAACTGTAAGTCCCGTGAAGCCAGGAGGGCTTTTGGGCAAACACCAGTCGGGCTTGTCAAGGTGAAAGAAGACGAGTCCCTAGGAGGATTAAAGAATTGAAGATCTAAAGGAGGTAATATATTTTTAAAAAGTTTAAATATTAGGATTTCTTTGCTTGATTTATGAAAATTTATGGTTTAGAGTACTTCATTATTAATCATGATTTTGAGAACATATTTTACTATTTTGTGCATATAAAATGGGTAACAATTTCGATATCATAAAGAATCAATTTAAAAGAAGAAACAATTATAAATATAGAATAACAATTTTAAAAGCACTAGAGAATTTACCTGAAGATTTAAGGATTCTTATTGCAACGTAGAATAATAAAGAAGGCTATGCTTTTTACTATAACAATAAAAGTATTAATAAATAAATTCTTGATAAATATGTTGAAGAACTAAACCACATAGAAGAAGATTTGCAAGCACTTTGGGAAATAGAAATAATAATAGAAAATTATATTTAATATCTATTAAAAATCGAGAAAGAGTAAACTTAATAAAATTTATATATCATGAAACATGGGATCTACTTTCCTTTCTCTAAATAAAAGATATTAAACCTTAAACAAACCTAAAGTTTTGGGGCAATAAAGCAAATAAATAAATCTTAAATAATGAAATTACTATTTAAAAAGGGTAAAAAAAAGAATTTTATAAAAAAGATATTTTAAATATAGTTTTATGAAAATAGATTAATTTTTAAAAAAATTCCTAAATTGATACATCTTGACAAACATTTTTATTTAGGAACCGTTTGGTTGCCCAAATTAGCTGAGAAAAGCCCCCCACATCTCGGCTAAATTGACGTTTGCTTCGTTTGATTATAATCTCGGATCTTTATCAAATTTTGGCTGACCCGCAATGTGGCGGCCTTTATCTCGAGATTATAATCTCACCTGGGGAGGTGAGATTAAGTTTGCGTTGCTCGAGATTAATTTCACCATCACTTAATTTTTCCTTTTGTCCTTAGATTGCATGTTGTTTTATACAAGTCTCCCTCTCTCTCTCTCTCTCTCCACCTTTTCTCTCTCTTCTCTTCTTCTTCCCTAATTTTTCTTCTTTTCTGCAACTCACTGTATCTTGGCAAAAGTGGATAAAATTTCAACCTAACATCAAACTTACAGATTGACTGTGGCGGGGGTGGTGTGTGGCTTCAAGCCTTCGGGGTTTGTGGCGAGGGGTGGTCGGTACGACGACTGTGGCTAAATACTGCCGACGTGGGTTTGGGCTGATTGCTGCTGTTGTGGTGGTGGTGGTAGGAGGAGGCGAATTTGGTTGTTGCCGCTGTGGGATTGGGCGGATTGCTGCTGTTGTGGCGGTGGTGGTAGGAGGAGGCGACTGTGGCTGCTGCTGCGGTGGGATTGGGCGGATTGCTGCTGTTGTGGCGGTGGTGGTGGCCATCGGTGGTGGATGGTGGACGTTGAAGACGGAAGTGAGAGGAGGAGTAATGGGTGGCGATGGTGGGTGGACAAAAATTTAGAGCCATAGCAATTAATTTCCTGAAAATCTGCCCAAGAACCAGTAGCTGGGTAGCAAGAACCCATTTGCAGTAAAATTTAGTCCACTCAAGGAATCCTTGAACCAGCAGTTGGGTAGCAAGAACCCCAAGAAACTTCACCCATTTGGTGCAATTAATTGTTTTGCCTTTTGAAATTTTTGTGGGCTCTAATTATTGAGCTTGAATTTTTTTTTTTTTTGGGTTTTATGCTTTGCGTGTTTTACTTCAATTATAGGTGAATTTGTCTTGAAATTTCTAATAAAGGTTAGATTGTTGCCTCCATTGATGGTGAGATTTACTTCAAATATTTCTGAAAAGGGTTAGATTTTTGCTTCCATGACAAAGCATAATCACAAACTTTATCGATTTCAACTTTTTTGCCACACAAATAATGTTTGCTTTAATAACTATACCTTTGGGGTTAAATTTATAAATTATTTCATTCACCAATTCCAATCATGCAAAATCTTGCAAACCAAATTATGGATCCTTAATCTCACGAATTGAAGTTCTCTATTAATTAAACCAACCAAACGTTTCAAAAAAATCATAAAATCTCAGCTAATCTTTAGACATGAAATTAGTAAGGATTCCCTAATTTAGGAAACCAGACGATTCCTTAATAATCTATCCAGGCGGGTCCTGTCATAATGGAATTTGCTACGCTTTCACCCTGATTAGGAATAGTGCGTCTTATATGGCATTTTCCTTGATTGACTGATTTGCTATCTCAAATTATTTGTGGCACGCAACGCAATAACGTCAGTGTCAATAGTTGATTGAAAATAGCCGGTTGTAATTTCTTATTTGTAGTTTACCAATTATCGTTTACCAAGAAGGATTCCCATTAGCTGGATGATCACGATATTATAAATATAATATTGATATTATGATGTATGTTACAAATCAAAGTTGGAGCTGGTGGCGGAATTATTTTATCCTTTACACAGTTGGCTGTGATTTCTTGACTTTATAGGCATTACCATGAACACGACAAATGTCCGTGCAATATTTTGTGTATAATTATATTCATGCTATTGATTAATTTCTTAGATTGTCAATATAAGTTATAAATATATTATTTCATCCCCTTATTTATTTATTTTACAATGAGACTAGAGACGAAATCGGAACTTTTGATTTGGGAGACAATGTTGAATTTTTATAAAATATTAAAGGTATTTTTATGATTTAGGGGTAAATGTCACATCTAGTTTTCAATATTTCATTTTAATATTACTTTAGTTTCTAAAATACCATTTGTGACTTTACAACCCTAAACTTAAAATTTGATTTTATGTTCGTCCCTCTAGTGAATTTAAATAAATACACGTAATACCAGAGAAAAATGCAGAATTTGTGCTATAAGTGAACTTCATTTGAATTTTTGTCTTTTATTTATCAAATTTCAAATTTATTCACTATGTTTAAAATTAATAAAAAAAATTCTTAGTGTTAAGCTTATCTAAAATAATAATACAAGACGCCAAAATCTTAGTAGGTAAGAGTGAAAGCTAGTGATGTTTTTCTTAGTTCGAATCCTCTACTATAAAACGATACATCAATGGTTGAAGTCGCAGTGCCAAGGCAATGGTCAGATTTGATAAAATCAAACTAAATTTGAATAGTTTTCAAACGTACCAAGCTAAATATTAAGAATAACGCAATTTGTTGCGCTTTCACATCGATTAGGAAGAGAAATCATAATATATGTATTACAATGATAGAATAAGTGGTTATTTAAAATAATTCAAAGGTTATGGCTTTTTGTAGAACATATACGAACTTTAAGTTCACATATGTTCATGGAATTTCACCATAGATTTGTTGAATCTATATACAATCATTCAACGTATTCATTCACCTGATTCATTGAATTTTGAAATATCCTTAAACGAGTCACGCCCCTTGATTTCATTAACTTAAAATATTTTATTTTCATTCAATAAAAATTTAATTTTATAAATTAAATTTTCCAACGCTATCGTGATCTAGCTAATGGAAATCTTATATCCCGGTAGAACTATACTTATGAAATTTCAAGTTGCTATTTTCCATTAACAATTGACACTAATGCATTCACATTATGTGCCTCAGATATTTAAATATAGACGTGTTTTAGAAAAGAAATACTTATTGCCGATGAACCTAGCTCAAGTTAAGAAGTTTGAGGCCCTAGGACTCTTAAGGTTCTCGATTCGATTCTCCATCGATGCATGTGTGGTCTTTATTCTTGCTTTAATGGTAGTTTATCGTTCTACTTTAATAGAAGTTTATTTGTAGTTTGGTTTGTAAAAGATATAGTTTGACTATAATATAATAGTTTGATTAGTTTTCTCGGAGTTATTGATTGTTTATTTATAGTTTGATTTCTAAATGATATAGTTTGTATACGATGTAATAATTTGATTAAGTCTTCTCAGAGTTATTGACGTAATTGAACAATATACACTTCAAAAAAAAAAGTACTTATTTTTTGCAAAAGGAAAAAAATTTCAGTAAAAAAGAAAAAGAAAAAGAATTTGTTTGAGCATTTTTAGAAGTGTAGAAATTAGCAAAAAGTAATTTTTTCTGAAAGTTATATGGCCAGAATAACTTTAAAAAAACTCTAATTATTAATATCGTCAAAATACAAAATTATTTAATTTAATACTATATATATATATATACACACACACACCCTAAAAAAATAATCTTGACACGCACTTTTATTTAATAAGCTATCGAAAGGTCCCTGTCATAATGCAATTTTGCTTGGCTTTCAGGCTGACAAAGAATAGTGCTTCTTAGTTTTGTCATTTTCCTTGATCTGACTGATTTGCTATCTTAAATTATTTGTGACACGCCATCGCAATAATATCAGTGTCAAGCGTCGATTGAAAATGGCATTTTGTAATTTCACAAATATAATATTGATATTATGATAAAGTATAAGAGAAAAACTGGAATGCAAAAAGTGTCGGACAAAAAAAAAAAATGAAAAACCAAAGGGATTAGTAAAGGTTTCTCTCTTTATATAATAAGTAGCTGTCTGCATTTGGTGGCGTCTAGAAAAGAAGTTATACTATGGTAAGTATTTTTGAGTAAACAAGAATTTGAAAATTATTTTCTACTAAAATAATATTTTTAAAAAACAAACTCTACTAGAAATAACAATCTAGGAAATAATTTTGAAAGACTAATAGTTTTGGGAATTACTTTTTAATCGTTCAGCTGGTATTTTAGGGAAAATATGAATAGGGGAATAGGAAATTCATTTATTGCAAAAGAGGCAATTAAGGAGAAGGGATTATGCAATTGTATAATTGAATAATATGGGAATGCCATCTTAACAAATTTACACTAAATGCTTGTACTTAAAAAAGTTATATGTATTTAGTTTTGCATATTTTTATTTTCTCATGGAAAAGTTGAAAACAAAATTAAAAGAATTAAAATCACTAATCATCATAAACTTAGGTATTATAGGTATATTTTTCGTCCATGAAATCAATTTATTTTTTATCCTAACTCGATGCATTTGAAAATTCTTCTTATTTTTATAAGAAAAGTTATGATAAATCTTATATTAATTTGTTTGAGAATAGTTTTTACAAATTATTTGGTATATGATTATTGAAAATTAAAATCAAAAATTATTTTAATATTGATTATTCTCTTCAATTTTTTAGTTACTCATGGAATTGAGAAATATAAATAGAGGAATGTATTGGTAAATTTAATTTATATATATATATTGCAAAACAAGATCGAAATTTAATCACTATAGGAAAATTAGCATTTTGCTAGGAATTCTTTTACTACATTTTTTAAAACATAGTAAAAGTTAGTAATTTACTATGAAACTTATACCATATCTAATAATCAGGTAATAAGATAATTATTTACTGTGAAATTCAAATCATAGCAAATGATAAAATAATAAGATGATTATGTACTACGAAATTAAGGTCGTAATAAATGAATGTAGAAGAATCAATTATTTATTATCGAATTCATACTACAACAAACGAAAATGCAATAAGATAGTTATTTAACACGATATTTTAATTGTAACGAAAAAAAAATAACAAATTAAAACTTACATGATTTATCAAACTTCTCCACACCCCCCCCCCCCAAATTTATCACAGTTTTTAAAGAAAGTCTTAACAACTTTTGGCATAAAAATAATTTTAATTGCCTTTACTTAATTCACTAAGAGAAGTGCTACCCCATTCCAAAATATTTGAATTTCACATTAAGCGAAATGATAATTAATTTTTGACTAATATAATATACTTAACTAATAAAGATATATCATTTAAAAGTTTAGAGCCATTAACATTTAACAATAACCCCAAAATTTATGATTCAAAACTTGTTTATTTTGATATTTTAACTGTTAATTAGTTACCACTGCTTGTTAGAGCAGTTAATTTAATAGTAATGATGAAATTTGTGAGGGACCCAAGTGAATAATTGTTAATTTTTTGGAGAAAATTCTGACAAAATATTCTGCCAAAATATAAAAAGTATTAGTTTTTATATTTGTGTATGAATTATTCAGAGAAAATCCAAAAAAAATTATTTTTCAAACAAAATTTGGCCTGAAAATTAAAATATATATATATATATTTTTAATTTTCAACAAAAATTTTACAAGAAATTCCACCAAATATAAAGTATAGAAAATGCTTTTTTAAAGAATTATTTGTTGAATAAATCAATGGAATTTTGTAGTATATTCCCTAAAAATTTGGTTAAAAAATTAAAATTAACTTAAATTGTTAATGTGATGTTACTATAAAAAATTATATATAGCGGTCTGGTTGTGAGTTGGGTTGGTTTTTAATATTGAATCAATCCCAAACAAATAGTGGCGAGTCTGAATATTAATCAACTGCGGTTATTATTTATAATTTTACAATTGGTAGTTTATAGGCAAATTGATTCAATTTGAGTGGATTTTGCTGGTTATATCAATTTGAGCGAATTGTGATGGTTATACGGGTTTATGTACACCCCTACTCTGAAGAGGCAATTTATCAATCTGAAATTTTCATTTAATGCCATTAATCTTCCGTATTTAAATAATTCAATTGGTTAATTACATTCACTTGAAAACACATAGTTCTATTCTCGTATAATAAATCTATAAACTAAATTAAAATAAATAAATTGATAGTTTCACATAAAATGAATAATTTTACCTAAATTGTATAAATTGATTTGGAGTAATTGATGAAATACCCCAAATTTTGATAAGGTCAATGGTACAATTTTTTAATTCTAACGTTTAGTCATGAATTTTTCCGTGGTTAAAAGCACAATAACAAGAATATATATATATATATATATATATATATTACAAAAACTAATAATATGTATTAATTAAATTATTATAAATATAAATTAATATGTTCACTTAAACGAAAAATTTACATATTTAGTATAATTGATATACAAATTTTACATTTAAATTAAAAATAATAAATTGTGAAACTATACATTCTTTTTTCCTAAAGTCTAAAAATATTGCCTCTTTAATAATATATGAAATAATTGATAGAATCTACCCAAGAGCTTTCAGACAGTGATGTGGAGTAAAGACTCCTAGAAGTGGCGAAATAATTAAATTCTGTGTCAAATTATGTTATTTTGTAGTAGAGTAACATTAATTTGGCTGAGCCGGCTCTATAAGTTTGATCGTATACCTTCTAGAAGGGAAAATTCTTATTTAAATTCGATTTGTTCTTATTCAATCAATCATTTAACAAGTGTTAATACACTTGTTATGTAATTAGTCAGTCTTTTTAAATCGTACATCAATCACATAATAAGTATAAAACACTCGCCACATAATTAATTCTGATATGATTCAATCTGTGGGTAAAAATTTTCCCTATAGAAGTCAACTAACCTTCAAAAGGGTAAGACATGTTTTGCCTTCTTCTTCTCTCTCTCTCTTTTAATTCAAAATTAAATGTCCAACGACATCTTAATTATGTTCAGTTCCCTTCAATGTATATGCTAATATCTATAAGCGACTCTGGTGTCCTCCCTAGACTGTAATTAACAACTGTTAACTGATATTTTGTATTAGTCTTCTTTGTCTTCCAAATTTTCACACCCCCTGAGCTCGCTTCCTCTCCAATAATATACGTTAAAATTGAGAGAGAGAGAGAGAGAGAGAGAGAGATCTAAGATCATGGCGGACGCCGCGATGACATTCCTGCTGCAAAATGTGAAGCAGCTAGTGGAAGAGTATTCCCATCTTATCGCGAGCGCGGAAAACGAGCTCCGCCTGCTGAAGGACGAGCTTGATATACTCCAGGCCTTCCTTCGGAAGGCTGCGAAACAGCAGGATAAGGAGGATGTCTTCAAAGTACTGGAGAGGCAGATCAGGGAGCTTGTTTACAAGGCCGAAGACACGATCGACACTTGTTTGATCCACACAGCCACAGCCAAAGGCAAGAATTTCTCATGCCTAGCGGCCAACGCAAAGCGGATCAGCCTGGCCAAACAGGTTAAGTCCCTCAGAGAAGATAAGGTCATGAAACAGCTGTTGCAGGAGGCCAAGCAGGCGTTCCCTAATATTCGTATTGGCGATGGATCTGGCGTAAGCACGCAACAGCCTCTGAAGACAGTGAAAGAGGTATTACTTCTAAGTATTGGATATTTTTAATTTATAACACCTACAAATACACATATCGTGCATTAGTGAATAGTTGAAATTAGTGAAGATTCTCAACTGCGTATGAATATATGTGCCGTCAACCCAAAATGGCCGGAACAATATACACTTGTTATTCTTTGAATTTACCTACACTAGCCAAAAATCGGATAGCATCAAGTATGCCTAATTAATAACATACTCTCCAGCGTAGTATCTTGTAATTTGTTTATGATCTCGTCGATCTATTATTAATATTAGTGGACTTGGCACGCTCAATTCATAGATAAAATAAAAACGACACAGTTTAATATTATAAACTTATATGTTTGTTACATTATTTATTTAAAATGTATATCTTTTAACTTATTTTGATATATTTATTAAACAAATATGTGATAATTAAAAAAAAAAGAAGGAAAATCTTAATCTTAAAAAGATGGATTCATGTGATTAAAACATAAATAAAAGGAAAAATTACACTGACCACCCTTGAAATCTGGCTAATTTACGAAAAACTCTCCACTTTTTCAAAAATTACCAAAAATTCCCTGAGGTTATACCAATATTACAAATTTATTTTAATTTTCGAAAATACCTCTTCTCTTTTTTTGGTTGATTTACACTAACCACCCATGAGGTTAGACTAATTTACGAAAAACCCCCTATAGTTTCAAAAATTATCAAAAACCCCCTGAGGTTATACAAATATTACAACTAGCACCTACTTAAGTTGACTTATCAATAATATTAATTCTTTTTTTTTCTCTGTAAAATTGTTATCATAAAATTTTCATTTAGTAGGTTTGAAAAAAAAATATAATTATTTATTTAAATAAATATTTCGAATTTAGGATTGTGGATTTATACTAATCAGGGATGATCAGTATAATTTTCCCTACGTAATATGTGTTAAATTTATATTTGAGAAAAATATATTCAATTACATGCGCTGTATATATCCATAATGTGAAATGAGAAATGTAAACAGTGATTGAAATAAACAAAATTAAAATTAAATAATGCACTTAAGAACTTTATTTAACTTGAGGACCCTAATTCATTTCTCTTAAAATTTACTCCGTATTAGCAATAATATGTCATACTTGATGTGTTGTTAGATATTTTTAATGCATTAAATTCAGAATAGTTATTTGAATAAATAATCATATTTTTTTTCAAATCTATTATTTAAAAATTTTATGATAACAATATTACAGAGGGAAAAAAAAAGACTTAATATTGTTGATAAGTCAGCCTAAGTAGGTGCTAGTTGTAATATCGGTATAACCTTAAGAGGTTTTTGGTCATTTTTGAAACTATAGAGAGTTTCTCGTAAATTAGTCTAACCTCAGGGGTGGTCAGTGTAAATCATCCAAAAAAAGAGAAGGGGTATTTTTGAAAATTGAAATAAGTTTATAGTATTGGTATAATCTCAGGGAATTTTTGATAATTTTTAAAAAAAATAGGGAATTTTTCGTAAATTAGCCAAACTTTAGGGATGGTCAGTGTAATTCGCCCTAAATAAAATAGAAAATAGAAGTAGAGAGAAAGAGAAAGTAGAAAAACTTCGAAGGAGACAGAGAGAGAAAATAAATGATATGTAAACGACACAAAAAAATACCAAAGATTAGTTACTACATGTCCCTATCACTTCGTTATTAACTAGTCAAACAGGCACATGACTCGATATGTATGTAAAATAAATATATATAATTTAAATATATATTTAAATTAAATTAAATTAAATTATAAATATTTATTTCTCGTTGTATATGAATAAAAACTTTTTAATATTTATTATATTTAAGATAAGTGAAAACTAAAAAATAATAAAAATACATTATAGGCAAATAATTATATAAGAATGTTAAAATGTTAAAAATCATTCAATAGAATGACATGAGATAGATTAAAAAAAGAAAAAAAATATATCTGAGAGATTAAAGCAGGCCAAAAGATCTGAGAGATTAAAGCAGTTATTAAATGGTCAACAATATCCACTATATCACTAATAATTTGTTTTGTCTGTATCTGTCTTTCATAATTTTGTCAATAATTTGTGATGCGGCGTTTGTTTCTTAACTATATGGATGCCGCAACGTATGTGGAACAATATTACTGTAATATTATTGATAATAATTCCACTTTGGAGCATGATGTTGAGCTTATTGACCTTTTTTTTTTAGTACGTCATTGTTGTTTATATTATCTATCATACGATTATCAATATCATTATCAATTACACTATTAAATATCAATTAATATCAACAATTATTACAACTATAAATAAATAACCAAACTATTATAAAAAATATAACAAATGCTATTATTATAATAGAATAAATCGGACCGAATCCCATACTCTATAATAGTGCTCATCTCCTATCCTACATTCTAGATGTGCGATACGTGTAAATTTTAAAATTTTACTTATCAAACTAGATAACTGAAAAAATACAATTAATGAAACTAAATAATCGAAATACAATTAGATTTACTTACCCCATAATACGCCACCATTTTGATAAAAATCAAATCCAAGACTTCATAAATTAGGTACCTCAACCTACCCTATTGGCTAGGCCTCATCGGGGTTTACACTTATTTATTACCGCCTCATTTTATCATAAGAATAACAACAAATTTGTGACTGAATGAAACGATTAATTACTCCATTCGTTGTTTCCAAATGATAAATTCTTCCTATTTAGAACTCCATCTATACAAAACCCTTTTTTTCTTTTCTAGTTTTTAATTCTAAATTTCATTGCTTCATTTTTTTTTCTAAAAAGCCCAATAATTTATTTATTTTTATTAAACTATCCTTTCTTTTTCAGATTCAAAACATTAACGAATGAAGTTATAAAAAAAAATTCTTTAAGTTCATTAAGTTGAATTGTATTAATAATGATTTAATAAAATAATCTTTTTGATATTTAAAATTTTTATGATATATAAAATATGAAATATTTTCTGAACTTTTAAGATATATGAATCATAACCGAGAGAAATTTATTTTACAAAATTAACTAAAATGAATAAAAAATCAAAAATCTTCATAAGCTAATTTATTGAAAGAAATTTCTACTAGATCAACATAGGTAAGTAAAACAAATTTATCATCAAATATTAAAAAAGTTAATATAAGGAATTCATGGATAATTTTTTCTGACAAATGGAAAAGTCGTTTGGATTTTTCGGAATGGAAAAGAAATGGTGAAATGGACTTTATGGACTGAAATTTTATTAATTGATGTTTTTAAATGTGAAGATTATGGTGACAATTTATGAACGGAGAAACCACGTTGACGTTAAATATAGCAAATAGTTCAATTTTGATACCATAGTTTTGATTGATGTTGTTAATGTTGATATCCTAATTTTATTTTGATTTTAATATTAACTCAATCATCAACTTTCGTTGAGAATTTAACAAAGAAAATAATTGATAAATTAGAGTCAAAATATCATTTTTGACATAAAGCGTGCCATCTTTTTTTGGCATTTTCAGTAGGCAACATGCCATTTTTTTTCCTCCAAATGATCAAATTTAATGACCACAAGTCCGACACGTGTTTTCTTTATTAAATTCTTAACAAAAGTTGGAAATTGGGTTGACATTTATATTAATTAAAAATTATGGTACCAATGTTGAAATCAATTAAAATCATGGTGTCAAAACTCGACTAACCCAAAATTGTGGTACCAAAATTAATATTTTCCCACATCACGTGGTTTCTCCATTAAAGGATATTGAACTTTGGGTTCCCATTGAAAGTTATGATACTAATAAGGATAATAATTGAAACTTGGTTCCCAAATTGAACTCACACATACTTACAGTACTAAAAATGATATTTTCTCTTTTAATCTCAATTGTTTGATTTTCATTCATTATCTTTCATTTTTTTCTCAATTTTAGTACCACCATTAGTTTTTCAATCCTTATATTTTGATGAAATTACTAAAAATTTCGTATATCAAAAATAAAATTTCTAAAACATCTCCTATAACCCCCATCCCCCCCCCCCCCCCCCCCCCCCCCCCCCCCAGTTTCAAAAAGATAGAAAAGTAAAAAAGAAAGAAAACATATATTTCATCTTTGTGCGCGCCTGCGCGCGCACACACACACATCTATAAAACTTGAATAAATCTTTAAATTGAGAATATGTGTTTAGATTGCCCATAAAATGGAAAACAAACCTATTGGGGAAAAAATGAGAAAACAATGTGATACCGGATATCTTACATGTGTTCAAGTAGGTCACCATCGAAATTTGCTCTAAATTTATCGCTAACCATATGCAAAACTAACAAAGTACCTAATTGTTTCTAACCTTATTATTTGCAACTTTTATGT
>CM047871.1:26895115-27030115 GCA_026212405.1 Petrea volubilis
GGAACAATACATACTTGTTATTCTATGAATTTACCTACACTGGCCAAAAATCGGATAGCATCTAGTATGCATAATTAATAGCGTACTCTCGAGTGCAGTATCTTGTAATTTGTTTATGATCTGGCCAATCTATTATTAATACTAGTGGATTGTACACACTCCATTCGTCTATAAAATAAAAGCGACATATAGTTTAATAGTATAAACTTTTATGTTTATTACATTATTTATACAAAATGTATATCTTTTAACTTATTTTGATATATTTATTAAACAAATATGTGATAATTTAAAAAAAATAAACAGAAGAAGAAGAAAATTAATCTAAAAAAAAATTGGATTCATATTATTAAACATAAATTAAATAGAAAATAGAAGTAGAGAGAAAGATAGAAAAAGTAGAAAAACTTGGAACGAGACCGAGAGAGAAAATAAATGACATGTTAAAGACACCAAAAAAAAAATACCAAAGATTAGTTACTACATATCCCTATCACTTCATTATTAGCTAGTCAAGTGGGCACATTATTCGATATGTGCATTAAATAAAAATATATATAATTTAAATATATATTTAAATTATAAATATTTATTACTTGTTTTATATGAATAAAAACTTTTTAGTATTTATTACATTTAAGATAAATGAAAATTAAAAAGTATTGAAAATATATGATTGAAAAAATATTATATAAGTGTTAAAACTAATTTAATAGAATGACATGGGATAGATTAAAAAAAGTAATACATATATATATATATATATATATATGTATATAATATGAGAGATTAAAGCACGCCAAAAGATCTAGGCTCCGTTTGCTTTGCGAGATTCGTTAATTGGAGCTTATCTTTTGGCTCAAAATTAGCCGAGATTTAGATTAATTATAATAGTTGTTTGGTGTCCAAGATTAACTGAGTAGGATGATCGTACATATTGCACATGTGGTTTAGTATCCACAATTAAATAAAATTCAAAGTAAGATTAGAGTACAATTACATATTTACCCTCGATTGTTAAAGTTTTTTAAAACTTGGTGACACATAAATTAAGAAAAAAATAAATTAAAAACCACATATACATACATATATATATACTAAATAATGATAATTAATAATATTATTTGTAATTTCATTAAATAATGATAATTAATAATAATAATAATCATTATTTAATAAAATTACATACTGTAAAGTATAAAAATAATTAATTATTGTGATTGATAATTATTAATAATAATATTATTTTTTAATAAAATTACATATTGTAAAGTATAAAACTAATAATTATTATTATTATGATAATTAATAATAATAATAATATTAATTATTATTATTATTATGATTTAATAAAATTACATATTGTAAAGTATAAAAATAATTATTGTTATTACTTATAATTAATAATAATAATAATAATATTAATTATTATTTTTACTTAATAAAATTACATATTGTAAAGTATAAAAATAATAATAATTATTATTACTGATAATTAAAAATAATAATAATAATATTTAATTAAATTACATATTGTAAAGTATAAAAATAATTAACTATTATTATTGATAATTAATAATAATATTATTAATTATTATTATTATTTAATAAAATTACTTATTGTAAAGTGTAAAAATAATAATTATTATTAATTAATTATTAGTATTTAATAAAATTACATATTGTAAAGTATAAAAATAATTAATTATTATTATTGATAATTAATAATAATATTATTAATATTAATTATTATTATTATTTAATAAAATTACATATTGTAAAGTATAAAAATAAATAATTAATTATTATTATTATTTAATAAAATTATATATTATAAAGTATAAAAATAATTAATAATAACAAATTTGTAAAAGTAAGGGTAAAATAAAGAACAAAATCTCGAGAAGCCAAGACTCAATCTCACCCCCTCCCTTCAGATTATAATCTCGAGATTAGACCATCACATTGCGGGCTTTGCGAGATTAGGTAAAGGCCCGCAATTATAATCTTGGCAACCAAACAATAAATTAGCCGAGATTAGCCGAGATGTGAAGGCATTTTCTCAACTAATCTCGGAAAGCAAACGAGGCCCTAAGAGATTAAAGTAATTATTAAATGCGTCCTCGTCTTTTATACCAACAATATCTACTAAATCACTAATAATTTGTTTTGTCTGTATTTTTCTCTCGTAATTTTGTTAATAATTTGTGATACGGCGTTTGTTTCTTAACTATTATGATATCACCATATGGATGTCGCAACCTATGTGGAATAATATTACTATCATATTATTGTTAATAATTCTACTTTGAAGCATGATGTTTACACTTATTTACACTTTTTTTTTAATTACATCGTCAATTACGTCATCAAATGTCAATCAATATCAATAACTATTATAATTATAAATAAATAATCAAATTACTATAAAAGTAGAACAAATACTACTATTAAATTAAAATCCAAGCCCATACTTCTCAATTTGGCCAATTGGCTAGGCCACTACTAGAAAAGTAACTATTCGCATCAGAATTTGAGACCGATTTTTGCTAAAAATTTGTTGCAAAACGCTTTTGCCACCGCATTTGCGACCGACTGGAGTCAGTGGCAACAAAACTGAGTCACAAAATTTGATATCAAATTTGTCACCGATTATCTTTGAGATCGATTGTCCGACCAAAATTGGCGAGTCACAAAAGATGTTGGCGTGGAACTTAGGTGACGATGTTTGCGACAGAATAGGTTGGTCGCAGAACTGGTAATTTTTTTTTAGTATTTGCGACTAGCCGCATCCGTCGCAAATTCCGTCGCTAAAAAGAAGGGGGCAAAAATAGGGGTGATCACATACCCCACAACTCCTGGTAAGTGATTTTTCATTAAATATATAAATCAAATATTTTTAATTTCATTAATTAATTCAACTGGTCAATTAATACATATATAATCATATCACATTGAATATGGAGGCATGTCCCTTCTTTAGACCACCAACAATCTCAAGCTAAATTTATATCCGAAATAAACCGTTAGCTATTGTTTTTAAAACATATATATAAATGAGCACCAAATATATATATATAATTAATCAAACTTTACATCAATATTAGTAAGCATCTCAAAGTATGCATTCTACAAAGTATGAATTTTATTAATAAATTCAACTATGTACTAGATTTACTAAGTATGACATTAAATAACTGCCCTGGTCTGTCAAATACAATGTTCTCTTTTTTTTTCACATTATCTCTCTCTCCTATTTTTTCTCTATTCCAATTCAACATTGTTGGTTTTTTTTTTTTCATTTTACATTCTCAATATATTTTTGTGCTTTTATCTCAGATCACACTATTTAATATTTTTTTAGTTCCCATATTCAATTATTTTTCTATTAATCATGTAATTTTGTTTTATTTTAAATAAATTACTTTACTTTTCACTTATAATAAAATTAGTAAATAGTAAAAAATATTCATATATAAAATTAAAAAAAAATAAGATATAATTTATCAAAATTTAAATACATAATTAAATAATATATATATTATTACTTTGCACACATATCGAGTATTTACAAATAACTAGAACTAATTATTAGCATATGTATATATAGATATATCTTTCTTCATTATTTCATGGTATTAGAATAATTGATACTTTTAAATTTATAACATCAATACAATAAATTTCAAAAAATCCCATTGGAGTGGGATCTAAATTGATAGGTGGCCAAAATTATTTTAAAAAATTAATATAAAACTTTTCTGACGGAAAAAATCAATTGCAAAAAGGTCGGTCGCAAAAACAACGATGAATGTTGCAACTGATAACGTTGGTCGCAAATCACACTTACCATTTTTGCGACGGATTAGGTCTGTCGCAAAGTCACCCCAAAACCTTTTCCGCATGGCGCGAAATTTGCGACCGAATTGCTATTGTTTGCAATTGGTTTAAACCGTCGCAAAATTTTGGTCCAAAATTTGGTCATTGTCGCTAAATCTATTGCAAAGCTGGTTGCGCATTGCGATCGATTTTTTCAGTTGCAAATTACCGTTTTTCTAGTAGTGGGCGTTTACACTTATTTAACACCGCCTCATTTTATCACAAGAATAACAACAAATTTATGGCTGAATGAAACAATTAATTACTCCATTCGTTGTTTGCAAACGACCAATACTTCATATTTAGCACTCCATCTATACATAACTTTTTTTGTCTTTTCTATTGTTTAATTCTACTTTCATTGCTTCATTTTTTGGTTTTTTTCCCTAAAAAGCCCAATAATTTATTTTTGGGCAAAATACACTTAACCCCCTTAAACTATGCTTATATAACACTTTACCCCCTTATATTATAAAAAGTTTCACTTAACCCCTCAATCTTAATTAATACACAAACAAGCCATTACGTATTGCTGATAAATATTTATTATAATCTTATAGTTTTATACACTATAATATTACTCATAAAAAAATATAAAATATAAAAACCTTTTCAACCATTGATGTTAAGGAAAACTTTATACCTTTTGATATTAAGCCTTGAATTATTTTGGCAATAAAATTATGAAAGTGCCAACACAAATTTTATTTTCAATATCACAAGTTTATTATATATTGAAGACCACAAATGTAAATTTTCAATTATTTATATTTCTATTTTTGATTTGAAAAACTTAGTTCTACTATTGCGCAATTTTCCAACTCTTTTAACAAATTTGTAGCTCAATCCATTGGACAAAATTGCAACCATTACATTTATATGTAATAAACTTCAAAAAATTCGAAAGAAATAAAAGAAAGCACGAACTATTAAATATATATAATAATAATAATGATAATAATAATTTGTTAAGATCTAAAAAACAAATTTGATATTTGTTAGAATAAAATAAGTATAACTAACAATCAAGAAAGTATTAATGAATAAAATAAAATAAAATCCCAACAAAACTTCGAAATTTATTATACACATGTGCATTTGCATTATAATAATGCTATAATACATATGGAAACCACAAGTGTGGTTGTACAGTTTATCCTTCTCACATTGATGAGTATTTTATTGTTACAAATTAAAAGGTTGAAAGTTTATAGTAGATGTTTTACAAATAATAGTTAATGTCGTGTTTTGTGTACGAATTAAGATGGAGAGGTTAAGTAAAACTTTTATATTGCAAGGGGATAAAGTGTTATATAAGTATAGTTTAAGAGAGTTAAGTGTATTTTGCCCTTTATTTTTTACTAGACTATCCTTTCTTTTCAGATTCAAAAAGTTAACGAATGAAATTTTAACTGAAAAAAAAATCTTTAAGTTCATTAAGTTGATTTGTATCAATAATGATTTTAATAAAATAATCGTTTGATTTTTAAAAATTTTAAGATATAAATATTATGAAATATTTTCTGAACTTTTAAGATATATGAATCATAACCGAGAGAATTTTATTTTAAAAAATTAACTAAAATGAATAAAAAAATAAAAAAAATCTTCATAAGCCAATTTATTGAAAGAAATTTCTACTAGATCAACATAGGTAATTAAAACTAATTTATCATCAACTATAAAAAAAAAGTTATTGAGGAATTCATGGATAATTTTTCTGAAAAATGGAAAAGTCGTTGTTTGGATTTTCAGGAATGGAAAAGAAATTGTGAAATGGACTTTATGGACTGAATATTTATTTATGGATGTTTTAAATATAAAAATTATGGTGACAATTTATGAACGGAGAAACCACGTTGACGTTTACATATTGGAATTAGTTCAATGTTGATACCATAGTTTTAATTGATGTCATTAAACATAGTTTTAATTGATGTCATTAATGTTGATATCATACTTTTTAATTTATTTCAATATTAACCCAATTACCAACTTTTATTGAGAATTTAAAAAAAAAACACGTGCCAGGTATATATACTTTAAATCTGATCATTTGGAGGGAAAAATAACATGCTTTCAGTACATGTAACGTACCTAAAGAAAAGGAAATTAATTGATAAATTGAGGTCAAAACATCATTTTCAACATAAGGCATGCCATCCTTTTTTTTGGCGAACATCGTTTTTAGTAGAAAACTTGCCATTTTCCCCCAATGGTCGGATTTAATGTAGGGGAGGGGCCTATTCACCTTTATTTATTAATGTAGGGGGGCTTTTAGTAAAATTATCAAAATATAAAAGTTAAAACGTTAACGGCGTGACTTTTTTTTTATTTCGATAATACATAGATAAATCCACTCAGGTACACTTACTAAGATTTGAATTCTAGCACTAGACTCGCCAAACCTTTGAGATTGGGTACACATTCATTTGGCCAAGAGCCCTAGACAAAATGAAAGATAATTGATAAAATGGAAAAGTCAAACAGCTGACATTAAAATCAAACAAACGCAAAACATATGTACCAAAAATGAAATTTTCCTTATTAATAAATTTAGTAACTCCGAGCAAGTTCCATGTAACTACTCAGTTTTTACAATGAGAAAATTTTCAGAACCAAAGCGCTCAGAAACATGATATACATGCAAGTATATGAGTGTCTATATACATGCAGAGGGTAGTAATAATTTCAGAGCAAAATTGATAATTGCAAAGCAAATTTTATTTAATCATTATTTTGCTTTTCTCGGCCAATCATCAATATTGTATACTTTTTTTAATTCATATTGTATTAATATCATCTAATATCTCCAAAAATAAAAAAAATCCTCTATTTCTCTTTCTTTTTTAATTATTTCTCCTATCTCACCTAATTTATTAACGTAATTCTTTTTCTTCTTGAAATATCCATTATCTAGTGTTATTCAAGAATTTAATTTCATCCATTCTTATATTAGTCCTTTTAAATTTTTATATTTTGTTATTTTTATTAGTAAGCACTTTGACTATTGATTAGGAGAACTCCGTTAATTATGTTTATATTACAATAATTGGGTAGATTTATTAGATGTCGTTGTTCTTTTCTTTATTACTTAATATTTTGACTATAAATTTTGTATGTTTTTATAGATCTTTCAATTGCTCAGATTATTTACAAGATTTATAATTTCTCTAGTCATTAATATTAGTGACATAAAGCAAATAATTGAATGATTTTGTAGTGGCTAATTAAATCTTATCTACTTTTTTTTCACATTTTTGTGATATTTTTAAGATTTCAATTTTATAGGATATTATTTATTCATATAAAATTCAAAAATTTATTATTTAGTGAAAAAAAAACTCAATGTTCAAAAGAACACAAATATTAAATAACCTTAACCTTATTCAATAGAGGGATCCACAAGCAAAAATGTAGCAGACAATTTAGAAGGAATCTTCTCATTTGCATTAATTAAACCAGTCATCATATTAGGAAGTAAATTTTAGTATGATTTAATTCATTGATCATCGAGGGTAAAATACACCTTGCACCCTTGTACTATGATGACCCTAATATTATGATAAAATTTAATACAAAACATTACTTTTTTCTTGTGTAATATATTTCAAGAAGATCGAAAAATTTTAATATGTTAATATATATCTTTCAAAAATAAAAAAAAAATTTAGAAATTATAATTAATTAATTAATTAATTATTAATTATGCCTACGTAATTGAAATATTTTGTTTTCAGAATAACAAAATTTTAAATGTTCAAACAATTTAATGTACAAATTTTCATGTGTAAATTATAAGAATCTCAATATTTTGAAAGTGAAATACTTCAAAAAATTATTCTAACTAAATATTAGTAAATTATGCTAAGATAACTGTTATGTTCTTTTAATGATTATTCTTTCTTATAATATACAGTTATAAATATATTTTACTTGAAAAATAATTTTTTTTATTTTAGAAAATGATTTGACATTCATGAAATCTAATGTACAAAGAAAATAATTTAAGAATAGCCTTTAAAGTAAAAGTTTTATAGTAAGCTAATAAGATATAAAATACATGCATGTATACCGTATTACCAGTATTTTTGATAAATTCAAATAATATTATTTTGACTAGTCAATGGTAAATGATGGTTTTTAAAATACAGAGAAGTAAATGCTAAATATACCATAATACAAAGGTGCAACATGTATTTTACACAAAAGACATTTAAACAAGATTTCGCTTTGAATTTATCACTAACCATATGCAAAACTAACAAGGTACGAAATTGTTTCCAACCTTATCATTTGCAACTTTTATGTATGTACGCAGGAATATTTATCGAGACCAGAAGACAAAGTGATCGGTTTTGAGGATGAGGAAGTTTCTATAATTAAAGCTCTCAAGAAAAAGAGAAAGGAACTTGACGTAATATCCATCGTAGGTATGCCTGGTCGAGGGAAGACAACACTGGCATGGAAGATTTTTAACAACAAGGGCATCCGATCTCACTTCGAACGCTGCATCTGGGTTACCATTTCTCAAGAGTTCGACAAGATGGAAGTCTTTCGTGACATTCTAAAACATTTCGATGAGGAAGACACGCCTAGCCGGAGAGATCAGGCATTAGTCACGACGGTTCAAACGTGCCTAGAGAAACCGAAATTCTTGTTAGTTATGGATGATGTGTGGACAGATGAAGCCTGGAATAGTATTTGGTCTGTCTTGCCAAAGAGCAATGGGGAGAGCAAAGTTCTGGTAACAAGCCGTGAGAACAAGGTCGGCACTGATGTTACTAGAAAACCCCTCATGTTGCGCAAGCTAGACGAAGAGGAAAGTTGGAAACTCCTTCAGTTAGAAGTATTTCAGAGTACGGAAAAATGCCTCGAAGAGTTGAGAGACATCGGGACACGTATTGCGAATCAATGTGATGGACTGCCACTGGCAATAGTGGTGGTGGGAGGAATCCTACGGGGAAAGATGTCGGAACAAACCATGGAGGATGTTCAACAGGAGTGGGAGAAAGTCTCCCAAGACTTGAATAACACTGCCGCAAACCACGGTGAGAAACGGATATTAAATATTGTAGCATTGAGCTACAATGCGTTGCCTGACGACTTGAAACCTTGCTTTCTCTATCTGGGAGTGTTTCCTGAAGACTATGAGATCCCTGTTTGGACATTAACCCACTTATGGATTGCTGAAGGATTCATACGACCTAAGGAGAAACAAAGCTTGGAGGAAATTGCGTATGGATATCTGAAGGATCTTATAGACAAGAACTTGGTGGTTGTTGGTGAAACAACTCCCAATGGAAAAATTAAAAAATGTCGGGTTCAAGATATGATACGTCAGTTCTGCATCTCTAAAGCTGGATATGATGAGCTAAATTTGTTCGAAGAGATCAAAAAATCCAAGGGATGTTCTTTTGGGGCTCCAATTTCTAACATAAAAAAATACCGCCGTCTTTGTATCCATTCCGAGCTGTCGGACTTCCTCAAGGAACTTGTCTCTGGAGATGTGAAGGGCCAATGCCCACCGGTCCGTTCTTTTTTATGTTTCTACGAGGAACCCTGCGTCTTGGATCCAAATTCCTTTTCGACTATCCCAGATACCTTCAATTTGCTCAGGGTTTTGGATTCCAAGTCCACGAAATTAACTGAATTCCCCATCAAGATTACCGAACTGACTCACTTGAGGTACATCACTCTTTCTTTTGATGATCTCAAACTTCTTCCTGAATCCATAGCTGAGCTGTGGAACCTACAAACTCTTTTGGTTGACACAAACTCACGTACCCTTGAAATCGAAGCAAATATATGGAAGATGAGTCAGCTCATGTTTCTCAAGACCAAAGCAGAAATAATCCTGAAGGCCAAAAAAGGTGGAGGTAAAGGCGGTAAAAACCTGGCGACACTGAGTAGATTATCACCCGAATGTTGCAAAGAAGACGTGTTCAAAAGGGCCTGTAACCTAAACAAATTGGGAATTCAAGGATGTTTGGCCGGTGATTTCACTCTCGATTTCTTGAAGAAATTGGAATGCCTCGAAAACTTGAAGCTAGTAAATCATGTGCTTGGCGGATCACCGTCCGAAAAACCACTGCAGGCCCTTCCTGATCCCAACTGTTTCCCCAAAAATATCAAGAGGCTGACGTTGTCAGCGACACATCTGGGTTGGAGGCACATGCATACATTGGGACAGATTGAAACTCTCGAAGTGCTCAAGTTGAAAAACAAGGCATTCACAGGACAGTCCTGGCATGTTGAAGGTCGCTTTAAGCGTCTGCGGTTCTTGCTCATTTCAAGCATAGATTTAGTTTTCTGGAGGGACTCAGGTAAGAACTTTCCTATGCTCACGTGCCTTGTGATTAACAACTGCGTAAAACTCAGTCAGATTCCAATGGGCTTGGCCGAAAGCCTCCAGATATTGGAGATAGAGCATTCCAAATCTGTGGAGAAGTCTGCAAGGCAAATCGAGAATGAGAAACTGAAGCAAGGACAACAGAATGCCAGATGGGGTGGATTCAAGCTCACCATTAAGTCATGAATGTGAGAGAGCACCAATTCCTGATCAAGCTCAACAACAGGCTCTTATACCAAAACCTGTATTCTAGTGAAGTTAAGGACTACGAATTTGCGTTCTTCATTTTGAGAATGGAAATAATAATTTGAAAATTAGTGTTTTGAAATTTGTAAAAGAATAAATATAGTCCGATGAAAGCTTCTATTTCGCTTTCTGTGTTCTATTGTTTTCCATAATATAAATGCGTGCCATGTGTCTTTTCTGCCATGTAAAAATAAAAATATTGAAACAATGCTCGAAAGCAATTGTGCTTTCTTTTTTTATGTCTTTTTTCCCCCTTTTCTCTGAATGTTGGATCCACTGCTCAGCTCTTTAACTTGTGAACTGTAGTGTGATTCGTATTAATGGATTAGTTTTGGTCGTTTTGCTGTGTTCTTCTAATTTTTTTTCTTTTCCTTTTCTCTTTGAACAGGAAAACTAAGTGCATCACTAAATATAAAGAACTTTAGTGCGTGGACAGTTTACAAAAAATATGAAAAAAAAAATCACCAAATTAATA
Source organism: Petrea volubilis (assembly GCA_026212405.1). NCBI lineage: Eukaryota > Viridiplantae > Streptophyta > Magnoliopsida > Lamiales > Verbenaceae > Petrea > Petrea volubilis. The sequence continues at coordinate 26,906,068 of CM047871.1, forward strand.
TTAAGGGTTAATTATTGAAAAACCACCTACAGTAATTAAGCCCGTTTTCACAAAATCCAATACAATATGAAAAATTACAAATAACCTCCTAATTTTGAATTCTTATCATATACACCTCTCTAGTTGGATGTGGGACTTGTTATACAAAGCTTAACATTAGGGATTATTTGTAATTTTTTACACCATAGTTGTGATAGACAAAACCTAAGGGATTCTTTTGTAATTAGCATTCTTTTCCGCAATTCTTTGACATTCTACTGTTCACAAAAGAGTTTTTCCCGACATTACTAGCCTAACACAACTGAAAATAAGACATAAGCTGCATATAATTCAAAAATATATCAATGGTATACTAATTTTATTTTTCAAACACCAGTGCTAACCCTTGGCAACAGGAATGAGTTCCCTATTTCCCCTTGTTTTTTTAGTTTGAGGGGACCAAACAAGAATTAGGCCATAATTAGAAAAATTGCAAAACTAAAAGAATCAGATAAGTACCAAATTGAACATAGAAAAAAGTAACAATTTTCTGATTCTTGAACACACCTGGAAAAAATCCTGTTCATCCAGCTATCCAAGAATGTGATGAGTCAACTACAAAACTAATCACAACTCCTTGCCCCATCCTCTGGGCATGCCTATGAGCCAAATCCCATTAAAAATTAACACAAGATTAAAATATCTACTTGTTAATCACAGATACTAAATGGGAAAATTAGCCAGTTGGTATGTTTTGACTTTATCGGCTTACGTTGTGAGTTGTGATGCAACACTTGTGTTTTCCTGGGTCAAAAAAAATATAAAAAAGTCTCCTATGCCCGCTATATAAAGCATACAAAATCTTACCTTTGGTTCCATCTTCATCAGATAATCAGTAAAATTGCATAGCTTTTCGACCAACAAAACAATGGCAATTCACAGTTACCTCATCGCTTCAGTCTTGCTCTCATGCTTGGTGGCCACTTGCCATGGTGTTACCTTCTCTTCGCTGCAGAAAACTCTCATTGTCACCGCTTCACCTAAAACAGGACAAGGTAACATGCTTGCCCACCCCACCCCAAGTGCTCTACGCACAGCACATCATGTTAAAGTTGATGGCAGCGAAGCCAGGACCCAAAGTTACGAGAGCCTTTATCAACTAAAAATTGAAGATATCATATATATATATATACACGTGTGTGTGTGTGTGTGTGTACATACATGCATATATACGTGGGGATAATTTTGAAGTCAGAGAGTGTATATGCATCCCAAGCTTCATTCGTAGCTCTGCTATTGGATGCTGGTGATCTTGTCACACATTTCACGACTTTTTTCACGGTCATCAATATAAGTATATAGTAAATCGCCAAGAAATTTAGAACATTTAGAGCTCAAAAATCAAGAATCTTGAGACAAACACGCACCCCCATCCCCAACACATTTACACAACAACAGCAACAAAAAAAAGGGTTAAGAGAGAAAATGATGCAAAAACAACTGTTTTTCACTATCGTCCAAATTATCTCTAACATTGAATTTTACAGTCTTGAAAGCTGGGGAAGACAATATTACAGTGACATGGTCACTCAACGCTGGCTTCCCAGCAGGGACAGATTCTTCCTACAAGACAGTAAAGGTCAAGCTTTGCTATGCGCCAATCAGCCAACAGGACCGCGCATGGAGAAAAACTGTGGACGACTTAAAAAAGGACAAGACTTGCCAACATAAGATCGTTGCTAAGCCATACAATCATTCTAACAACACCTTCACCTGGATGGTTCAGAAGGATGTACCCACAGCTACATATTTTGTTAGGGCATATGTATACAACTCTGCTGACGAGGAGGTGGCCTTCGGACAGACCACAGATTCTCACAAGGCGACCAATTTGTTTGATGTCCAGGCAATTACAGGGCGCCATGTGTCACTCGACATTGCTTCGGTTTGCTTCTCTGCTTTCTCCGTGGTGTCTTTGCTCGGATTCTTCTTATTGGAGAAGAGAAAGGCCAAGGCATCCCAAAAGAACTGACGCATCTCTATTGAACAATTGTTTCCATCTTTAAAAATAAAAAATTAAAAAGGGGTCTTTCCTGATTCCGGTGGCATGTAATAGATAGCTTTATGTTTATGTACACATTATGTTCGGCTAGACAAAGCTATATAATTCTACTTAGATGTTATCTATCATGTCAGAAAGCTTCCTATCAGGATTGTCTTGAACGGGTGCTTGTCCTGAGTATGACACCCTTTTATGATGTATAAAATTGGACCAGAGGTTTAGTCAATATAAGAAGTTTTAAATGAATTGCTCTTCATCTATTATGAATTTCATACTATTGCCTCTTATTTTTCACAGAATTTCCTGGTTTATATATATATGTGTGTGTGTGTGTGTGTGTCTTCTAAATATTTTGAGGGTCAAAGAGGGCGCCTCTTCCCCCCCCCCCCCCCCCATGTGGCTCCGTCCCTGAATGGGATGAAGATATTTAGAAATTTCGAGAATCGTAATGCATAGCAAGACTTATTTTGCCTATTTTTGGAACGTAACGTGACGAAAACCCTCAGTGAGAAATTCATTACCATCATCTTAATTGAAGAAATTGTAATGAAAACAGGCAATCATAAAGTGTATATGATGTAAATCATAAGTCAGACCAGAAATCTAATCCCTAACCAGCGTGTGGTTCATTAGATATCTCCCTTGCAGCAAATTCTGGATTTCTAGCATTAAGTTGACATGTAAGAAGGTGCATGGCACTTTCCTAAAGTCAATGATAATCAAGAATAATAACATGAATGTACCATTGACCATTAAATATATCACAATAAATTTAATAACCTGTGGCTTCATTATTTAATCTTGACATGCCTCCCGATGCATTCACCAACTTGTGGATCGAAGCTCATTCGTGGAATCATGAAATCATCGTCCTGCTTAAGTATTTCAAAGACAGCTCATCATTTTATAAGTAAACTGCATGAAAGAGATATACATCAACATCAGTTACGTAAGGAGGAAGAAATTTTTTTTCCTCAAGTACAACCGTACAGCTAAAATTTTATGGAGGAATTAAATAACAGATAAAAGTCGCCGGATAAGCTATTATTCAGTAATGAAGAGAAAAAACATAATCTGGGTATACTTTGTTCATTAACAAAACAGGGATAAGCTAGTTGACTAAAAGATAGCATCACAGATGGAGGAATAAAAAATGCAAGTAAACAGCGGGAAAGGGACATATATATATGTATGTATATATATATATATCAAATACCGATTACGTTTCATGAAGAAACTTTGCCCCTCTATCATTCATTAATAAACTAACAGGTCATAATAAGCAGCTTTAGTTACGTAATTTACACGCGTCGACGATTATCAGAAAGATAGACAGACAGGATACCAGGAAACTTTGCTTCTCTATCATTCATTAATAAACTAACAGGTAATAATAAGCAGCTTTAGTTATGTAATTTGCACGAGTCAATGATTATCAGAAAGATAGACAGACAGGATAGCAAGAAACTTTGCTCCACTATCATTCATTAATAAACTAACAGGTAATAATCAGCAGCTTTAGTTACATAATTTACATGAGTCGACGATTATCAGAAAGATAGACAGACAGGATAGCAAGAAACTTTGCTCCACTATCATTCATTAATAAACTAACAGGTAATAATCAGCAGCTTTAGTTACGTAATTTACACGAGTCGACGCTTATCAGAAAGATAGACAGACAGGATAGCAAGAAACTTTGCTCCTCTATCATTCCTTAATATACTAACAGGTAATAATAAGCTTTATTTACGTAATTTACACGAGTGACGATTCTAAGAAAGAAAGACAGACAGGATAGAGTATCAGTGCGTACCTAGTATACTGATGAGTCTCAATTATTTTTGCACGCAGAAGAATAAATTGAGAATAATAATGGACATGAGACTATTATAAATTGTTAAGGAAATATATAGTGAACGCAAAAGTAAGGACTAATAATGATTTCATGCCATTTTAACGCTGGAATATATACAAGTACTTAGTTTTTCTGTAAATGACCACTTTGATATTTTTCTGTAGATGACCACTTTGATCTTTATGGCGTCTCTCTGCATATAGTTAGGCCATGTTGGATCACGGATTTCCTCGAAGGAAAATGAAAATGATGAAATAACTAAAGGGATTATTAGACCTGCAGCACCTGAAATTTGGTGTAAATACACTAAGGCCTCTTGAGGTTTGCATACTTCCAGAAACCACCCCTGCCGTCAACTTTTATCTTACAATTAGATCCCCTTAAAGTTTACATAATTACAGAAACCACACCTACCATCACTTTCATCTTACAATTAGATCCCCAAAAAAAATCGATGGCAGGGATAACTAATTATGCAAACCTCAAGGTATCTAAATGTATAAGCATCAAACCTCAGGAGGAGTATATATGTGTAATCATCCCAAAAATGAAATATCGTGTACTATCCATATAAGTGAAGCAAAAAAGATTTCCTTACTAAAATGCAAGGACCAAACACAATAATAAGCGGCTACAAAACCCAATGGGCATTCAATCAGACATGGGATGATGAGAGTAGATGATACAAGCCAACAATTCTTTTGGTACATCTATCTAACCGCTGAAAATCATTTCTTGACTCTCCATTCTATCCGTCCCACAGAGTAATAACCTATCATGAAAAAGATCAATGTGTCCAAAAGCATTAGTGCCAGGCGGGCACTCCAAGGCTGCTTCAAGAACCCGATGGTGCACGCCATGAGAGTCCACTGCATAGCCACCCGTGTGCTCATGTCCAGCTATACAAACCTTCACACAACTGTACCTATGTATCAATTCCATCACTTCGTCATAATTCCACAACAATGATACATCGGACGATGCACAAGGTTCCAAAGGTAAATGACAGCAAATCACCACCTTCTGACTTAACCTCGTTGCATCTCGAAGGACACGATCCAACCATTCCATCTGTTCTTGACCCACTGCACCGTTGAACATAAGAAACCTTCTCTCCAACCCCACAAGCCCGTTCGGACTATTCTTGTCTGAATTTGGATTTCTCTCGTTTAAAAAATTCACGGCCTTTAATGCGTTTGGATGGTCCTTCGGCCAGCCTATAGCACTAATATCATAACCATCAAGAACTACAAATCTGTACTCAGGTACCGGAGAAAATTCATAATAAGCACGCCCGTCAAGACTATTAATGTTCAATAAAGGAAGTAACTTTTCACGAGGGAGATTATAAAGACAATGATTCCCAATCATGTGGGATACAGGACCATTAAAATTATTGAATTCATCGACAATTTTGGTAATTGCAGTTAGAGATTGGTCTTTCGGGCAGAAGCCATCAATGATATCCCCAAAGTTGACGACAAACTTCAGCTTTTTCTCGTTAAAATGCTGTAACGCTCTTTGCAATACGAGAAGGCTGTGCCTATAATAGCGAGGAACGCCGAGAAACGAACGGCCGTCTGGAATATCAGCATATTGGACATCTGATATTACCCCAAAAGAAACAAGAGGCTGCTTTCCTTGTGCAGTGATAATCCCATTTGTGTAGCCCATTGAGCAGGAAAAATATTAATTCTGTAGAAGTAAAACAAATATATATATTGATTATTAGTTAGTGCTTAATTCTGGATTCACATTGAAATAACTCCGCAACAGAGTATGCCAAAGCTGTTGAACATTTGACTCTCAAATTTTGCCCCTAATCTATAAGATTTTCATGCAATTTCAAGAATCAAATCAAATTCTTAAGTAGAAAGTGCCTTCCACAGTTTTCTGAAACTCCCCAAAACCCCTGGAAAAAAAGATTGAAGAGAAAACTTTCATAATTAAACGCAGTGTAGAACAACGAAATTCCAACTACAGTCGATGAAAAAGTATGTAAATTTGCCCATTACGTACGACATGGATAATTATCCAGCTAAAGACATACAATTAATGCAATAAAAATCGAAATACTGTTAAATCAGATGTAAAATACGTACCTTTTGAGGAGAAAACCTAATACTCTCCAAAGGGGATTTTCGCCAAGAAGCTGCGGAGAGGGCGGAGAGAGAGAGATGCTATTAAGGTGATCACCTTGCGTTTGTTACTGTGAGTTAGAATTTTCTAAGGCCGACTTATTTTCAGAGAAATTCTTCAGATCATTGCACAAGAAAACTCTGATGAAATTTGCCAGAAATTGATAGTTTGCATTTTTTTTTTAAAAAAAAAAATATTTAAAGAGCAAACATTTTTACCTTAATCTCGTGAAATATTAGTAAATATTATTACAATCAAAAATATTATATACTAAGTTATTAAAAAATAAATTTACTCCATATTATTTATGACTACCGATTGACGCACAAAGGCTCTTTGATTGTAGTCAAGACTTATTAAGTTAGGACTGCTTTTGATTACTTATATAATGTGTAGCAACTAAATAGACTCTTTGGATGGACTTTCTTAGAACGTAAATATTTTTGAAAAAAAACACACACACACGCACACACACATTTTAAAAGAAAAAATATATTTGACTCGACTTTTTTAAAAAATGCAAAAAACCAAAAAAAAAACAGAGCCTGAAAAATATATTTTTTTTAATCCACTCATATCTCGGGTTATATAGATTTTTTTCTTTTCCCGTGAAACTAATTATTTAAATTCAGCCAAGCCAACTACATCTATATTGAATATATTAATCTATCAAAAAATTTAAAATAATAATTATAAAAACCACTGAACTATCAAGAATCCCCAAGCAAAATTTTGGTCGATCATTTCGCGGGACTGTTCTTTTATAGCCCACACGTTACATTGGATTGTAACAAATCTAGACGATAATGATACATTATATGGTAAAATTAAACACAAAAAAAAAAAGGAAAGAAAATCCCACTAAATCTAACAACCTATTGTGTGAAAAAAGAAATTCATGTTGACGAAGTTGAGGTTCAACTATAACACAAAAATTGTATATTTTTCTTCGAGGACTTGCCATGTCAGGTGGGCACATTTCAGAGTTCTTATTCCAGAGACCTGCAACTGATCTCTGGTTCCATCCCAGAAATTGTCGTCCCATTTTCGACTTGGATCGACGAATGTTCTTGTTTTAGCCGGAAAAGTTTATCTTCCGTTACCACCAGCGTGGAGGACCTGATGGACTAGCTTCTCCGGCAATGTTTTTGTAGCCTATAAAAAAGAAAAATCAAGCAAGGCCAAGATTAGTTACGCAAAATTTTGAATATTTCAATGATAAAAGAAGAGAGGTTTTGAAATGCAAACCTGAAAGTGTCTCATATGTAGGATTGGCTCACAACCCACGTCTGCGATTAGTTTCCCATTCGGGGTCTGCAGACTGAAACGCCCGGCTTCATATGCTGAAAGGTTATCTTTGTCATGGGGCAAGCTTTGGCAAACTTTGAGGAGCGATCCGAGGGAGTTCATCTAACAAATTAAATGAGGAAATGAAATAAGAAACTTATATTTAATATATTCTAAGGTTGAGTCCCAGGACTTTGGCCTAATAGACATGTACCCCGCCTTTAGAGGCCTAGGAGCATCGCCAGGTGTTTGAATCCTGGCAGTGTGCGTGTATGAGTAGTGTGTGGCATGCGTATTTAATATATATATACATATTTATATATTCTAAGGTTGAAAATGTGTAGCCAATAATATAATATTCATTGAATTGAACTGTATAGACTTCTCATAGAATTCAAACAATGTTCCAAGTTCGGGTGTCTGCATGAGTTTCCACTTTTCTTGAAGTGCTTAAATTCAAGATTTTGGGAAAAGCGGTTGTTGATGAAAGTTGGGAGCGCTTGAAACTAGAAGTTTCGTAAGCTGTCAAAAATTGAATTTGAGGTGCTTTTAACTTTTCTTTAGTTGTGCTTAAAAGAAAGGGGGAAAGAAACCAAATGCAGGCACTGCGAACATTTCCAACTGCTAAAAGGAACCAAGAAAAAGCACTTTTAAGCTTTTGCAAACACCCCCTCTACTCAATAATATCCAGATTTATGGTACTTTGTACCCCGCAGAATCACTCAATTATGTACAAGAATGAGACCAGAGCTTGAAGAATGAACAACAAAACAGCATTAAGAGTTAGCTAACCTTCATGTAAGGACAAGAAGCACAGCCACCATGAAGTGAGCAACCCTCTCCACTCGCAACTCCAGGAATCACGGGAAATTCCAAGAAATCCCCCGTGTCGCCCATGGATGATGAGTTTGGCGTTCTAGTTATCGACTCGGATGAGACTGGAAAGACTATCTCGACACTCACTTTAGTTCCCTGGTGGGACTCCACAGAGCTCAACAGTTTTTTCACTGCAGCAACAATGGAAGTCACCATGCCCGATTCGGTTCCTAAAACAAATTGAAGATGGTCGTCTACATTTCTATCTAGTGCCTCTTGTACGCGCTCTTTGATGAAGTCTAATATATTTTGAGTGGACCCCACAACTCCCATTCCTCTTCGCTTTGCTTCCATAGCTAGCGAGAACATTTCGCCAGGAACTTCAAAGTGGGCGGTTAGATATGCATCGCAATACATTTCTTTTATTTTACCAACAACTTCGTGCCCAAACAAGTGATGGACAATGCATGTTCCGTCCTGGCAACAGAAGATTTAGGTCACATACAAGGAAATTATTATGATATTGTGCTTTTGTTATAAAATAATGACAACAATAATTAATTACAGTGCCCTCCCATGTAACTATGTACAAATACACATCCCCTCTTGGTTTCAAAATTACACATACCTCCTCTGAGACATATTTCCTCCTTACAGTAATACCCCTTCTGTTGATTCTTACACATAATTCAAATTTTAGTAAACTCCTCAAATTGTCCTTGCATGTTTGGATATTGCTATCGAAGTTAATAAATAAATTTTTTTCAGTTTCGCTCAGACTTCAATGATCAAAAGGGGGTAATAGTAATTTTGAAAATAAGAGAGGAAGTTTGTGCAATTACACATAGTTACAATAAAACAAATGAAAAACAAAAGGCTCTTATCCAAGAATACTTGCATCATGAAATGAGAAATTTACCTGAAAATAATGAAGGCGAGGTATGAAAGATTTTATAGAGTTCCTATTATGCTTTGGATGTATATCAGCTATTTCTTCATCACTCATCACAGTCATCTGATGGAACAACTCCATGATATTTGCTCCCATGTAGGTGTCAGGACCGTACAACACACTCAAATTAGGAATTTCAGCAAATGCCTAGAAGATAAAGATGCAGTTCAAACAAATTTAAAAAGGCAACTTAAGTCAAACCACCCAATAATGAATACACAAAGCAAGAGCATGACCAACCTGTAGAATAGTTTGCACGACATTAGAAGAGGTACATGTTATTGTTGGAACAACTTCATGAGCATAAGCTTTGGTCTCCAGTGAGGTGTTAATATAAACAACATGTAAAGACGGAGAAGACACTGAGGCTGCTGCTCCAGCAAGGTAATCCATATATGCAGGACTCGCTGCAGCATCAGCCAAGGAGCAACCTATGCGTTCATCTGACATCCTGTAGACGCCGACCTGAAGAACATTCACTAGTTAGAAAACGAAAAGCTAGCAATAATTATACAGGAAACCAGAGTAATTGACAATTAAAACTTGTATAAAAACTAAGCCTGCAGTTGATTAAGCATCACAGAGATTGAAATATCTATATATATATAGTTATATATTAATCAGAAAAAGCGGAAAAAAGAAATAAGCAAGTTGTAGTACCTCTGGAAATCCAGCCTGATCAAGGATAGCGCGTACATTTTCAGACATAAAATCTACACCAAGAACAGTGATGAATTTGCACCCAGCTTTAGCCATCTTAACGGCTGAATCTGCCATAACTAGTGAATCAGATATATGGATATGAGGCCAGAGCTTCTGTGCAGCGGTTAATACGCCTTGAACCTCAGGGTCCATGTAAAAATGTGCAACTACGCCAATCTTCTTCTCCTCTAGCAAATTCACTAGTTCTTGAATTTTTACCTCGTCGGGAAGTAGAAATCTAGCCTGCAATAGACTATAAAATTTAAGCTTTTAAATAGTCAAGATAGCAACACAAGAAGAAAGGCACAGGCGGGATGCACCCGTGTATCTTACCTCACAATGATACAACCAACGCACATTGTGTGATTCATGATAGAACAGAGAATAAACAGAAGTAAAACACAGGAACTCAATCAGTCAAAGACGTAGGTGCCACTAACTAGCTAGATTTCTTTGGTAATTATCACAAAACTGTAAAATCTAACTCATTTTCCATAATGTCCTTTTTCAAAATTCCGGATCAAGCAATCAAATTAGGATAGTGCTTCAGCTCAAGAAAATTTTATGACACGAAATATTTGCAGCAAATTTCAACAGTTCATGTCTTCTTCATAGACTCACAAAAGGAACCCTCCAGTGTTATAGTCTTATTCAACTTGACTTAATAGGATTTTTGACCAAAGCAGATGGAATAAATAGCAAAAGCACAGATCTTCTAAATGCTAGTTATCTTTTCCCCAAAACCTGGACCAAACTAAACCATAAGTTGAAAGATAAAGAATGATTTGTCTAAGGATGAAACACAATAATCATCCAAGATGGTCAGCAGTCCAACAACTAGTCAATAGAGTAACTCCCTTAATTATTTTCTAATAAATTATGGAGTCGATAACTCTTAGATGTTTTCAAATATATGTCATCTGTAGGTATTATTTAATCCAAATCTCAGTTTTGGAAGGACTACAAAATCATTATAATGCCTCTAAGAAAGTATAAAAACAGTTGTCTATTAATCTTCTCAGTACCAATTCTCTCACTTATACCTATGATTGAAAAGCCCACCTTAATATAAGCCACATATGAAAGAGAATCCATAATCATACCCCACAACACTAAGTCAAAAACTTGCCAAGACAAAAGACAACAAAGCTAATCATGAAATCAAACCATACCACACAACACCAAGAGACTTAAGTGCAAGTTTTTAACCTGAGCTGCAGCATAGCTCCCTTTAGCCTGAATGCCCTCGGAACTCACAATCAACGACGGGAACGGCTCTCCAGGGGGCCGGCCTTCACGCTCCGCCACCAAAGCCTTAGTCCTCTTCTGCATGCTCATCAGCACATTATGCCAAGTATTAGCCCTGCTCCTAGAACCACCCCTTTTTCCGTTCAACCCAACCACACTCAATGCTGATAAATCCTCTGTTTTCACTGCCAAAACCTCCTCTGGAGTGGCACCATCAAGCACCCAAACCAAGCAAGCACAAAACCCTCTCGTTATTTCCGAATCACTGTCAGCCAAAAGCCTCAATTTGTAATCAGCATCAAGCTCTACATGCAGCCACACTTGTGCAACGCACCCAGGCACCCGGTTGTCAGTGGTTTTGAGTGGCTCTTCGAAATGGGGGAGGAGCTCAGCGTAGCGCAAAAGCCTTTTCACGCGGTCTACCGGCTCGGTTAACGATTGGAACTCTTGAATGAGGAGCTGCAGCTTAGTTTTGGCGGCGGTGGTGGTGGCTGCGGCGGTGAGATTTTCATTGCCGGAGGTGTTGGGGTGGTGGGAGGTGACGGCGGAGCAAGAAAAAGGCGTTCTTGAAATGGGTTTTGGAGTAGACCAAGAATTGAGATATGGGTTCTGCGAATTGATGCATCTGATAATCGGGGGCGAGGCGGGCTTAGGGTCAGATGTATGGCTGAATTTAGGGTTCGGGGAATTGCACAAGAAAGATGAAGACACAGCTCTCATGGAAATCACAGCTGAGTCCATCTCCTGCGTACCCTGATAACAAAAAACACAAACTTGTCTATGTATATGTCGGGTGTCGATTAGGAGTGAACAGTTGCAGAGAGAAGAGTTTTGTGTGTGTAGTGTGTAGTGTGTGTGTGTGTGGCGGCGCAGCGGCGAAGAGAAGGGCTTGAAGGGCGGTGGCCGGTGGTAGAGGAGAGAATTATGGATATATGCAGAGGAGAAGGAGGGCCTTGGGATAATGCGCGGTGGGGCAACGCCAACAAATCACGCGCCAAAAGAGAAAAAATGCAGAGGGGGCCCAAGTAAACAATGGAGGTGATGAATGGTGATAGATCAATATATTCCCAATAAAAATTGTGGAAGTGTGTTGATCATTTTTTTGACATTTATATATAAATGAAATTTATATATTTATATCTATACATGTGTTTGTGTGTGTGTGTGTGTGTGTGTGTGTGTGTGAAATTGATTATATGGAATTTATTAGTTATGTATATTAATTAAGTGTGGAAAATAATCAAAAATCTAGGAACCAATCCACACCCATGCCACACCTATAAATATTTAGTTGAGTTACAAGATTTTTCTTGTCGTAGCTAAGCATGGTTAGATTCTTTCATGTATGTTCGGCTGAGTTAAACGCTTAGAGTAATTTCATAGTTAGAAAACAATTTTATTAAATTATATTATGTTAAGGTTTAAGATATAAATTAGATCACTTAAGCGGGAGGAATGAGCAAATTAATAAATTAAATAAAAATAATGTGTCTTTTATATAGAAAATACAATTATTTGTTCACAGTTTTTTGAATTGAAGTGACGTCACGTTTCTTTTATTCATATATTTAAATTTTCAAATAAAAGAAATACAATTATTCTTACGAAAATATCTGTATTGGGCTACGAAATACAAACTACCCTACAACGAAAAAGAAGTTATTCAATTGAGTTTCAATAATTTAATGCTCTAGGTATGATCAGTACGAATCATGTTAGATGATAAAGAACTTTATTCTTACAATAGCATTTAGCTATATTAGGGTTATATTCTAAGACACTACATTTGGAATTTAATGTTCTAAGTATGGTTAGGAAGAATCAAGTTCGGTTTGAATTTGATTGCTAAGGATTTTATTCCACCAATGGCATTCATTTATATTAAGCATAGGTTATAAACACTACAGTCGGAGTGCATGCATCTTCATGTATTTAAGGCCGAGCGAACAAAATCCAATTAAAATCATATGGCATAATTTGAACCAACAAAAAATTAATAAAACTAAAAAGTGATTAGCACTTTTTCTTGGTCTATCATTGCAAGTCCAAACGAATATTACTAAGGGGAAGTTATAATAAATAAATAAATAAATAAATAAAGTTAAGTAGTTTTTGAAAAAAAAAAGTGAAAAATAGTGGTTTAATTTTTTTTTTAAAAAAACCCAAAAGATGGAAAAAGTAATCTGAAAGTTGCTTATAATTTTAATTTTTTTTCAGAAACTACGACAAAACAAAACATTCACTGCATATTTTTTTTTAATATAAACAAAAAAAAATATTTTTTTGTTATGATTGCAAACATCGCTTACTAATAAAATTTGTTTTATTGGGATTGCAAACACCTCTTAATAATATACTTTTTTTTTTATCAAAAAGTAAGCATTAGTGTTAATTTAATTCGAAATTTTCTCGTCCATAGAATGTGATTTATTCATTCATTATTTTCCACACTTACCAATTTAAAATTTAGTGATTGGAAATAAGCCAAAAAAAGGTAATAATAAAAGCTGTGGGGGCGAATTTGTAAAGATGGAAAAAGTATGATTGGGCTCTGAGGCGGCGGTCTCGGACCGAGGATGTCATTCTCACCAACCAACTACAGTTTCTCCGTCAACCTATTAAATGCTTTTATTAGCTGCCTGCCCCCTCAATCTTGCCATTATTGCAAACAAATATTTTGTGCTATCCTATGCTTGTCAAATTGTCAAACTTCGTTTGATTTTATTTTAGTTGTTTCTCTTTTTCCTTTAATGTATTTAAATTTTAAATTTGTTAGAAAGGCAAATTACACAATTGGTCTTTCAAGTTTACGATTAGAATCACTTTATTTTCTTATCTTTAAATCATAACTTTTTATTCCTTAAGTTCTAATAGAGTTTTACTTTAGTCCTATTTTCATTTTTTTCTGGGTGGAGGAATGGGGGCATAAAATTGTCAGTTTCAAAGTTTAAGTTGCACTTTAATCCTTTAAATTTATTTTTTTTTTCTCATACTCTACAACAAAAAAAAAATGAAAATGAAAAAATGAGGATAATACTCTAGATTTTTGTGCTTTGTTTCTGTGGAAATATTTTTAAAATAAGTGCTCTTAAACCGATTGAAATCTTAGCATATGATTTTTTTCAATTGTGAAAGAAATGTGATAAGTTGTGATTTTATATGGAATCTCAAGATTTTTTATATAAGTTATAATGATAAATTTATTGAGAACCAAAAGTCAATAAGGATCATGATAAATTTTGAAAATATAGAGATTTATATATATATATATATATATATATATAATTGCACCTAACTTCAGGAGTTTTGGTCATAATTCACACTAAAAACTTACCTATGTATTTCTATATAAATTGCTTTCGTGACTCCTTCCAATTCTTACAATTTAAACCACAACAAACGTACAAAACAAAAAGGGAAAAAAAAAATACATGTCATGGAAAAACAATCGTAAATGATAATTACTCTTGGCTATGCTAAATATATAGAAATAATTTTTCGAGTCTAATTGAATTAGAAATGAAGTAACACTTGCTCATTCCACTAATATATATATATATATGGCTCTCCATATAGGCCAAGAGCCAGAGGATGGAAGGGACAATGAAGGGATACTAGTTAAACTACCAACGTCTTTCGAAAGGAGGCTAAGATGAAGCATTGTGCTTGAAGAACATCCAAGAAAGGGACCTTGTGGATTTACCTTCTTGCCCCGCCTGCAGACCAAAGTTAGAATTTTTTTCAGCTTTTGAGGTGGACAATTTTGTGTGAAATATTTCATATCATAAGCGATAATGGAGCAGTATTAAAATTTTAAATAAATTATCCTACGAAATACATGTTTACCATTGATCATAATGTATATATATAGACACAATTATGGCAAGGCAACACAAAGTTTAACAGTCAATCTTCCGCGTATTGAAATCAATTTCGTCACATTGATTGGGTCTAGATTAATTAACGAAATCGAGACCTCAATACTATAAGGTATTGGATTCAATTCTCCATTAATATCTGTGTAGGTCTTTATTCTTATATTAATGATGGCTTATTGTTCTACTTTAATAGTAATTTATTCGTTTATTTATAATAGATTTGGTTTGATTTGTAAATTATTTAGTTTAAGATATGATATGATAGTTTAATTTGTATTCTCGAAGTTATTGATGTAATTGAATGATATGTATACTCATTTTTTTTAAAAAAAAATCAACTTAAGCCAAAATTAAAAACCAAATTTGCGAAAGATTTCCTCATTAGAATATTGAGGAACTTTTTTAAACTTTCATCGAAAACCACATCAAGTTATAGTGGCCAATGAATTATTTGATTAGATTACGTATTTGATATAGATACATAGTTTCGATTATTTTCATTTTTCTCCAATTTTTCTTTTAGATATAATCTATTTAATTCGTGAATCACGTAAAATTTTCTCAATAATAGTAATGATAATAGTAAATAAATAGATGATTAGGTAGAGGAAAAGAAAAAATAAAAGGGGAAGAGGAATCTTCGTGAATAATAATGTCTGAAAAAAAAGGAGGAAAGTGGAGGAGGATTCAAAGTTGATTTGCTTTATTCTTTACGCTGAAAATGGACTGAAATGGCCGTCAACGTCGAAGATGAGTAACATGATTGGTCCAATAAAATTCGTGCCAACTTGTTTGCGTAATTCTATTCAAACTCAAAATGTTTGATCTTGTTATTACGATTATGATTGGACTTAGGGATTGTTTGCAATTTCTTTTCGCCCTTCTTTTTTAAAGTGTTTTTCTGTTTTCTTGAAAGCAGAAAAGATTAGATTGGAAAATTCTATGCAGCATTGCCAACTGAGGAACTCGTCGTTATAGAATGTTTCTTTCACCAAAATTCATTGAGATTAAACTCAGCTTGATCACTGCAGTCTCACTAATACACTAGTGAATTAAGCCCCACTCCTCATTGAACCAACCATTATAGGCGGGCCACCTGTAGCCTGTAATAATCCTAAATAATTGACAAGTTCTACATAGTCAGTAAGATTCAAATTTAGGTATTCAAGATGAGAGTAATTGATCTTAACTACTAGATCACTAGCCACCGCCAACCCATAATACTTCCAAATAATTGACAAATTCTACATTCTCAATAAGGTTTGAAGTTGGGTATTTAAGATGGGAGTAATTGATCTTAACTATTAGATTTCCATGTTGGTGGTAGAATTTTTTCACTTTTTTTTTTAAAAAAGAAAATTTTGGTTTCTGTTTTTTACTGGAAAAAAAATGTTAAAATAATCTTGAATTTGGAAGCAAAATTTCGAACTATTTTAGCTCTTAGTTACTTTTTAAAAAGTAAACAACTATTTTATGTTATTCATTTCCAAACACTACTCATTATTGCTATTCAACTTTTGTTCAACTTTTTTACAATTTATACTTCTCCGAAGGAAGTAGAAGTATTTGCAAACATGCCCTTATTAGTTCTTGTCTAGAATTTCCTAAAGGCTACATGGAAAAAAATTGATAATAATATATCAAACGAGAATATATAAAATTATATTTATTAAGTGATACAAGATTTTGTTTTATTGTAAAATAATTTGGGTTTTTTATAGGCACGCCGTCCAAAGACAAGTTAAATTATAGACTGGATCTTTCTACTTTTTGAAATTACAAAAACCTCCTTTTTAAGTTTCTAGTGTTTCTATTCGTTAGAAGTTTGGATAAAATTGATTTCGGCAAAAATAAAATAAAAAACAAAAATAAATAAATAGCTATACTCTTAAGGCACATCCTTTTTATTGTATCGTTGACACCCTCATATCCTGAAATTTAAAAAAATTATTTAAATGAAAATAAAGAAATGACTTAAAGTTTTTGTTGACATTAGCAGTTTTCCATCCAAAATCATAATACTGGATGTAAATTTTTAAACTAATAGATGAGGTTTTTGTTATTTTTGAAAAGAAAAAGGGCGTAGTTTGTAATTTCACTAATTCCGTTGGGGGAGATTTTCGTTATTAACTCAAATGATTTAAGTGGAAATTTAATGAGGCAATTGGCATATTGAACCTTCTAAACACACTTAATTGGCACTATGCATAGTAATATTAAAATTTTAGAATTTTGCACCATTAAAAATACATTAGTTTGACACTCTGCACCCTCCACCCATTCCCATTGAAAATTGTCACCAGAAATAATATTCCGGCCAAAATTAAAAGGGCAAATTTAATATTTTATATAAAAATAAATAATTATAGTATCCAATTGAACGACGACTTCTTCCTAAAAATTAAGATATAGTATAGAAAAATTGGAGAGAAAAATAAAAGGCAAAGAAACTCCCCTTGATGGCTTGAACGCTTCTCAATGTCTCTTCAATTTTTCACCTAGTATTTAGCAATAAATTGAAGAATATTGACTATTGAAGTTGGGTAATAAACAATCACGGTAATTTTAAAAGAAGAAAATGATAACGAATGGGCATTTCGCTTTAAGAATAAATCATAAAATTTATATATGTTTTGGCTACTTTTGGTTGGTGTTTTTATTGAACTATGTAGTATCACACACAAGTTTGTATCATTGTCACTCGATGATAACTTTGTTTTTTTGAAACTACGAGGTGTTTTTAAAGTGATAGCAGACGTGGTGTTGCCAATTTGAATAAACCTTTTTGGTAGTAAGAGTACTAAATTTAGGATGAATTGTTGGTAATATCCAGGTTAGGTTTTGAATTATAAGATTATCTATTGATTTCTTGATTCTCTTCTAAATTCTAGAGATTTCTTAATTTTGGCCGGGGTATTATTTTCGATGAAAATTTTTTAATGCGAATAAGTGGAGGGTGCAAATTGCCATAATAATATATTTTCAATGACGCAAAATGCCAAAATCTGTATTTTGGAATTTATAATACTAATTAAGTATGTTTCGAAGGTGTAATGTGTCAATTTCCCAAATTTGACATCATCTTTCCTTTGTTGACGAAGAAGTCCTGAATTATTACGACCCATTCAATTCCACAATTGGGGGGAAAAACATCTAAACCAAACAAAATTTGTTTATAACTATTTATCAATTAAGAAGGTCCCACCGAGATTTGAACTCGGGTTACTGGATTCAGAGTCCAATGTCCTGACCACTAGACCATGGGACCACGGTTTTAATTTAGCTTCTCTCGCAGATTCGGATTTCTTTCATTTTGGTCGAAGGGGGTGGACTCCATGGTTACAAATTGTCACGACTCACAACTATATGTTAATTTAGAAATTTCGAAATTAAATTCATAAAAGTTTCATATGTGTATATCTATATCTGGATAAATTTGTTGTACTTTACCTTGACACGGATAAAATTATAATAATTACAAATTTTAATTTAAATAACTATAGCATTATTTATAATTATCCAAAAAAATCTAATGTTTGTGCGAAATTTAAGACAAAATAAGCTATATTTATTTCATATGAGAAAATTAGTAATTTTTCAGTTACTGTTTCCTATCTAACATACTTATCAATCACTTTTTAACTTTTAAGTTATGTTAAGCTTATCTCATTCTTACTGATAGAATTTTCTAGAAAAACAAAACCATGTCATGCTCGAAAAACGAAACCATGTCATGCTCGTGCCAAATTCAATGTTGAGAACAAATTATAATGTAAGTGTAATTTGTCACCCCTCTAAATACACACCAACTAGCATCCCCGTGCTATGCACATATTTTTTAAAATATATTTTTAATATTTTCATAAATTACAATTCAATTAGAGAAAAAAATCAATATGTGAACAAAAATGTTCACAAAAAATGTCTAAAGTATATTCTAATTAAAAATAGGAAAATCAAGTATTACTCTAACACATTTAACTATGTATTTAAAAACATCAAACATATAAAGCAAACAAGGAGCTTACATGTTGTGTAAAAGAATTTAAAGACTATTTTCCAAAAGATTAAATATTATTTAAAAGTTTATGAACAAAAATATGGAACTAATTAAAATTGAAAAAAAGAAAATATTAACAAAAGAAGAACTGAGAGATAGTTGCATTGAAAAATAAAAAAACAGATGAAATAAATGGAACATACTTTAAAAATAATTGACAAAAATTGAAACTAATGAGATTTACTTTAAACTCAAAAGATGTAGATAATTCAGATAGTAAGCAACCAGAAGCGTAAAAGTACTTGTCTTTTTTTAACTTTTTCTTAACTATATGTAAACCAAGTTCAAAAAATAAACAAAAAAAATAGCATATTAAAATCATAAATGCTAAAAAATTTAAAATATAGTATAGGTATACGTAAAAAAAGTTAATAATTGGCCATCAGAAATCACAAAAACTAAAATTGAATAATAGTCTCTTTGTCATAGGGCACCTCTATATTAAGTTTAATTAAATCGAAAAATTTTGTGAAATAAAAATTAGTATAAAAAATCATGTGAAATGTGAAAACCACCAGCGAATACCCTCGATCAATAGCGTACTTTACACTTGCCATTGCGTCATGTGATATGGTGTTTTAGGCTTGCGAATATACCCTTTTAACCGTGAGTTAAATTTGCAAAATCCCCCGTGTTGATCCTAATTGGTATAAAAAAATATTGTGTTAAAAAATAATAGTCTAAAACCCCTCATATTTTTAAAAACTAGCACACCACCCTTTGGATTCCATTTTTGAAAATTGGATTACCACAACTTCAGTGTCTCGCAAATCAATCGTAAATATGTCTGAAATTTTGAAGGTCAGGGTTTGGGGTTCAAATATTTTTTCCCCCCTTTCATTTTTGGATTAGACTTTTTCCTCTTTCAAACAGACAAAAACACATATTGTCATCCTCCAATTTTCTAAAAGTGGTAAAATTAAAAATTTATACTCAAATTTTCACAGAAAAACCCAAGGGGCGGTGTGCTAGTTTTTAAAATATGAGGGGTTTTAGACTAATTTCTTCAACATAAGATTTTTTGTGTTTATTATAAATAATACAGGAAATTTTATAAATTTAACTATATAATAAGAACCGCTATTTCATGGATAACATAAAATTCTTTAAGAAAGTTGAATCTTCATTTGTTTGTATTCAAAAGAATACGATTAAAAAAAGAAAAAAGAAATGAAGAATCTTCATATCTAAGTGTTGAACAATGAAAGGAGTGAAAAACACTTTGTACCCTCAAAAATACTCATTTTGACGCTTTCCACCCTAAAAAACAAAAACCAAAACATTACATCCTCACTTTAATAGTTATTGACAAGTTGCACCCTAAAATAATATTATAGTAAATAAAGATATTGTTTTGCGCAATACAACTGAAAATGGTCCTATAATTGAAGGGTAAATTAGTTATCCTTTTGATTTTTTAATCCATAAAAATGTTGGTGAAATAGCATGTAACAAGTTTGCATATAGTCCTTAAATTCAAATTGAACATTTTATATTATTTAAATAGTTTTAGTATACAAGATAAGTCATTAAATTATTTTTGTGTACTTTTTTTTATCTTTATTTGATCTAATAAGATAGAAACTCATCTTTCTTTTTTTAAAACAAAAAAAATAACTTAAATACATGAATAATTGGGTAGAAAAAAATTATACCGAATTTTGTCCTTTTAACTATACTAATAATTAATTCTCTCTTTTTTCCTTTTTTTTTTCTTCAACTATCAAACAAAGTTTAAAACTTCTATATAGAAATCTCTGTTTAAAATAATGAATATAATTTTATGTAACATAAATAAAATAAATAACAAAAGAATATACATATCATATAACTATTTTTAGATACTTATAAATTAAATTGGTTTTACTAATTATTTTTAATCATGTCTTGTATGGATTTCAAAGCCTTTGGGCACAAATTGCTTTGAAAATTTGAGAAAATTAATGTAGTATAGATTGTACTTATAAATAAGTGAAAGTAAACATAAACAATACTCGTAGCAACTTTTAAATTGGAGTTAGCAATTATTTCATGACATCTCTATTCTAATCTAGTGTATCGTTAATAAAAAATTGATCAAAATACTATTAGAGAGTGCAGTTTGTCAAAGAGTGTTAAAGTAAATGTGCAATGCGTTGCTTTTTATTTTTTAGGGTGTAAAATGCCAAAATGTGTAGTTTAGAGGGTGCAAAATGCTTTTTTCTCCAAAGGAAGAGAGAGAAAGAGAATAGAAGTAATTTAAAAAATAAAACTTGCTTCTTAACTCGTAAAAAAGAATCGTGTATATAACATATCTATTCCAAAATTCTAATTTCAAAATATTAGAATGTGCCGAAAAATTAGGATTTCAAATAAAAATAATGGTGTTCAATTTGGTAACCGTCATATATTATAAACCATAACCATAATAAAGGGTGAAATTAATGGAAAGATTCAATTTTAACAAATTAATTCATCCACCAATGGTAAAAACTTACGGAATAAATAAATAAATAAATAAAAACCCGATTTGCAGTAATCATGGAAGATGATACAAAAAATCTGCCAATATCTAAATTGAATGATGAATATCCAACCTATCACAAAAAATAATAATAACAATAATACTAATAATAATAATAGCCAATAACTAGTCGTATTTTTTCTTTATAATTTAAAACATTCAAGATTATCAAAAATTAGTATTCACTCAAAATTGAGACAATTTAGTCAAAACTTATAATAGGATAAATTACATAACAAGCGTAATACAATCTCACATTTTTTTTTTGTCCTAGGCATCCAGTTCCAATTCATTGGTTGACTAATTCGAATCAAGTACTGCAAAGGTTCATTATGAGGATGATCCTCCCAAAGTCTATTACAGGGACAACCTTTCTAACCCAACTGCTCTATTCACAACTTTAGAATTCGATCCCTTGACATTGTTTAATGAATCCAAAGCTTCATCTCACTGAATCAATTGATAATTAATGTAAAATAGTAGCGCATGATTAGTTACAACATGAGCGAAACTAATTTGAGTTAGAATTTCCCGTTTAGAGGTTAACCGCCCATAACCCTAGTTTGAAGGTCTAATGCAAGTTTGAAAACAAGAAAAATAAACGCTTGTTAATGGAGACTTACTTAGATTCCAAGTCACCTGTTTTAATTTTCAATTGGATCCATATATTTTATGTATTTTTCATTCATTTATCGAACCAAAACCTAATGGCCCAATCATACACAAATTATAAATGGGCCCAAGATCATTGAAACAGTCGCTGTAAGAAGCCTAATTTTAATCAATGAAGCCCAAATGAACATACCAAGCATACGAGCAGCCCAACTCCAAATCAAATGGTTAATTTCTATCTCAAATTGTATACTCGGACTAATCTTCTTCACTCAACTCTCTTCTTGCACATGTGGATGAAATTTCTAGATTTGGACATTTTTAGATGACTGTCCTCTCTTGTGCTCTTAAGACACGTGTATGATACTGGGACACGATTCAAATTAAACCACATGTTATATATTATTTATTTTATAAAATATATATAATATATGGTTTGAATTTAAATTATCGGGTAGATGAGTGGGGTCTAAATATTTCATCCTTGTAAAATTTTTTCGTATAATACATGAGATCCTCTATTTAGAACCATGGTTCATCTTTTATTTTATTTAATGAATATAAGCTAAGTTAAAAATCTCAGACCAAAATGTACGATTAAAAAAAATAATTTTATACACATGATATGAATTCGTTTTATAAAATAAGAGATAGAATATTCTCTTCGTGATTACTGTTGGTTGGACAGGAGATCTTATCAGCATAAATAGACGAGCTTCATGCATCAATTGCTACATATCTAGTTTTCCACTACAAACACACACACACACACACACACACAGAAAAAAATGGACCATTTTTCACATTTCTTGGTTCCATTTTTGTGCTCAACATTTCTCCTCATCTTCCTCTACAAATGGCTATCTCATGCTGCTTCAACAGCACGTAAAAGGCTCCCGCCGTCGCCACGAAAGCTTCCCATTGTCGGAAATCTCCACCAGCTGGGCTCGTTCCCCCACAGGTCACTCCTAGCTTTGTCTAAAAAATATGGCCCTCTCATGCTGCTCCGCTTCGGCCGTGTGCCGGTGCTCGTCGCCTCCTCGGCCGACGCGGCACGTGAGATCATGAAGAACCAGGACTTAATCTTCTCAAACAGGCCTAGATTAAGCACTCCCGATGGGCTGCTTTATGGCTCCAGAGACGTCGCCTTTGCTCCGTATGGAGAGTATTGGAGGCAGGTATCGATCAGCAGAGACGCCTCAATCCACAACCCCCCCCCCCCCCCCCCCCCCCCCCCCCCCCGGTCCCCTTTTTATCCAATATCAAATTTAATTAAAATTTTAATATTAATTAATTAATTCAAATCGAACTTTTAATTTCTAAATTGATGATATATCCTTCTTATTGTTGGGTTAATCGCACTTTGTAGTAGCCCTCGATTATACCGTGTTGTGTTTATCCTCTGAATCACAAAATGTAGTGAATTATATAAGACCTAAATTGCAGATGTCAGAGGCTGATTTGTTACGTCTTTTACATAAATGAGGGTTTAATTTGATATATTTTATAGTTTAGAGAGGTAAAGGCGTCATCTAATATAGTTTGGACTTTGGAGGTGTAAAGTGTAAGTCACGTTTTATTTAATATATAATTCATTTACCAAATCCATAGCTAATACCTATCCACTTTCAATGAATCAAAGTTTATTGAAGATTTCTTTTTGATTAAATGCTTTATTTTTATCTTTTAGTGTCTATATTATTTCAATTTTTCTGGTTATTATTATTATTATTATTATTATTATAGAAATAAAAGTTTGGTCCTATAGTTTATGATATTTGCAATTTTGGTTCCAACTTAATGCTCAGATGCTATCGCTATTAAAAAACTAATAGAAAAATCACTTTTGATCACTATTGGAGTGGATTCGAAATATGAGTAGGGATATCCACATGAAGTGTGGAAGAGGTGGCCGCCCCCCTCAAATATTAAGAGAAATCACTTTTGATCACTATTGGAAAAAATAGTGAACACTATAAGTGGATATTATGGTATTTTGAATTGTGACACTATTTAAAAAGTGTCATGTGTTTGAGTATACTAAAAAAATTTTGGTGACATTTCATAGATATTACAAAAAAATAAAAATAAAAATTAATAAAAATTATTTATAGTGACACTTTTTATGAGAATGTCTCAATTCCTATATTATCGAAATATTTTTGAAAAAGTGTCATGTTAATATGTCCAATTAAATGTTAGTGGATGTATCCATATATATATATATATATATATATATATATATGTGTGTGTGTGAGTACAAGTTGTCGCCTTTGCTCCTTATGGAGGATATTTGAGGCAGGCGAGCAGAGATGGTGGAGGTTGGAGGGGGAAGTTACTCCCTTCAAACATCTATACAATTAATTTTAAAAAAATATTTTGCCTTTTTAATTATGACAAATTTGCTTTCGATTACGCCTGTCAATGAATAGGGTTTTACCCTACTATAATCCTAATCCTTAACATACCGGATTAAAGATACTATATACCTTATCCTATCCTACTCTATTTAAATATTTACTCATTGGTCATTTATATTGGGTATACCCTATTTTTAGGGTAGGCACTAGACCCTACCAAATCATTTTTTTTTGTTTTTCTTTTTTTGATATTGTGTTTTTTTTAGCTCACACACACAGTTAACACATACACACGCATTTACACACACTGCACACACACAGTTTTCACGCACACACGCATTTACACACACTGCACACACACAATTTTCACGCACACACTGCACACACACACACACACAGTTTTCACACAAACACACACGCCTATTGTTTTCACACAGTGCACACACACACACACAGTGCACACACATACATTTCACACACACACATATACTGCACATACATAGTGTGTGAAAACTGAAAACACACACTGCATACAGTTTTCACACATACACACACTGCAGTGTTGTACACACACACATTGCACACACACACAGTTTGTGAAACCACAAACTGCACACAAACTGCACACACGCACACATATAGTGTGTGTAAACACACACACACTGCACACACACAGTGTGTGAAAACTATGTAGTGTGTGTGTGTGTGTGTGAAAACAGTCTGCACACACACAATGTGTGAAAACTATGTACAGTGTATGTGTGTGTGAAAATTGTGTGCAGTGTGTGAAAAGTGTGTGTGTGTGAAAACTGTGTGTGTGCAGTGTGTGTGTGCGTGTACAGTATATGTGTGAAAAATATATGCGCTCAGTGTATGTGTGTGTGTGCAGTGTGTGTTTGAAAAATGTATGCGCTTAGTATGTGTGTGTGAAAAATGTGTGCACAGTGTGTGTGTGTGTGAAAAATGTGTGTGTGGTGTGTTGGGAAAATCGGGTAATTTTCCACTCAAACTACAACTAGTGAATTGTACTGATTCGATAATTTTCAGGAAAGACTACTGAGCAGTCTCCTTAGACAAAATTATCATTCCAAATAAATTCCCAGGAAAGGCTGGAGGGGTCACAAATGGTCCCACTTAAAACCCAGTCTCCTAGACAGAACTTACTTGCACAGTATATTATCACAACCTAAACCCGTGTATACATGAACAGTACCATACACGTGAATAGAAAAATACACCCAAATGAATAGTACAATACACTATAAATAAACCCGACAAATAAATATTGAATACTATACTAATACCGAAAAGAAACAAATCAAATGCGGAATAACTAAAAGAGATAAGGAAAGAACACACCCGAAAAATTGATAACGGAGTTCGGCCAATTATGCCTACGTCTCCGAGCACTACTCACGCAGCCTGCTCTTTTAATTTGGGAGAAGAGAGTACAAATTTTGGGATGATAAACTAGGAAGGGAAGGAGTCCTTTTATAACATTAAGGAACTTCCCATCTTAGTTCACAAAGCAATGTGGGATAAAAGAACTTATGCCAAAACATAACAAATCTCCACCTTGGCATAATTTCTGGTCCCACCAAATGCAATTCTTCTCAATCAAACAAAAACTATCTTCGTAGTGCTTCCAATTTGCGCCTTCAGGCGCTAACTCAAATATGCAGGATATTGACCAAGTCTAAACAATGTTTAAACTTGACTTTTGTCACCACCTTGGTCATCATATCTGCAGGATTCTCCGTAGTCCGAATCTTTTGGAGAAGTATCTCCTCTTCTTCGAGAATTTCCCGCACAAAATGATAGCGAACATCAATATGCTTCGTTCTTGCATGAAAAACTTGGTTCTTTGCTAAGTGAATAGCACTCTGACTGTCACAATACACCTCAAGGTGTTTCTGACCAACTCCCAAGTCTTTTAGCAATCCTTGAAGCCAAATTGCCTCCTTAACAACTTCTGTAACTGCCATATACTCTGCCTCTGTTGTAGACAAAGCCACTGTTGACTGCAAAGTAGACTTCCAACTAATTGGCGCCTTGGCTAAAGTGAACAAGTAGCCAGTTGTGGATCGCCGCTTATCCAAGTCACCTGCATAGTCAGAATCACAATATCCAACTACACATTGACCAAGTGATTCATCCTGCTCAAACACTAAGCCAACATCTACAGTACCTTGAATATACTGTAGAATCCATTTCACAGCTTGCCAATGAACCTTGCCAGGATCATGCATATATCTACTCACAACACCAACTGCCTGTGAAATATCGGGTCTCGTACACACCATTGCATACATCAAGCTTCCAACTGCATTAGCATACGGGACTTTCGCCATGTATTCTCGTTCTTCATCTGTCTTTGGAGATAACTGGCTGCTAAGCTTCAAATGAGGAGCAAGCGGAGTACTTACAGGTTTGGTATCTTCATTTATACCAAAACGTTGTAATATCTTCTTCAAATACTGCTTCTGTGTCAGCAAAAGCTTGCCTCTCTGTCTATCCCGACTTATCTCCATGCCGAGAATCTTTTTGGCTTCTTCCAAATCCTTCATCTCAAACTCTTTACTCAACTGAGCCTTCAATTTGTCAATTTCAACTTGACTCTTTGATGCTATCAGCATATCATCAACGTACAAGAGTAGGTAGATGTAGGACCCATCTTGAAGTCTGCGCAAATACACACATTGATCGTATTTGCTTCTTGTGTACTTCTGACCCATCATAAACTTATCAAATCGTTTGTACCATTGTCTCGGTGATTGCTTCAATCCGTACAACGATTTGTTAAGTTTACAAACCCAATTTTCTTTACCAGCAACTTTGAATCCATCTGGCTGAGACATATAGATTTCCTCCTTCAAGTCACCGTGTAGAAACGCGGTCTTCACATCAAGTTGAGCTAGCTCCAAATTCAACTGTGCTACCAAGGCCAACAAAATTCTAATGGAGGAATGTTTAACAACTGGAGAAAATACCTCATTATAATCAACTCCCTCCTTCTGAGCATAGCCTTTAGCTACCAATCTTGCCTTGTAGCGAACATCATTCTTGACAGGAAATCCTTCTTTCTTTGCAAATACCCATTTGCATCCAATTGCTTTCTTGCCTTTTGGTAACTGTGTCAACTTCCATGTCTTGTTCTTCTCAAGAGATTGCATCTCTTCTTCCATTGCATCTTTCCATCTACCATTTTCTGAACTTCGGATGGCTTCTGGAAAGGTGAATGGGACTTCATCAACAACTGGAAGTGCATAAGCTACCATGTCAACAAAACGAGCAGGTTTCTGAATTTCTCGTCTTGTCCTTCTAACAGCAATTGAATCTGGCTGCTGTTGAGGTTCTTGGGTCGGAACCTCTTCCTCGTCTGACTCTTCTTCTGCCATGGGAGAGTCACTAATGGTGCTTTTTTCTGGGCTCACCATTATCTGTTCAAACTCCACCTGCTTCGGCGTACACTCCACCTGCTGTGGAATATCATCAATTCCTCCTTGAGTTACTTTATGCAACATGGCAGATTCATCAAAGGTAACATCCCTGCTGATGATGGTCTTCTCTGCCTCTAGACACCAAAGGCGATATCCTTTAACTCCAGCATTGAAGCCCATAAACAAAGCCTTCTTTGCTCGTGGATCCAACTTTGATTCATTTACATGATAATATGCAGTAGAACCAAAAACATGCAAAGAATCATAATCTGTTGTAGGTTTCCCGGACCATACCTCTAAAGGAGTCTTGCAATCTATTGCGGATGACGGCAAACGATTTACGAGATGTTGAGCATATGTCACAGCCTCAGCCCAAAACTTTCTGTCTAACCCAGCATTAGACAGCATACAACGAACTTTCTCCATTAGTGTTCTGTTCATACGCTCCGACACCCCATTCTGTTGTGGTGTTTTTCTGACTGTGAAGTGCCGAACTATGCCAAACTCTTGGCATGCCTCCAGGAAAGGATCACTCTTGTATTCTCCACCGTTGTCTGTTCGGAGAACTTTGATCTTTCTTCCAGTCTGATTCTCAACTTGAGCTTTCCACTTAAGAAAAACTCCAAGCACTTCATCCTTCTTCTTCATAGTAAACACCCATACTCTTCTGGAAAAATCATCAACAAAAGTGACAAAATAATGTCTACCTCCAAGAGATGGAGTCTTGGCAGGTCCCCATACATCTGAGTGCACATAATCCAAAATACCCTTGGTATCATGGATGGCAGTGCCAAATTTCACTCTTCTTTGTTTTCCCAGAACACAATGCTCACAAAATTCTAATTTGCAAGTCTTCGTACCTTTCAACAATCCTTGCTTAGCAAGAATTTGCAAGGATTTTTCACCAGCATGTCCCAAACGCATATGCCACAGCTTTGTCGCCTCTGCATCCTTCTTGCT
Source organism: Petrea volubilis (assembly GCA_026212405.1). NCBI lineage: Eukaryota > Viridiplantae > Streptophyta > Magnoliopsida > Lamiales > Verbenaceae > Petrea > Petrea volubilis. The sequence goes on from CM047871.1 coordinate 26,934,924, forward strand.
ACTAGATGTTGCAGTTGCTACTGTCCCAACTACTGTACTACCTTGATAGTAATACAGATTATTCTTTCTCATGCCTTTCAACATCACAAGTGCTCCTGAAGTTGCTTTGAGAATTCCATCTCGCATCATCACAACTAGGCCTTTTGACTCTAAGGCCCCCAAAGAGATGAGATTCTTCTTCAAATTCGGAACGTACCGTACATCCTTCAAAACTCTTGTAGATCCATCATGATTCCGCAGCTTGATTGAACCTATCCCAGCTGTTTTACATGGATTGTCATTGCCCATGTAAACAACTCCACCATCACGTTCTTCAAAATCGAAGAACCACTCCCTGATGGGAGACATATGGTAGGTACAACCGGAATCCAAAATCCACTCGTCTGGATGGGATGTTGAAGGTGATGCCACCAAAGATACATCTGACTCTGCATCACTTTTGCATTCTGCAACATTTGCATCTTGCTGAGCCTTCCCTTTATTCTTCAACTTTGGACAGTCTTTCTTCCAGTGCCCTTTCTCATGACAGAAAGCACACTCATCTTTGGCAACTCTGCTTTTCGACTTTGATCTTCCTCTTCTTCCCTTTGACTGGCTCTGCTGACGACCTCTCGCCACTAATGCTTCATCTGCTGTAGCTACTTTGTTTTTCCTTTTATCTTGTTTTCTCAATTCATGACTATACAATGCAGAACATACAGCATCTAAAGATACATTCTCCTTCCCATGAAGTAAAGTAGTTTCTAAGTGTTCAAATTCATCGGGAAGAGATGACAACAGCATCAAAGCCAAATCTTCATCTTCAAATTTTACATCTAAGTTTAACAGGTCTGCTACTAATTGTTGAAACAAAGTGATATGTTCATTCATAGTAGTACCTGGTTGATAATCAAACCGGAACAACCTCTTCTTCATAAGGAGCTTATTCTGACCACTCTTTTTCAGAAATTTCTGCTCCAACGCCTTCCACAATTTATGTGCAGAAGTCTCATTCTTGAATGCATACTTCTGCTCTCTGGACAGGCACGATCGAATTGTTCCGCATGCTAACCGATTTATGATACTCCAATCCTTATCTTCTATGTATTCTGGTTTCTTTTCTTCAATGGCGATGTCAAGACCCTGTTGGAAAAGGGAGTCCATGACCTCGCCTTGCCACATGCCGAAATGGCCAGTACCGTCAAATATCTCTACCGCCAACTTCAAACTTGACATTGGAAACCTTGTCCATGAGGACGAGGAAGTCGATGTCCCTTGTGTCATATTTGATGTAACACTATTTGTTGGTGGAACTTCTGACGCCATTACAGACTCGAATGATAGTATTCAATATAAACAATATTACAAACAGACCTAGGACGAACCTTCGGCTCTGATACCACTTGTTGGGAAAATCGGGTAATTTTCCACTCAAACTACAACTAGTGAATTGTACTGATTCGATAATTTTCAGGAAAGACTACTGAGCAGTCTCCTTAGACAAAATTATCATTCCAAATAAATTCCCAGGAAAGGCTGGAGGGGTCACAAATGGTCCCACTTAAAACCCAGTCTCCTAGACAGAACTTACTTGCACAGTATATTATCACAACCTAAACCCGTGTATACATGAACAGTACCATACACGTGAATAGAAAAATACACCCAAATGAATAGTACAATACACTATAAATAAACCCGACAAATAAATATTGAATACTATACTAATACCGAAAAGAAACAAATCAAATGCGGAATAACTAAAAGAGATAAGGAAAGAACACACCCGAAAAATTGATAACGGAGTTCGGCCAATTATGCCTACGTCTCCGAGCACTACTCACGCAGCCTGCTCTTTTAATTTGGGAGAAGAGAGTACAAATTTTGGGATGATAAACTAGGAAGGGAAGGAGTCCTTTTATAACATTAAGGAACTTCCCATCTTAGTTCACAAAGCAATGTGGGATAAAAGAACTTATGCCAAAACATAACATGGTGTGTGTGGGAAAAATGTGTGTGCAGTGTGTGTGTGAAAAATGTGTATACAATATGTGTGTGTGTGTGTGAAAAATGTGTGTGGTGTGTGAATACCCATTGGGTAATGATGTGTGTAGTGTGTGAATGCCCATCGGATATCATTATCCAATGGGGAAGAATGGGCAAGACCCTACTCTAACCCATTTATTTGTAGTAGTATGGGTTAGGGTAGGGTATGGGTAAATTTTAAAATTTTAGGGTATGAATAAAGAATGAATAGGTACAGATAGGGTAAAACCTTACCCATTGACAGACCTACTTTCGATACATTATAAAAATTGTTTGTTGCCTCTAAAATTATTAATCTCTAGCTTTGGCCCTGCAGATGAGGAGCATATGCGTGCTTCAACTTCTGAGCAACAAAAGGGTCCAATCTTTTCGCTGTGTGAGGGAAGAGGAAACATCTATCATGATTGAGAAAATCAATAAAATCGGATCTTCATATTCAACTATAAATTTGAGTAACATACTAGTATCGCTCACAAATGATATAGTATGCAGAGTGGCCCTGGGGAGGAAGTATAGTGATGGGGAAGAAGGGAAAACGTTCAAGAAGTTGTTGGCGGAGGCTGGAGAGTTGCTAGGTACTACTTGCATCGGCGATTATATTCCTTGGCTTGCTTGGGTTGATCGAGTAAATGGTATCCATGCTAGAGTGGAGAAATTGGCTAAAAGCTTAGATGAATTTCTTGACAATGTCGTTGAAGAGCATAGATCTCAGAAGAATGGAGAGATGGCAAACATAGACACTAGAAGTGAGGCCACAGGGTTAGATTTAGTGGACACATTGCTTGAAATTCAAAGGGAAAACAAAGATGGTTCTCCGCTTGAAAATGATGCCATTAAAGCTATAATCCTTGTAAGAATATCTCACTCTCTCTTCTATGCTTGTGTTTGTGTGCATATTCGAGCTTGAAATAGGTATAAGCTTATGAAAACATTTTTGATGTACCAATCTATCTAGCTTTAAACTTATTACCGTTTTCGTATGGGTAAGGCATATATCGCGAGGGACTGATAGGGACAATTATTCACAATTTATATAAGGATACATATTTTTGTTTAAAGTTAAAATTTTACCTTCTAAAATCTCTCAAAATTCAATTTCAAGCCTTGTCCCTGCTTGACGACATTGTTGTGCCTGTTGGCACATCGTGACTTCACGAAGGCATATGAGCATATGAACATTCACATATACTAATCTATCAAGCACTTTTGAAAATTTTCTAGTTTTCATAATAGAGGGAATAGAGCAAAGGATTGGTAGCAATAGTCGTCATCCTCAAATATATATATATACACATATATATAGTCAATATTTTGTCACATACTTTACTAAAATTTGAAGCTCTAATTAACTTAGAATTTACAACTCATGTCCCTGCTGCTAGGACATGTTTGGTGCTGGAACTGATACAACATATACGTCTTTGGAGTGGACAATGGCCGAGCTTCTACGAAATCCAAGAGCCATGGAAAAATTGCAGAACGAAGTGAGAAACATAGCTCGGGAGAAAGAAGAGCTAACGGAGGACGATTTAGACAAAATGCACTATCTGAAAGCAGTGATCAAAGAGAGCTTAAGACTACATTGCCCGGTTCCATTATTGGTCCCGCGGGAATCAACTCAAGACACAAAAGTTATGGGCTACGACATCACGGCTGGCACGCAAGTTTTCATCAACGCATGGGCAATTGCAAGAGATCCGTTGTTCTGGGAAAATCCGGAAGATTTTTGCCCGGAAAGGTTTCTCAATACGAGTGTAGATTTCAAAGGGCTTCATTTCGAGCTGATCCCATTTGGCGCTGGTCGGAGAGGATGCCCTGGCTTTGCGTTCGCCTTGGCCGTCAACGAGCTTGCACTAGCAAAATTGGTGCACAAATTCAACTTCAAACTTCCTAATGGAGGACGAGAGGAAGATTTGGACATGAGTGAAGGAATTGGTATTACTGTCCATAAAAAATATCCTCTGCTTGTAGTCACTACCCTTTATTAGTTCCTCCCCGTTTTAATGAGATATGCCCCGCAATAAGCACAGGAAACAGTTATGGATTACTTTACCACTTTAGTTCAAATCGACTAATCCAATTTATTTTCCACATTCATAGGAGTGCATCTATGTTTTTGCAGTGCGAATTTGATATTTTTTGGGCATTTCTAATAATATCAAGTCTTATTCCTATTGATTGACAATGGAAAATGGAAATATGTTCTAATGAACTTCCAATTTCTGAAACAAATAAAAAATTTGATTCAATAAAGTAATGTATACATAATACAATCCTTTAAATCGCTTGTAAAGTTATATATATGCTACAGCTGAAATAATTGGAATTTTGGATTACAAAACTATGCTTCATTGCCCTTTTCCAGTTTCCTCAACTAACATAGGTGTTAGAAAGCTCGCGAAATTTTATGATGTTTTATATTTTAAATATTTAGTTTACACAGTTAATATTGATAAAAAAAAAGCATTGACATAATTATTTAATTTAAAAATAAAGTGAAAGCTATTAATATTTCTTTATATATCAGTAAAAAACATGTGCTTCGCGCGTGGCGAGTAATGTTTATTTTATTATCTTAAATATTGAATTTTATAAATATAATTGTAGCAAATGAAGATAAATAAAACGAATGAACCAATTGAATAAATGTTATTTGTTATACATAAATACTACTAATTTATAACTTTTTTGTATTTTGACAAAAATTATTACAACTAATTTTCTTACCAAGTTAGAGCATTAGAAAAACTTTTTTTCTATTGAATATCATCTTAATTTACTTAATAGAATATTTATAGAGTCTATATTTGTATTCAATATAATGTAATTAATAATTTATTTTGTTACATAATTTCTACAACTTTCTTCTATTACATAATAGTTACATACTCTTTTCAAATTCCTCTTTTTTTTTTTTTTTGATGTGTGTGTATTGATATATTACACTTTTTTTTTTGAGTTAATTCCATTTTTAGTCCATGACCTTTGATCCTTCACCAATTTTGGTCCTTCACATTTTGACATTTCCAATTTTGGTCCTTAACATTACAATCCGTTACCCAATTTGGTCCTTCCGTTAGTTTTTCCGTTAAGAATCCTAATTTTATTTACAATTTGCCCCTTTAAAAATGGAAAAAGACTAAAAAGCCCTCCAAATAAAAAAAAAGAGCTAAAAAACCCCTTTTGAAATATTATTCACAACAAAATAAATTTTGTAAGTGATGAGAATTAAACTCGGGTTGATGATGAAGAAAAATTTATCTGCATATTTAAAAAAAAATTATTACCATTTTACATATTTATAAATAAATTAATTTTTTTAATATATACTTACAAAAATTAATTTTGTCCCTTTATATTATAAAATAATTTATTTCATTATTTTATCTATATATTAAAAAATTAAACTTAAATAATGTCAAAGAGTATACTATTATGTATAGCACACCTTGAAACATAAATTGAGTGTGATTGAATGGTAGACCATCACTTACAAAATTTATTTTGTTATGATTAATATTTCAAAAGGGGGGTTTTTTAGCTCTTTTTTTTTTTTTTTTAATATTTGGGGGGCTTTTTAGTATTTTTTTATTTTTGAGGGGGCAAATTATAAATAAAATTAGGATTTTTAATAGAAAAACTAACGAAAGGACCAAATTGGGTAACAGATTGTAATGTTAGGGACTAAAATTGAAAACCTCAAAACCTAAAGGACCAAAATTGATGAAGGGTTAAAGGTCAGGGACTAAAAATAAAATTAATTCCTTTTTCTTTATTTTTTTATTTATTAGATTGAGAAATGATTTACATTGTGTTTGGTTCTAGGATTTTAGGGGGGAAAGAAAAAGAAAATAGGAAGAAAAAATATTTTTCAATGTTTGGTTACTAGAGAAAAAGAAGGGAAATGGTAAGGAAAGGAAAATAGAAAGAAAATATAGCATAAATTGAGAAAAAATATTTTCCTTCCAATTAGGCGAGAAAAATGAAGGAAAAGTTATGTTGCTCTCTCTAGCATTCTCTCATTTTTCAAGCTCTCATCTCATTTGTTGCTCAAACTAATTTATTATTTGAATATATTTCATGCAATTTTTTTTTTGTGCAATTAATTGATTATTTGAATTTTTTTGGGATGTGTTTTTATATTTTCTTTTAATTTATAATAATAACCAAACAAAATGAAAGTCAATTCTCTAAAAAAATCATTTTCCTTATTATTTTCTTTAACAACCAAACAAAAAAGAGAATTTTAAAATTCTTGTAGTTTTTTTTCCTTTTTTTAACATTTTCCTTCCCTCCTAAAATCTTAGAACCAAACAAAACCTTAAAGTACTTTAAAAGAAATAATTTTTCACTAGTTTTGGCAATCAATGTTTTGCTATTTTATTTATTTTTCTTCTCTATAATTTTCCAAGTTTAGAAAACAAAATAAGTTTATACTCCGAGGGTCAAAATGCAAATAAGTTCCTATTCCTTGCGCTCACCATTGACCACACAAGTGTCCGACGATAACGTCTATCGATTCTATAAAGGATCGCACCGACAGTCCCCACGCACCGACACTCCCCCCGCCGCCACCTTACCCTCTACATCCCACCCCTCTCGCACTCGAAAATTCTCGAACTCGGAGACGATCCGAGTGACAAGGTAATTCATTTTCCTTTTCCATCTTTTCTGATAATTTTAGTTGTCTTGCTATTTGTGTGATTGAATTTATTTTAAATGATAATATTTTATATTTTTATTTTTAATCTTTTCTATTCTGTTTTCATTTTTTCTCAATAAAATTTTTGTCCCAAATATAGCGTTAGGAAACACATTTTCATTAAAAGTCTAATTTTACTTAGTTAACAGCATAAAAATTATATTTTTGTTGAAATTTTTTGTCTCGAAAGAGAAAAAAAAAAAATAGTGTCTGTGCATACAAAGCCTTTTTAAAAAAAAATAAAATAAGCACAATAACAAAATTTTAGTTTATTTAAGAATAAATATAGCAAATACTTTGAAGAAGTTATGCCTTAAAAATCGAATTGTATTTAAATTAAGAATTATTAAAATATATGATAATATGTTTTATTCTGTTCAGTTATATAACTCATCTTTTATGTTATTCTCTATAAAATATATATCTTTCTAAACCATTTTTTTAAATAGTTTATACTATCTTTTTAATTTTTCATAATATATTTATTAAATATAGATAAATCAAAAATTAAATTCAAAATAAAATTATTATTTTGATTAAAAAATAAAAATCTAAAAGTAGAAAAATGGAAAACCGAAAAAAAAAAAAAAAAGGAACATGAGTGAGGAGAGGAAAAGATAGATGAGAATAGAAAATGGAAAAAATAAAAACACGTTGTTGGAGAGGCAAGATAGAAGAGAGAAGAGTAGTTAAATTAAATATAAATAAGGGTACTTTAGCAATTAAACGGACCAAAAAATAATCAAAGGATTTCACGATTTATTATATAATATAAATAGTAGAGATGTCTATATAAATGCTGCCTCAATTAATTATCTCATTAACTATTTGTTCCTGTTAAATGTATGTAAGAATTTGATTTACTTTTAACCATTCTAATAATTCCTCAACTAATAGAGCTTAATTAAATGATCGTATTAAATATAGGAAGTAGTTACATATTTTAATCAATCGAATAATATTATATAATACAATTAGATTGGGATAACTTAGTTCACATAAAAAAAATCTTTTAGCGAACCTAATCTGAAAAGGAAAAGAAATTTAGTATTTAGCTTAGGAGAAGTGTCATTTTCACGTAATCATGCGTAATATGTTCAATGTGTCGTTGTTGCTGTTGTGTTATTTTGTTTTATTTTTTTAAACAACTTCACCTTGTCTCTTTTATTGCGCATGCGTATCAGCATAAATATTGCTCTTGTTCTCTACAATCACTAGGTGAAAACAGTAGAAAAAAGAACAGCAACAAGAAGAAGAGAATGGTTTCTTTTTCAGATTTCTTGATTCCATTGTTTTCCTTAACATTGTTCCTCATCTTCCTCTACAAATGGCGATCAAATGCCGGTAAACGGCTCCCGCCATGCCCGGGGAAGCTCCCGATCATCGGCAATCTCCACCAGCTGGACTTGTTCCACCACAGATCACTCCAATCCTTGTCTAAAATCTATGGTCCTCTCATGCTGCTGCACTACGGCCGTGTGAAGGTGCTCGTTGTCTCATCAGCCGAAGCAGCACGTGAGATCTTGAAAAACCAGGGCTTAATCTTCTCAAACAGGCCTAAATCAAGCCTTGCTGATAAGCTGCTCTATGGCTCCAGAGATGTTGCCTATGCTCAATATGGCGAGTACTGGCGGCAGGTTTGAGCAAACCACTTTTAATATATGTGTGTTTGTGCGTGTGTTTCTTTGTGTGGCACTGCTCTAACATTTGTTCCATTTGATTTGGATTATTTTTTTTTTGTTTTTTTTTTTTAATACAATCAACTCGGGAACAATCAGAACATCACACACACACTTACTCAAAGGCGGAGAGGAGAGAACAAGAGGATTCGAACTCAAAACCTGTCCAGTTTGAACCCCATCACTGGACTATAGCCATAGTGGTCATTTAATTTGGATTTCTTGATTCTAAATGAACTAAAATCTAACCTTTGGATTACTATCAAATTGATTATGATCTTTGATTTAAATCAAATTAAAATTCGACTAAAATGGTTATAAGGGTAAAAATATCTTTCAAAAGCAAAATTTAGAAAATAATCGCACAAAAGGCGTATGAAGCGCGTGAGGGGCGTTTCTACAATATTTTTAAAAGCAAGGGGGCTTTAGTTGTGATATATCTTTTTTCATCACATCAAGGTGTTTTGTGTAATAGGCGTGACATAAGGGGTAAATTGCAAATTCCTCTATACATAGATGTTGCTTTTGCTCCATACGGAGAGTATTCGCGGCATGTGAGCAAGGAAGAGGAGCCACATGGAGGTTGGATGTGCAGCTGCTCCCCTCAAATATTTTAAAAACCACTTTAAATTAAACATTTCGTCCCTCCTGAAATGATAAATTTTATTTTCATATATTGGAGGATTTTTTGTGACCTCCCGATATTAAATTTCTAGCTCCAAACCTGCAGGCGAGGAGCATATGCGTGCATCAGCTTCTGAGCAACAAAAGGGTTCAATCTTTTCGTCATGTGAGGGAAGAAGAGACATCCATCATGATCGAGCAAATCAACAAAATGGCGTCTTCAAATCCGGCAATAAATTTGAGCGACTTATTAATAATTCTTACAAGCGATGTAGTGTGTAGAGTGGCCCTGGGGAGGAAGTACGGCGATGGGGAAGAAGGGAAAAAGTTGAAGAGGCTGTTAAAGGAGGCTATAGAGTTGCTAGGTACTCCTTGTATTGGCAATTATGTTCCTTGGCTAGCTTGGCTAAATCATGTAAATGGTGTGAATGCTAAAGCAGAGAAAGTGGCTAAACAAATGGATGAAGTTCTTGAGGGCATAGTTGAAGAACATAGATCTAAGAAGCTGAATGGGGAGATGGCGAATATCGACTTTGTCGATATATTGCTCGAAATTCAGAGCGAAAACAAAGATAGTTCTCTGCTTGACAATGATGCCATCAAAGCTATAATCATAGTAAGAATCTTTTTCTTGTTTTCTTTCAGTTAGCAAGAAGGTTGGTAACGATAGTCACCCTATCTGCTGGTCTATATTTGCAGGCCATAAGTTTTTACATATTTTTATTATAGTTTGCTTATCAAAATGCTAAAATTTCAATTTTTGGCTTTTGAAATTAAAATTTCCGACTCTTATCCCACGTGCAGGACATGTTTGCTGACGGAACCGATACAACATTTTCAGCTCTCCACTGGGCAATATCCGAGCTCTTACGAAACCCAAGAGTCATGGAAAAATTGCAGAATGAAGTGAGAAACATAGCTCGAGAGAAAGAAGAGGTAACGGAGGACGACTTAGACGAAATGCACTATCTGAAAGCAGTAATCAAAGAGAGCCTGAGACTGCATTGCCCGGTTCCATTATTGGTCCCGCGGGAATCGATTCAGGACACAAAAGTCCTGGGCTACGACATCGCAGCCGGCACGCAAGTTTTCGTCAATGCATGGGCGATCGCAAGAGATCCATCATTGTGGGAAAATCCGGAAGAATTTTATCCGGAAAGGTTTCTCAACACGAGCATAGATTACAAAGGGCTTCATTTCGAGTTGATCCCGTTTGGCGCTGGTCGGAGAGGCTGTCCTGGCATAGGTTTTGCTATGGCTGTTAATGAGCTTGCATTAGCAAAGTTGGTGCACAAATTTAACTTCGAACTTCCTAATGGAGGAACTGAGGAAGATTTGGACATGTCTGAAGACCATGGAATAACTGCCCATAAAAAATGTCCTCTGCTTGTAGTCCCAATCCCTTATACTTGTTAGTTCCTCTGTGTTTTAGACAATGGAAATATGTTTCAATATTCAAGCTTGTAAGAATTTTCAATTTCTGAAACAAATAAATAAATTTGATTTGATTTATGTGTACAATCCTTAAAACCAGAGCAAATTGAAGTTAATCTCTTTTTGGCCCTTCTCAATTAAAGAGCCTATTAATGCTTATTTTGATTCTTATGAACACATAGGTCTTAGAAGGATTGGGGGCTTTTATCAATTTTTTTTATTTTTTAAATACTGTTTTACTTTAATGATATTGAAAATTGTCTCTTCCTTTTCTTCTGCTATCTCCCAGTACCTCTATGCATATATAATGTGGGACTCACGAAATTATTTACTAGCTCAATTTTGTTCTCGTAGCTTCCATTAGATTTGATGTAAATTGCTTAACAACGACTTGGGAATCACACTGAGAGAGGAAAAAAAAGACGAAGAAGTGACCTATCATCGAGAAAAAAATAAAAGAAGATGATGAGAAAGGGTGACCTGACAGGTTTAGTGGTTGAATCGGTCTTGATTTAACCGATTTTTAGCCCGTTATTTTCAATTCTAAGGTCATGTTTACTTTTACAGATAACTCACTTTTATATTAGTTAACCCTCAAATTCCAATGTTTACTTTGCTTGATGATGGGCCCGCAATTGACCTCCTACGCGCTTCAACGCGCTCATACGCGCAGTAAAGTTTGACAATTTTAACTCTCCAAATGGAGTTTAATTTGATTGTCTTAAAAACAGTCTTACAAAACCAATGGGATGTTTACTTTTGTTGGGCCCGACTGAAGAAGTAAACGTGGCCTAAGTGGGTCAATTAAGGATTGATTTTCAGGGTCAATCCGAAGTGAATTGGCTATGGGTCACCAGACGAACCGGTCAGACCGATCCGTTCGGTCCGATTTTTGAAACAGTGGAAATAGTTAATAATATTTATTATTATAATTAAAAATACAGTGAAAACAATTGATATATATATATATATATATCAAAGTGAAATATAGCTATGAGGATGATGAAGATCAGTAATAGTATTATTTAAAATAAATAAAATTAATTTAAATTGACCCCTGAGCTCAATATCTTAGATGGAGATCAAGCTGAAAAGTATTCTTCGAAATCACGATTTGAGCTTGAATAAATATTTTTCTTTTGGCATTTATTGTTTAGCACCACCTTTTACTAGAAACATAACCACTCGAGGTCTGTTTGGTTAGACTTTGTTGACCGTCGACAAAGACGGAGCTTGGTACTGATTTTATTAGAAATAAAGTGACACCATTATTATTGTGCAAATTATTTTTGTAATGAGAAAATCATTTTGTCATTATATATATATATAATTAGTAACAAATTTTTTTTTTTTTTTGTTGTCACTTGTTATATTATAATCAATTTATTCATTCTTTTTTTGTAGTGTCTTTACATGGACTTAGAGGAAATTCCTCGTGATTGGAATTGATACATCTCAATGCAATATTACCCATACAAATATGATCACAATGCCCATATATTCCCACCAGAGCAATCATGTATCATTTTTCACTAAATTGTCAATATAGGTATCTCAATAATTATAATTGACAACAATATAGTGTTTGAATTGTCAATAACTAATATTATGTGACGAGATATTCTTTTTGTCACTAAATATGTATATAAGTGACAATTTTTTTTTGTTATTACTTATTATATTACCATTAATTTACTCATTTTTCTTGTGGTGTCTTGACATGAGCCTAGAGGAAAATTCTTACGATTGGAATTCTGATAACTCTAGTTCATAGAGTTATTTTGGCTTTTTATTGTATAAATTTTAGCTCCATTTAAGTTAAATTGCTGGTTTTGGTCAAGGAAATGTTATTTAGTTTGCCTAGCTGTTGTTTTCTTTGGCAAGATGAGTTTTGGAGACAAAACAATTGAAAAAAGGGGCAAACAAACAGTAAGCTAGCCGCCTAGGCGTAAAAATGTCTCGCTTGGGCGGAACTGAAGAAAATACGAACCAAATTCCAATGAGCTATCCGCTTAGGCAGCAAAATATCCCGCCTGGGCGGCAATGAAGAAAACACGAGTCGAATTCCAGCGAGTTAGCCGCCTAGGCGGCACATAATCCCGCCTAAGCGGGGGTACATATTTGGAAACTAGGTTTTTCAGAATTTTGGACGTTTTTCCCACCTTAAAGGCGGCTGAAAAGAGAGGAACACAGATAGAGACTTTTGAGCAAGAGAAGAGAAGAAAGGGAAAAAGAAGAAGATTCGGATAAGAGTTCTTCTTTCATCTCTTCCTTGTTTCATATTTATTTTCTTCGTACTTTTTGCCATGGATTCTTGTAGTATGGCGAACTAGATTTCTTTCTAGGTCTTTAATGGAACCTTTTATGACTTTTATTGAAACTTAATGAACATCTATCAAGTGCTTTGCATCTCAATTGTTTTGTTTTGATTTTAATGCGTTCTATTGTTTGACCATCAGTAGAATCGATATGTTAACTTTGATTGATCTCGAGAGAGGGTTTCATGGTTAGAATTGAACAAAACAATCTAAGTTTATCTTTCCGTTAGGAATATAATTCGTAGGAAGGACGAGAGTAACGACCTACCTTAGGTAATCGTTAGAAATTGATTCTTAATGCTATTATCTAGGTTCAATTCTCATAGAGATATAGATGATTAATCTAGTTAATAAGTTCTATGCTATATCGAGAGAGTAGTTTAGATATCTTGAATTTCAGATTATTGAGCATGCTTTGTTACGTGATAGAAAGGATTAAAAGAATCTATTAAAAGACATGCAAGGGGAAGTTAAAGACCAATGTTATTTTTCACTTGATAATTTTCCATAGTTGTATAGTCGTGTTTTAGCTTAATCAACCTAAATTTCATAACTCTTTCACCTTTACTTTTACTTGCTTGAATTAAGAAGTACAATTTGTGTAAAAAAGGGATTGGAAGATTGCTTAGAAAGTAGTCCATGTAGGATCGATATTTTTTTATACTACTTGTACGATACATACGCTTGCGTGTGTTCGTTACAAACGCAACAAATTCATACATATCAAAAACAATATTGCCCACACAAATATAACCACAAATGCCCAAATATCTCCACCACAGAGACCATATATCATTGTCATAGTTTACGAAAGTCGTTGATATCGTGCACAATCATTTAGCTCACCTTACAATCATTGAGCTAAAACAGCTCTTTAGAAACATCGTATTCAGCTGAGGAGGATCTTGTTTTGAATTCCATGTGAACCACACATATATGCTGTCTAAGTTTTCATCCTCTTTAATTCTATTTTCTTTTTCAAAAATAACAAATAAATTTTATTCTCATTTGAAGAAACAATAACGTTGAAGATAATAAATTTTATTCCTTACAAAAATTATTGTCACAAGATCGATAGCGACGGAAATTATATTTAAGTCTGTATCATTAATGATTATTGACATTCCTATCACCACAAAAAAAAGAAAAAAAAAATCTTTACCACTAAGTATAGTAACCTTATGCACTATTTCTAGGCGGTGACGCCTCAAAATACTATTTTTTGATATACCTAAATCATTTAATGACAAAAAAAAATTATTATAATCCAGTAAATATCATTATTTTCGATTACAATCAACTCGGGACACCCTACAGATGTCAATCGGAAAGACACCCCCACACAAACGTACACACTCACTCAAGGGGAAAAGGGGAGAGGACAAGAGGGTTCGAACTCAAGACCTCGCTGAAACTCCAGTAAATATCATTATTGATATGTATTATTGATAACAATTTCCATAATGCATTGAATTTTTTTTTTATCACCAATAGTATATTTTTTTAGATGCCTTTGGATCTATAATGTGTCTATCTTCTAAGTAATATATATAAACATAATCATAAAAACTTATGTGCGTAATATGAAAAATAAAACCAAATATTCAAACCGGCATTTGTTCTTGTTGTTACTTGTCAAAATTGGAAATCGTTTCGCATTTCCCTTCCTCAAAATTTCAACAGGATAGTCATTAGTCACAAATTTGGTCTTCCGTCGCTGGCACGATGTCACAGGTTTCGGTCTTTCGTCATTTGATCAATCCATATACATATAAAAAGACTTATCTTGTTAATTTTCCCCTGTAGAGACAAAAAAAAAGAAAAAAGGGATGCTTGATTTTCAACATTTTATAGTTACTCTGTTTCCACTTCTTTTACTCATCATCTTCCTCAAAAAACGGCGCCCAACCGCCGCCTCGACTCGCCGGAAAACGCTGCCGCCGTCTCCGCCAAAGCTTCCGATAATCGGGAACCTCCATCAACTCGGCACATATCCCCATCGCTCACTCCAATCATTAGCCAATCACTATGGCCAACTCATGTTACTTCATTTTGGCAAAGTCCCAGTTCTAATCGTCTCCTCATCCGAAGCAGCACGAGAGATCATGAAAAACCAGGACATAGTTTTCTCAAACAGGCCGAAATTGAGCATCCCTGATAGGCTAATATACGGGTCGAGAGACGTGGCCTTTTCGCCTTATGGAGATTACTGGAGGCAAGCGAGGACCGTATGCGTGCTCCAGCTCCTGAGCAACAAAAGGGTTCAATCTTTTCGTCGTGTGAGAGAGGAAGAGACGACGGCCATGGTTGAAAAAATCAAAGAATTGAGATCTTTGTCTGTTGTGAACTTGAGCGATGTGTTTGTTCAGGTGACGAATGATGTTCTTTGCAGGGTGGCTTTCGGGAGAAAATATGGCGACGATGGAGAAGGGAAGGCGTTTAGGAGGTTTTTGGGGGAGTTTGTGGCGTTGTTGGGTGCTTGGAGTGCGGGGGATTATATCACATGGTTGGGTTGGATTGATAGGGTTAGTGGTTTGGAAGGAAAAGTGGAGAGAGTTGCTAAGTTGTTCGATGAGTTTTTGGAGGGTGTGCTTGAAGATCATAGGGATCGGAAGAAACGAGAGGAAGAAGCTGGTAAGGACAGTTGCGGCGGTGGAGATGGAGGGATGGATTTCGTAGACATATTGCTTGAGTTTCAGAGAGAAAATAGAGGTAGCTCTAATCCTATGGAAGATGATACAATCAAAGCCCTCATCCTGGTAAAAATCTCTTTTTTATTATAACATGTGTATGAAGTTTTTCCTGCATTATTACAAAAATGCATCCCATTCAATAACAAAACAATCGATCACATGTTCAACTGAATTCCCAATGAATTTCATTTGTTATAGATTCATTAGTAAATGTCTTATTATTAATTGTTGCTTTTGTTTGTTTTAACAGAATTGTATAACAATGCATGTATCTAATAAAATCCTACGGTTTATTAAGAGAATGGGTATAATGGACTCTTACTTTTGCGATACCACTTTTATTTTATTTTGTTTTATTTATTTGTTCATTTCAGTGATAGTTCACTTACCCATATCTTGTTATGTAAAGGTTATGTATTGATAAGTTATATTTCTAGAGTAGAATTGATAATCTAATCCTATATGAAGACTTGAAATTTTAAGTTTTCTTCAAATTGTGCAATCATTTAATTTAATTAGATATGAGTTGCATTAATATGCAATATAGCAGGAACCTAATTTCCACAAATCTAACTAATCAATCTTTCTATCAGGACATGTTTGCTGCTGGAACTGATACCACAGCTTCTGTCTTGGAGTGGACGACAGCAGAGCTTATAAGAAATCCAAGAACCTTGACAACTTTACAAAACGAAGTGAGGGAAGTAGCCGGACTGGTAGGAGAGATAACTGAGGATGATTTAGACAAAATGCCTTACCTGAAAGCTGTGGTCAAAGAGAGTCTAAGGTTACATTCCCCCATTCCATTACTAGTCCCAAGGGAATCAACTCATGATACAAATGTAATGGGCTACGACATTGCATCTGGCACACGCGTGGTCATTAATGCTTGGGCAATCGCAAGAGATCCATCGCTTTGGGAAAATCCTGAAGAGTTTCGTCCAGAAAGGTTCCTGGAGACGAGCATAGATTTTAAAGGACTTCATTTTGAGTTGATCCCATTCGGGGCTGGTAGGAGAGGTTGTCCTGGTATTGCATTCGCAACGGCAGTCGATGAGCTAGTACTAGCCAAATTGATGCATAAGTTCAACTTTGAGTTGCCTAATGGGGAAAGGGAGCAGGATTTGGACATGAGTGAAGTCAATGGAATAACAGTCCATAGAAAGTTTCCTTTGCTTTTGGTCACCACTCCACATGCTTGTTAGATTGAATTGTTTGGCATTTGATAGGACTTATGTTTGTATGAATAGTAAACTTAGAATAATGATGGGAGATTTATATTTACTATTTAGAGCAAAAGAACAATGTATTTGTAATATTTACTTTTCAACTATATATTATATAGTACATTGAAATTGAAATTTCAAATTATGATCGAATCGAGATAGACTTTGAATTGTCCTGGTAAGGTTAAAGAAACACTGTAAACTAAGAGGTCGTGACTCGTGGATCATTAATAGGACAAGAAGAATTTGCTTTCGGTTCAATAAAGAAATAAATGAACAATCTAAAAATAGACGTACGAGGTATACCTTTAGACTTTAGAACCACAAAGAAAAAAGAAAGGAAAAAAAAAAACAAAAAAGAACCACAAGTGTCAATGTGTCATGAGTCAATTAGACATTTAGACTCGATTACGCGGAGACTATTTTTGAATAATTAATTTTCAATTGATTCATATTATTCAAACCAATACTTATGGATATGTCAAGGACCTCTGTTTTTTATTTATTTTCAAAAAGCGGGCAAGTGAATTTTAATTTTATATAGATATTATAAATTAAGTGCAATAATAGCATCATCTATAATCAAATATTAAAAGCAAATAAACTACTCCCTCTGTCCCATAATATTAGTCGTTTTAGAGATTTTTTTTTTGTCCAATAATATTTGTCACTTTGAAGATTTCAAAAGAGCATTAATTTCTCCCCCCCCCCCCCCCCCCCCCCCCTCAAATTTACCCTCATTTGTCATTTTTAATGGAATTTGATGAAGCATAAGGAGGATAATTCTGTCAAATTATTTAAATTTAACTAAAAAAAAAGGCTATTTATTAGAGTGATTGATTTGTGTGAAAAAACTTAGAACAACTGATATTATGGAACAGAGAAAATATTATTTAGAGTAGCTAAGTATTTATATTCATGGAACTCAAACTTTAACTTTTTTTGTCAATAAATATCCACTTTACTATTGACGCAAGTCCCGACGAGTTTTTCTCTTAATCAATTGTGCCGCGATAACCCTTTGGTAGATTTCGTATTAATTTGCTGAAACAAATGAACTTTATAGAGGGCATTTCACATCTCTCTCTCTCTCTCTCCTTTTTAAATTAAAAAACAAAGGCATTTCTAATGGTTGCGGGATGATTTCATTTTTGGTCCTCCAATTATATAGATGACTGATTTAGTATTTGATCATCTGTTTCAACACTCGAAGGAATGCATCCCTAACTTTTTCAATATAACTAATTTTGGTCTAATTGCCATTAAGAAATTGTTAGAATTGAAAAAAAAAGAATACTTCTATTTTTATATGGTTCATTAATTCTATTTGTATGTTTATTTTCCATTTATTTCTCATTGAAATCGATTTTTTGTTGTCCTGCTGGTAAGGCATGGCATCTTACTTTCAACCTTTTTCATTGACCCCATGGAGAAAACTTTACTTCTATTTGATATATATTCTCACTTGCTCCATCCTAATTTGAATTTCTCAATTTTAAATGTATACGGATACTTTAAAAAATGACCTAATTTGACATATATAACGTTAGTATCACATTTGTATGCTTATTGTGACATATCATAAAAAATGTCTTAATAAGTTATCATAAATTTGAACTATAAAGTATCGAAATAGTTTATTGATTACACTCAAATTCATGACATTTTAGCTAGTATCACTAAAAACAAATTTGGTTTAGTAGTACTAGCTAAAGTGCCATTATTTTGAGTATCAAAATAGTTTATTTTGACATTATGTAATATCAAAAAAGAGACGTTTTAGTTCAAATTTTGTATAGTTTATGAAGACACTTTTGTGAAGCACCACAATAGATATACAATTAAGACACTTTTTAAAAGTGCCACATTATATGTATCAAATTATGTTATTTTTTTAGTAGTGGAAGTTTTATGTTATAGTAGAAAAGTATATACTACAAACATTTTTGCTATAAGTGTCCCATCCTTATTTTAAGTTACACTTCAGACAAGCATAGTTCCTATCAAATGTCAACCAACATTCATCGGACTATCTCAGCATATGTGAATCTGTTAGAGAATGAACTTTACTTAAAGAAAGCAATCGGTAGTTTTATGTAATGAAAAGAACTAACCAAAGACAAATCCCACTTTTTGTCCCTTTCCTATCTTAGGTTTGCTAGATAGGAAGAAGGCCAAGAGCACACACAATTGAAAAGCACAAGAGAGGAACTAACAAACATGTGGAGTGGTGACCACAAGCAGTGGAAACTTTCTATGGATTGTTACTCCATTAGATTCACTCATGTCCAACTCCTCCTCTCTCCCTCCATTAGGCAATCCAAAGTTGAACCTGTGCACCAATTTGGCTAATGCAAGCTCATCAATGGACATCGCAAATGCTATACCAGGACAACCTCTCCTACCAGCCCCGAACGGGACCAGCTGGAAATGAGTCCCTTTGAAGTCTATGCTCATTTCCAGGAACCTTTCCGGATGAAACTCTTCAGGATTGTCCCACAATGATGGATCTCTAGCGATCGCCCAAGCATTGATTACAACATGCGTACCGAATGTGATGTCGTAGCCCATTATTTTCGTGTCACAAGTTGATTTGTGTGGGAGTAGTAATGGAAGTGGGACATGTAATCTCATGCTCTCTTTTATCACTGCTTTTAGATAGGGCATTTTGTCTAAGTCATCTTCGGTTATCTCTTCCTTCGTTTTGACTACTCGTCTCACTTCATCCTGTAAAGTTTTCATGGTTCTTGGATTTTTGATAAGCTCTGCTGTCGTCCACTCCAAGACGGAAGCTGTGGTATCAGTTCCAGCAGCGAATATGTCCTATCCAAAAGATTGATTAGATTGATGCGTGGAGGAAGTTGATGCTACATTGCATGTTGATGCATCTCATAGGCAAATAAATTAAAGAATATCACATCGGTAGTCATGAGTACTCATGATTACATTTTAAAAATAAAAGAAAAAATAAAACTCATCCAAACACATATTTCGAAAATTTTCTCATGAAAAATGAAAAGTGAACTAGAAGTCATTCAATCGGAGCCTTAAAACCCATTTAGAGTTATATTTATAAATATAATAAAAGATGTTACCCAAAAAATGTTATGGAAAGAGAATTTTTACCAGGAGAATAGCTTTGATTGTACCATCTTCAACAGGATCAGAGTTACCTTCATTTTCTCTCTGAAATTCAAGCAATATATCTACAAAATCCATCTCTCCATCTCCACCGCAACTGTCCTTTCCAGCCTCCGCCTCATCCTCTCGTTTCTTCCGATCCCTATGCTCTTCAACCACACTCTCCAAAAACTCATCAAACAACTTAGCAACTCTCTGCACTTTTCCTTTCAAACCACTTACCCGATCGATCCAACCCAACCATGGGATATAATCCCCCGCACTCCAAGCACCCAACAACTCCACAAGATCCCCCAAATACTTCTTGAAATCTTCCCCTTCCCCATCTCTGCCATACTTCCTCCCGAAAGCCACCCTGCAAAGAACATCATTCGTCAAGGTAACAAACACATTGCTCAAGTTCACAACAGACGACGATGACGAAGATCCCAATCGCCTGATCTCGTCCACCATGGCCGACGTCTCTTCTTCTCTCACACGACGAAAAGATTGAACCCTTTTTTTGCTCAGGAGCTGGAGCACGCATATGCTCCTCGCCTGCCTCCAGTAGTCCCCGTACGGGGCAAAGGCCACGTCCCTCGAGCCGTACAGTAGTCCATCTGCGATGCTTAGTTTCGGCCTGTCTGCGAAAACTAAGTCCTGGTTTTTCATGATCTCGCATGCTGCTTCAGCTGAGGAGACAACTAGTACAGGGACTTTACCAAAGTGAAGTAACATGAGTTGGCCGTAGTGATTAGATAGTGATTGGAGTGATCGGTGGGGATATGTGCCGAGTTGGTGAAGATTTCCGATTATCGGGAGCTTTCTTGGAGATGGCGGGGACTTTTTCCGGCGTGCCGAGGTGGCGGTGGAGCGCCATTTTCTTAGGAAGATGATGAATAGAAGAAAAGAAAACACAGGAACTATTAATTGTTGAAATGCAAGCATTTTTATTCTTTTAACTTTTAAGCACTTTTATTCTTTTAACAGGATTACTCTTTTTATATGGATTCCAATGACGAAAGACCAAATCTTGGTTAAACATTTGAAATCTTATGGAAAGGGAAATGCAAAAGTTTTTGCAACTTTGACGAGAAGCACACTTGCCGGTTCAAATCTTACACAAACCTTATAGGTTTATAAGACCTTACAATAAAATAGTATATATTTGATGACAAAAAAATAAAAAGAGGATTGCTCCACTGAGCAAAGCTACCGCAAGTTAGTCCCGATTGACTCGATCAACAAGCAGTTGCCGGATTTTGAAGTGGTAGAAGAAATTGAAAAAGAAAGAGTGGATGATTTTATGGATTTTGTTCACGCAATTAGTCATCAGTAAATATTGGAGATAATAAATATTTGATGAATTTTCTTTCTAACAGCTCAAGTTTTTAGATAAAATAGTCACTCAATATGGTATCAAAGTCGAGCAAAAGGAAAAAAGGGGGCTACGTTTTCGAATTTCACCGCCACCCATTTATTAAAACTAATTTCATGTGCAGGACTTGATATAAAAAAAGAAATTCGTTTGCACATGCGGGAGCATGTTAGAGATAATAAATATTTGATGTTTTTCCTTTCTATCACCTTAAACTTTAGATGAGGTGATCATTTAACAGTAAAACGTAAACATTTTTTCTCGCACTGAAGTGAGGGTCCAACTTAAGGAAGGGAGAGTCGGTTCAAGGAAGGTGCACTCGATATGCACTCTTTGGGATTGCTTTCTTCCTAATGAATAATCCATCTGTACTATTCATAAAGCATCAGGTAGAATAGTAACCACTTCTATGTCTTTCTTCTGTCAATTAATTTCTATATCTTCTCTACTTTTTCTCTCTTTTATCTCATCTTTCCTCTTCCATGTACTATTTAATTTCTCGTCTCCCTCCCTCACCATTTAATCTTTTCTTTTTCAATTTCTTTTTTAATTTCTCTTCTAATTATTATAAAATTTACTAAATACATTAAACATAGTTAAAAATCTATTATGCACAGAAAAATAAAAAAAAAAACATAATTATAATTTACCTTATAAAAATACAATTAAATTATATGTATATTTTTTATTTTGCACACACATCAAATGTATCTTTGCTGCGAGTATTTAGTAAGTGATAGTAGTTTCCAATTTTGTCACCAATGATATTGATTAAATAAAAATACTTTTATAATTTTACTAAATTATTTAAAGGTGACAAATTCAACATTTTAAATTGTCACGATTTATAATTATTGACACCTTGATGGTAACAACTTAATGGCAAAACCAATTCTCATTATAATTAGTTATCAAATATTTATTGTTACTAAGTTTTCACCATATACAAGATTGTCCCTAGTTGTCAGTAGTACAACACAAACTCAAATTTTACCACTATTCACTTCGTCACTTGATGTTGTCTGGAAATGCCTGAATAGAATCAAGGACTTCATTCAAGAGATTGTTGGTGATCTTTCTGCAGAAAAGGGATGAATACACGTGAGATTAGCCGAATTTGCACTGATGTAGGCTCTTCAAAACTCAAATTAATATTTAAGCAAAACTAGCAGGAGGAAGCGAACATTGCATAACTTACCAATTGGCTGGAGTGCAACATATTTATATGTAATTGTCATAATTAAAAGACACCTGATTTATTGTTTTATTTAGAATATCAGATATATCATATTTAATACTTAAGGCGCTTAAACAGGGGGAAACGTAAAACTTTATTAGTCAAAGATTGAAAAATATATATATCAAGAGACTAGTTCCAATTTAGTAGGTCTAGAATGATTTTCCTCAATAGCTAAAGAAATAGGATATTGTTATCAAATTTTTGACTTAATGTTTCATTTTCTATTTTTCATTTACAAGGATCAAACAATTACATTTGTATTACTCTTCATCTAACAATGCATTAGTTGCAGGCAATTTAATCTTCATATATATATATATATGTATGTATGTATGTATATACTTAACAACATTTTCGTTTTTATATAAAAAAAATTGTGGAATAATTAACTGAAGGAAGATTTATGTCAAATTTAGAACGGGATGAAAGGAAAATGTCAATTAATGTTCATAGTTCAGAGGACATGAATGAAAATTTTCCCCAAATTAGGGATAAAAAAAACTTTGTCACTTAGGTATGCCAAAAGATTTTCTAAGATATTAATGATTTTCGTTTACTATAGATAATAATAATGTATGGTAAACTTGGTAGGGACGTGCATGTGAATCATGAAGGAAATAAACTTTTCTAATAAAATAAAAATGGCATTCTTCTTAGTCACGTTTTGTTACTAATAATTGTGATAAAACGTTTATCAATTATCATTACACAAGGCAACATTAAAAATGAGATGGCTTGTAACCGTTAAGCACCGCTAGTGAATAGTCCTCGAGGATAATATTCTAACCAAAGGGTAGTACTTACAATCAGTGCACATTTTATTTAAACCATCCCAAATAGGGGTGTAAATAAGCCGAGTTCGATTCATTTTTTTGACTTTGAGCTCTCGACGAGCTTATATTCTTGGGTTTGAGTTCAAGTTCGAGCTCGAGTTTGAGTTTAAATCGAAATGATGAAACTTGAGCTTGGTTCATTGGTTTGTTTAAAGTTTGTGCTCATGATCATATTTTTGTAATATATTTTTTATGACTTTATTATTTTTATAATTAAATTTATAAATAATATAATATTATTATTTTTTAATATATAACTCAAACATTTAAATTATACAAAACGCTAATTTTTTTAATGAAAATTTATCATTAATATTACGTTTTTATTTATAATTTATTTATTTAAAAGTATAAAATATTAAAAACATAAAAAAGCTTGCGAGCAAACTCATGAGCTTTCGAATGCTCACAGCTGAGCTCAAGCTCAACTCATCAAAAAGCTCAAGCTTGAAAAATTCGAGTTTGAGTTGAGTTCAAGTCGAGTCAGCTTATTATATTCATAAACCAACTCGACTCATTTTATACACTTAATCCAGAGACTTTCTTCAAAACCTCCAAGGCAAGTGACGAGTAGAGATGCGGGCGGCTGCTCCCATCAAGTTTATGTCGAATTAAAATTTAAATGTATTTTTAAAAAAAAAAAATTTAAACACCCCCCCCCCCCCCCCCCCCCCCCCCCAAAATCTAAATCATACAAATACTTTTATTGTTTTATAAAAATTTGACATCGCTCCCAAAAAAAAAGTTTTTGGCTTTGTCCTGCAATTGAGAGATAACCGTATTTACGTGCGCCACACTCTATTTACACCATCTCTGTTGTAGAAATAAGAACTCCGGTGTAGTAAAAATAGAGAAGTGGTGATGGTTAATAAGTTGATGGACGCCAAATTCGAAAATTATTTAAGCGTCTATGAAGCAGGCCAACCCATTAATACATCAGGAAAGCCCATCAACAACACACTCATGGATTAAGCTGAAATAGAAGCCCAAAAGTATACTCCTTCATGGGCCAGGCCCATCGCCTTGCTATTTTACAACACCAAAAGCACAACTTGTATAAATATTGGCATGCCTAGGTACGTGCCCAAAATTAACGCCTCATAGCCATAGCGCGCTCCGTCTATGCGCGCGGAGAGTAGGTATTCGGGATCGTGGAGTGGTAACCGAACCAATATGACAAGCCCGATGCTGGCCGCAAGGGTCAAAGTATCCATGCTAAAAGGTCCCAGAGATTAGTGCAGTTTCATAGCAATAACAATATCACACATTAAGCACAATGTCAAGCAATGTCACCAATGAGATAAAGTACAATGTTTGCCAATGCATCAAGATGTATTGTCACTCATCTCACTTACCCAAAAAAGAAAAAAAAATGCCGATTAGCCAATGGAAAATACAATCCACTGGACGGCCCTCATGCCCGTTGGCGTGAGGCATGCGCCCACAAGGGGAACACATTTTGAGTTTGTAGGGCTACGAACCCAAGTCTCGACAAGAAAAAATAAAGGTCCTACCACTAGATTATTATGAAAAGTTGCTAGTGTGTTTTTATTTTTTTTATACTTATCAAATTTTTGTGAAATTATCAATTTTTTAATTAAAATTGTATCAATTTCTACTTACACTTTTTTTTTTTATTTTATTAATTTTTATAGTTATGCAATCTTTTTTATTTTTTTGAAATTCTATTGGAATCACCAATAGAATTTCGCTAGAATTCCATCGAATTATTTTTAATGATATTCTGACGGAATTCTCGCCTGAATTCTACTAGATTTTTTCTTATATTTTATTCTTCAAATTCTGATGGGAATTACAACGAATTTTTTTTATGTAAAAATTCCAGCGAACTTTCTGTTGGATTCTCGAAAAATAACGTTTGTTGGAATTCCATCGATTTCGGCTGAAAAATGCGCCTTTTTTTGTAGTGCTTTCAACTATTTGAGTTTCCGAATTTACTGATTTGCATGCCAAATTCTCCACTTTTCATGATTAAATATTTGACAGAAAGTGGATGCCAGGACGTTATGTAAGACAAATTTGAACTCAATGGACTAAATCTAAATGTGACAGAAATGTGAACAATGAAAGTAAAATTCAACTTCAATTGAGTTATGGGATCAAAATAATAATTTTCGTAGCTTGACAGAGTGTGGCCAACTAATTACTACTGCTAAACATATTGTTTAAGAGAAATCTACATTTAGAATATCGTGCCGAGTTCAAATGCACATGCACCGATCGATCTAATTAATTACCACGCGAATTACAAGTATATTAAAGAACACAGTGCATCACAAGTTCACTTTGTGTTTTGAAGGATAATATTTAAATTCAACTTGTCATTCAGATTCCACTTTCTGCAAATTAGATTAATACTCCTATAACAAATAATCTAACAAGAAATAAGGGTTATTTTGGCCAGATCTAACAATAATCTAACAATGTCATCCTTCAAAACCTATAACAAATAAGGGTTATTATTAATTGTTTTGATAAGAAATTAATAACTACAAGAAAGTACCTTTTTTATTAACAAAAATTTTGTGACAGAGAGATTTCGTCATAAATTTAAATATAGGTGATAAATTAGTGACAGAATTCAAGATAAATATAACTAAAGAAACAGTCAGTGATAAGTCATTCAGTAATAGAATTGTTATAAATTAAATCCGTCACGTAGTCTAAATTTATAGTGTATTGATTGGTCACTAAAAGTTATCCATTCTTATAGTGAATATTAAAATTCCGTTAAAGTATTTGTATCTAGAAAATCTACAAAAAGGTTTTCAATCCTAGAAACCCACTTCACCAACTTTTTATTCCTAAACGTTCAATCAATTATTTTAATCCAATTTCTAGGTGAAATTTTGCCTGGACTTCTTACATAATTAACTTATACATTGTTTATTTACTCATAAACTACTCTTATTCTTTCTATATTTATTTTTAGAAAAAAATTAACTAAAATATTATTCTTTTTGTTTAGTTTAGTTAATCTTAAATTTAAAATTATCTCAACTATATAATGTCTTAAAATTTAAGAAGTCTGTCAAAAAAGTTGATTTAAAAGAAAAAAAAATCGTTGTTTTTAGAAAATAATGTAAAGAATTTAAAGAAAAAAAAATTGTCTACTTCAAAAAAATTAATCCCTTAAGTTTCAAAATTAAAAAGTCAAGAGTATATTTAACAAAAAAAAAAATTAACAGTGTGAGTCTTTTTAAAAAAAAAAATGAAAGTTGGTGTAATTTATTTCTAATAATAATTCCCAATTTTTAATTACCCTGCCATCTGAAATCTGAATCACTGAATATATCATTTCATACATATATTTTCCATCCCTTCATCATCACAACAAATTTACAACCCTGCAAAACATGCTGAATTTCACTCTAACCGATGATCAATTTCTTGCAAATCCATTTCTTATTTTGCTTCTCAGTTCATTCTTGCTATGGTTACTCAGAAATAAATTAACTCTCCACAAGCTTCATAGTCACAAAAATCTCCCACCATCACCACCAAAGCGGCCAATCTTGGGAAATCTCCACCAGTTGAGCCCGTTAACTCACCGCTCGTTCCAATCCCTGGGCCGAAAACATGGCCCGATCATGCTTCTCCACTTCGGGAGCCGGCCCGTGATTATCGTCCAATCAGCCAATGCAGCCAGAGAGATCATGAGGACACACGATCTCATCTTCGCAAACAAGCCCGAATCAAGAACAACCAGGAAGTTATTCTACAACCTGAGAGATGTATCAGTCGCCCCGTGTGGCGAGTACTGGAGAAAGTTGAAGTCTCTTTGTGTCCTCCAGCTTCTGAGCAGCAGAAGGGTGCAGTTTTTCGGGTCCATCCGGCACGAAGAAACAGCCCTTTTGGTGGAAAAGATCATTGAATCGTGCGGTTCTTCGCGTTGTTCGCCTGTGAATTTGAGCGAAATGTTTGTCTCGTTGACTAATGATGTGATCTGCAGATCCGCGTTCGGGAGGAAGTATGGTGCGGAGGAAGTATGGCAAGAAGTATGTGATGCTGCTAGCGGAGATTACGCGGCTAATAGGGAATATAAGCGTGGGAGAGTTCGTTCCGTGGCTTTCTTGGATCGATCGTGTTAATGGTTTCCATGGCAGAGTTGATGAGGTTGCTAGAGAAGTTGATGATTTCTTGGAGAGAGTGATACAAGAGCATGAGGGTGGAGTTGAGGATGAAAGCAGAGGGAATTTTGTGGACATTTTGCTTGGCATTTACAAGGATAATGTCACTGGTGTCTCCATTGATAGAGATAGTATCAAAGCCATCATTCTGGTTAGGACCTCTCTCTTTCTCTCTCTCTCTCTCTCACTGGCACACACGCAGAGGAACTCTTGAACAAGCACACACATACATACACAAGTTTAGCAAATATAGGATCCCTCTCACTGGCACACACGCAGAGGAACTCTTGAACAAGCACACACATACATACACAAGTTTAGCAAATATAGGATCCCTTATCGTTTACTTTGGATGTTATTGATGGTTTGTTAAAATTATCATGTGATATCAAATGTTTACTTTGAAAGTGTTGTACACCCCCATTAACGCGAAGGCCCGCATTTCAGCCGGTTTGTGGCTGTTTATGTAGACCGACCAAATTGGAGGTTTAAAATAACCATTCCATAACTGGCCCACAATTTTACAGAAATAGCCCCACTATGTCATTTTAATTGCTCGTGGTTGCCCTACCTTTTTCCAAAGATTGTGAGATTTTTCTTCCATCCGCTATGTTTTCATAGAAATCCCTCACAGATCTTTAGCTTATGTGAGTCAATCTCTCGAGATGTTCGAAGAAATGTTTTCTGTGAGAAGCAGGAAAAAAAAATGATATTGGGAAACCTTCCGATTGGAGAAGTGGTGAAATTTCTTATTTTTCATTTTTTATAGAATATTTAATTTTTCTAATGTTTCCCTAGATGATTCAAAGCTGACATTACTAAGCTGACGATCAAAGTTGATTATATTGTGCTATTACAATTCCTCTTTTTGGAAAAATGAAGCCAAAAATCTAATTAATTTTCAAGTTTTGTTTTTTGAAAATTAGGTTTTTTTTTTTTTGAAAATTAGGTATACATTTGTTTCTTTTTTTGGTTGAATATATGGCTTTGCGTGAGCAGAGGATTATGTATGCGAGGATTCTTCTAGTGTGATTAAAGGTTCTTTAGCAACGAGAGCCAACAATTAGTACAAGATTTCAATGGGATATTGCCTCTGGGTTGGGATTTTCAGTTGAGAAAGAACGAGGACAAGATAGTAAAAACACAAATTTATAGGTCGAATTCTTTTTTGTAACCAATGAAAAAAACAAGCAAACATTCAATTTTAATAACATAAGTTACTTAACCGTCCGTTAACTAAGCTAAGGTTAACGCTCCCGGAGAATTTTGATCATCCGGATTTAGGCATGATGGGCAAAACGGTCATTTCATTTTTATTTTTCACCCATTTTCCAAAATTTTCCGTCACGGACATAAATGATTTTTTTTTTCCCTCAAATGGCGTGATCTTCAATGGCCACTCATAAGTTCAAGGATTATTTGTAGTTTTAATGCTCAAATGGTACTTTTTTTTTAATATATAGGCCAAATTTCTGGGGACTTTACGATTAGCCCTTTTTAACTATTGGAACATATTATTTTGTGTGTTTAAAATATAGACATATATAAGTAGTTGACCAAGTCTAATTTAATTGGCAAAGTTGAAGTTTTATGATTATAAAGTTTTAGGATCAATTCCCCATCATATCGTGTGGGTGTTTACTCTACCCGCGTATTAGTTTTTATCCTACTTCATAGTAGTTTAGTTATTTATTAATAATAATTGTAATAGTTGTCTATATTGGATGATATTTGATAATTATTGATATTTATGTAATAATATAATTAATTTACTCAAAAAGAAACCATACACATGATGAGTAGAACAAGATGATAAACTAACTAAAAAAACGCAAATTAGGCCTTTTAAACGTTATGTTTTATACCAATAAGGTATTTAATTTCTATATTTTCCATGTATTTTTTTCATTAACAAAACCAGGATATACTCCTTGGCGGGATCGATACTGGGTATGCAGCTCTGGAATGGGCGATGACAGAACTCCTGAGGAACCCCATTGTCATGAAGAAACTTCAAGATGAAGTGAGGGGAATCATGCATGGAAAACAAAATATAACAGATCAAGACTTGGAGAAAATGCATTATCTGAAAGCCGTGATCAAGGAGACTCTTCGTTACCACACGCCAGTCCCGTTTATGGCTCGTTTGCCGCACCAAGATGTCAAGCTCATGGGCTATGATGTCGCAGCAGGGACGACGGTGCTCGTGAATTCTTGGGCTATCGGGAGAGATCCTTCTTATTGGGATGAGCCGGAGAAATTTCAACCCGAGAGGTTCTTGAATAGTACAATAGATTTCAAAGGATTGGATTTTGAGTTTACTCCTTTCGGGGCTGGTAGGAGAGGTTGTCCTGGAACTGCATTCGCAATGGCGAGTGTTGAACTTGTGTTGGCAAATCTCATGCGTAAATTTGAATGGGAATTGCCTAATGGAAGACACGCAAGTGATTTGGATGATGTAGAAGATCCCGGTGTAACGATTCATAGAAAAAATCCTCTTTTCGCAGTTGCAATTCCGTGTTAATTTATTGAATACTAGTTTATATATAATCACTTGCATAATAATTTCTCCTTTGTATTTGATATTTGGTTATAAATGATGTAATGATTCATACTTGATTTAAAATATTAATCATGTAATTATTTACACAAGTACTTAATCAGTTAATGAATTTACCTATTCCCTCCATCCCATAATAGTTGTCGCTTTAGAAATTTTTTTTTGTCCCATAATATATATATCGTTCTCACATATCAAGAAGGAATTTATTAATTTTTTCCTAATATACCTTTAGAAGAGAGATTAATAGTTGATGATAGAAAATTAATAGCTTAATTTATTAAAAAGATATTTTAGTTAAAATAATTTAAATTTGAGAGTTTATGGGTTGGGTTAAAAATGGGTCGAACCCGAAAGCAACCTGAAAAATATGGGTTGGGTTGGGTTGATTCGTGGGTTACCCATACAACCCGAATCCTTTTATGGGTTAACCGACAATCCGACCCAACACGACCCAACCCAACCCAAATCAATTTTTTTAATCTTTTTTTCTCCTTTCCCCTCTCATTTAGAGAAAAATATATTATGTATAAATTATAAGTCATAACACTTTGATGGTTATAATTAATCATTAATAATATAATATAGGAAAAATTATGAAAAAAAGAATAAGGAATTTTTTTAATTGTTGAACACAGAATTTTTTTTAGATATTTAAAAATAAGAGATCGTTAAATCTTTTAAATAAGTAAAAAATCAATTTAAATGAAAAACTATAATTATGTTAGTTATCACTTGTCATCTTCTTCTTCTCTCCAAAAAAGTATATCTTCTTCCTTTAATTGTTTAGTTGCATTAATTGAAGTTTTATATCGATTTATTTTAATATTGAATGAAAATTTTTTTATCTAACATTTTTACAGTATATCATACATAAAATTCAAATAAACTAGAGTAGGAAATGAACTCATTAATTTCTAATGTAAATTTCAAATATGTATTTTGTACGTAGCCGACCATGACTATAAGAATGTATACCTTTTAGTAACAAACCAATTACAAATTTAGTTTTCAATATTAGATTTCATTTATAACAAATTTGTTAGTGAATGTCTTGTTACTAAATTTTTATTTAGTTCTATTTACATTGAATCCTGTCATTAATCACCACATGATGTGATGATACTCTAAAACTGTGACAAAATATAAAAATCTCTTTGTCACAAAATTTTCAGTAGACTTGGTGAAGGGGTGCATTTTTATAGTGTATACAAAATAAATAAATAAATAAATAAATATATATATATATATATAGTATAGTTAGCCAAATAAAAAATTAAGAAAAAAAATCAACTTTTATCTAATAAATTATAATTGCTTTAATTTTTCTATTATAAAAGTTGGAATTTTTATTTAAAACAGGTCAACCTGGATTGACACGAACCCAACCAGGTTGGGTTAGAATTTAGGTCTCATGGGTTTGGCAGGTCACAAGTTGGGTTAAGGTTGCGAGATTTTGTGTTATACCCCTACCTCTACCCCTACCTCAACCCAACCCGAACCCACTCGATCCACCCGAATTGCCACCCCTAGTGACAACTATTATGGGACGGAGGGAGTATTAGATTCACAATCATTTTTATTACACGATTCCAATCTCATTTAAGGTATTTTCAACAGCATTTATTATTTTTTTTCTTGACACTATTTCCCAATCAACTTATATGTTAACTCAATAATACAATTTCTTTCCTAGATCGGGCAAGTTTATTTACATTTTTTCACAAATTATCATACTAACTTGTAATGCTTCTATTATTTTTATATTCAGAATATTATTTCCAACTGTAAACTATCATGAGATGACAGGTTCTGTCGGTTTTTTTCCCTTATTCACTTTTGGGCAAATTGCCTCTACAATCCTTGAAATGTGTTAAAATGAAAATTAGTACTTTTTGTAAAAGATTGCAAGTATCCCTCAAAATTAAGGCCTTTGTCATAAATAAAAATAGAGATATCCAAAAGATAATTTTCTTGCAATCGTAATCGTCAACTCGACCACCAAAAAATACACCTCGCCAAACTTGAAAAAATCCATCAATTTTGGATACCACCAACCTAAGCGAAGTAATTTTACTTTATATCACTATAACAACCATCGAGCATCACCATTGATGATCTGATACCACCACTACCTTGTTTTCTTCAATTGACTTCATATATTGCTTCTACATTTTGGATTTGTAAAGATCGTGTGAATTTCGTTTCAAAATTTCACTGAAAATAATAGAAATACAATGTGTAATTATATCTTACATTAATAAATGATGAATTTTATTAAACTAATACATATCTCAAGAGGTATTTATAATTTTTAAAACCTTATAGATTGATTTATAATTACCTTATATTTCAATGGGTGTAGACAAGATTTGCCCTTCACCTTTTGTCTTTGGGAAGCTTAAATATTTAATTAACCAGCATAAAACCCATGCTAGGCACCGTAACTCTAGTGAATTTTCTAAATTAAATTAAATTAAATTTAAATTGTAATAATAATAATTACTATTATTTTGAATTTTTTTTCTTTTTATTCCTTGCTAATAACACAACAAATTTTAAAAACTAGGAGAGCATCATATGCCAAACTTACATTTCTTCAATCTTGCTATTCGATCCAACTCAAGGCTTCCCGTACATATAAACGACACTTGAATAGTTTTTGAGCAGTCAAAGAAACATAATCCACATGTAGGCCCCCCCAAAAGCTTGTAAAAATGTTGGGATCAGCACACACAAAGTTGCCCATATAACTACCAATATACTTGACCACACAACGACATAAACCCCACCGGAAGATTCGCATTTTTCCATCATAAATCAACTAAAATAAATCCAACAAAGAGAAACAAAACTTGTTAATAGACATTTGTTAATAGACAAGAAAGAAACCAAACTTGCCAATCTGCAAGACAAAACAATCAAAGGAAAAAAATTAACTTTCCAGATGAAACAATTATTAAAACTGAAAATTAAATATGAAACTTAGAAATTCTAAATAGCAATAATATGAAAAATAAGAAGAATTAAGCATCAGCGAGCATTTCACTCGCTATTACCAAGTCCAAATTTGATTTAAAATTCGAATTTGATTAAAAAAAATCAGACCCGATAAGAATTGAAAAACAAATGAAATTTTAAAATCCAGTAACCAGTTTTAAAAAAATCCCTTAAGGAATAAAAAATTAAATAAAATAAAAAATATTTTAGAATATGTGTGAAAATTATATATTACTTTGAAAAAAATACCTTGAAAAACAAAGAATAGTATATTATTAATTATAATGACAAATATATTGCATTATATTTAAATGCCTTTACTAATATTATATATACAATGTTATTAATTTAATAAAATATATTATTAGAATTCAGACCCGGATGTTTAACAAATCAGACTGCTTAATTCCATATATGATCCACTTATTTCTAATTATAGATATTTACAATGGGATTCAATCCATCGGATATTTTAATCAGTCGAATATGCTAAAATTTGGATTGGACTCGAATCTAATTCAAATTAAAATCCGCTCCATTGACAGCCCTCACTGAAGGTACTAAATTGAAAACGGGGTTTCCTTTTCAAATTAGGGAGGTAGAAACATTATGTTCTTGAATTATATTCGTTTCTACATTTTAAGTACTAAATTATTTTTGCTATATTTTGTTGTACAGATTATGCGAGAATTGCATTTTACCCCACAAAGTCATTTTTTGTCTAAAAAAGTTGTTGCACTGGTACACTGCCCCCAAAATGAAGAGACTTCTTCTCTTCAACAATAGACCAGCGTAGTTACGAAGAAAAGCCCCCAAAAAAATTTGAAAATTAATAGTTTCTTGTCAGTCTATTTCTCTTCAAAAACCCCATATCGCTGTTCAGTCACTTCTAAGCAACTATCTTGATCAGAGAGGAGCACTGGGGACCAAAATGTAACTCTTGTTTAGTTTGTATAGTGCAAAGCATAATTTAGATATTCAAGTGATTTCATCATGTTACTTTGCAAATTGTTGCTAATTCCAAATGTTGTAATTTCTCTTTGTCTTCATATATATATATATATATATATATATATAAAAGAAAAACTCATGATCTTTTTTTTTTATCAGAAATACATTTTCATTACCACTTTCGAGGACAATTCAATAGAAGTTCACAAATTTTTCACCTTTTTGACCCTCAACTCATTTTATGAAACTTATATTTTTTTCAAAAATTCTCTCAATATATATATATATATATATATATATATATATTATCTTTTGTTGGGTGGTAACGAAGAACGACTCAGTCCTCCACATATAAACAAAATGCTCCATTAATCACGGATTCACCAACTCAGAACAAATATTAAACTCATAAAACTGACAAACCGACCCTTCTTTAGCACTCAACAGCTTAATTTTTCTGGTTAATTTTTTTTTTACCACATTTTTCGAATCAATTATTTTGTCGTTTTATTCCTAATTGACCCCTTCGAAAGCTGTTTGGTCATTTTCTCTTTTGACCATCTTTATGAGGAAATTGTTTTTTGTTTAATAAACGTGGAAAAACGATGTAACAATAACAACGTAATTGAGCCTTCACTTAATAAATGAAAGAAGAGAAAAGCGTACACGGAAGGTTCAACACTTACATTTCATGCAGGAAAATTGTCGTGCCATTCTATTTTATATATGCACCAAACAATTAAAATTACATATATATATATATATATATAATATTTAATTTATTTAAAAAATTATATTTACAAAAAGAATGAGCTTCAATCTTAGGTAGGTAATATATGGAACCAAATTTGATGCATAGAATAATTTATATATATATATATATATATATATATATATATACTAACAGTGCTGCACACTCTATGTTTGTGCAAGATAAAAAAAAATTATAAAAATACTTTTTTAAGAACAATTTGAAATAATTTATTAAATAATAAGTAGCTAAAAATAAAATAATTATATAAAATAAAATTACGCGATAAAGAAATAAACACAAAAAAAATAAAAAAACATTGGATAATTACAATTAGAGAAATTATTTTGTGTGTGTGTGTGAGAGAGAGAGAGAGAGAACTAAAAATATTAATTAAAAATGGGAGTCAACTTTCAAAATCTAAAATAATTGAGAAAGTGGTTTGTGGATTGAGAAAATGAGTTTTTAAATTGAATTGTGATATTACAATATTATCCTCTCTATTTGTTTATTTGTTGCATATGTTTACTAATTAAAAGGGTAAAATTGGCATATCAAAATTTGGTATCTAAATTGAATTGATTTCATGGGAATTTTTAATATTACCCATAATTTTACATAGCTTTATTTATTTTACAAAGAATTGGAGGTTAACTTTTGTAAAATTACAAAAAAAATTGCCATTTTAAATACAAAAATAACTTTCTTTTTATAATAGTATAAATGTATGTCTATAGTTGAAATATCATTTTTTTTTTCATCCTATATATTAGGATTTATTCAATTTCAATCGTATTAAGTATAAATGTCTTACATTGTATCCTACATATCTCAAATTATTTCAATTTTAATCATCAACTAACATCCGTCGAATTTATAACAGAGATTGCACGAGATTATCAAGAGAAAATTAAAATTATCACGAGATATTGCGCATTCCCCCGGCAAATATAATTACACCACATCGAGATTAAAATTGAGACCGTTTGAAAGATGTTATATGCCATATGGCACATTCATGTTTGATAAAATTAAAATTTAACAGATTTTAAATTAAGGGTCCAAGAAGATAATATTTTACACACACACACACATATATATATATATATGTATGTATACACGTGTATGATCTTGATCCCGTCGAAAGATCTCGGGGACTAGTTTTCTTTTCTATAGTGTAGTGGATGTGAACAATGCATTGTCCTGATAAAACAATGATATTTTTAATTTGTTTTACCAACTTTGTTTGTATATATCTAAGTTGTCTTTTTTCATTTTGTCTTCATTCACCTCTATTCAAATCATATATGAATTCATCGGAGACTTTCCAACCACTTTCGTAATATCTTAATTTACCCATTCTTATCCACCAGAAAAAAGAAAAAAGAAAAAAATATTGTATGAAATTTGTTAAAATACCTTCACATATTAATTTTGTATAAAGAGTTTCCACATATCAATTAAAATACCTAACTTACAATCAAATATAAATAAAAATATTACTGTGATGAGGTAATCTCATCCAAAAATAAAGTATCCAAAAATAAAGTGAATGATTAGACTTCTTTTCAATAAAAAAGAGAGAGAAAGAAAAAAACAACAAAGAAAGAATAATTGGACTTTTTCAAATAAAAAGTATGTGGGGCTGAATTTCTGTACTAGATAAAATAACATCCACATTTGAAGTTTGTTTGAAGGAATTTTTTTTAAAGAGAAGTGTTTATTTTTTTTTAAAAAAATACTCCAATAAAAAAATTTAGTATTTGGATGAATTTTTTATAAAAAGTTGAAGTTAAAAAAAAAATATAACTTTTTTTTAAAAACTCTTCACAATAATTTCAAATAAAAATATTTATAAAATATTTTTAATTACTGTATTCAAATAAAAATTTATTTAACTTAAAAAAAAAAAGAAAAAAAAACTCCATTTAAAAAAAAAAAAACAGCTCAAAAAGTAATTTTTTTTTAAAAAATTATCTAAATGAACCCTAAAATCAGTGATCGTGATATGACAGCTGATGTGGATATTATAAAGACCATGGATCTCTCGAGCAGATATTTACGATTTGAATATGTTTTGATCACAAAAATATAGAAATGAAATTATCTTAGTCCTCATTTCCAAATTAAAAGTCTTGCTGACTGAGTCCATCATCAGCCGCCGTGGAATTAAATTAATTTCGAAGTAACTATCACTGTGACAAATGACCAAACTCCTTTGAAACTTTGCGCAAAATCAAATCAAGAAACAATTATCGAAAATAACTAGAAGTTTGTTTTATAATGACCTCCCAACACTAACAGATTGATGAATTTCTTGTTATTTGAACAACTAACGACAAGTACTACTTATAAAATGAAATTAAATTTTAAAGGTATGTGGTGATCATAATTTCAAGAGACAATGAGATCTTGCCTCAGTGATAAGGTGGAGGTCTCATAACTTCAAATATATAGATTCATGTTCCTATAAATGCGGATATTTTTTTAATTTAATACTAGTTTTCTCTCTACTGCATAATAGTTTTATTGGGAAATTCTTACTTGCACAGGGTTCGTTCACACTGGGATTAATCACATGGCGAGTGTTTTATACTTGTCATATGATTGATGTATAGTTAAGGAAGAGTGATCAATCACATGACAAGTATATTAATACTTGCTATATGATTGGTTGGGTGCGACCAAGCCGGATCTGAGCAAAAATTTTCCTTTTGTATTTAGTTATCATTTAACGATATTCAATTATAATAGTTTGTTCTTAATGTAATGAACGAATTGATTGGCCACTGAGGTTGTAATTCAGTGGCTAGTGGTGGAGATTCGAACTTGATAAATTGTTCTGAGTTGACTGTATCGAAAAAAAAAATAATTGATTGTATTATATCACTTAAAAAAACAAATATTGATCATTTTCACAAATTGAACAAACTTTAGCCTCGAAATATTCTATGGATATTAACTGAAAAGATATATACATACTCACCCAAATAGGAAGATCTAGAAAGAGGAAAAAAAAAATCGAATTTAGGATATCTGTGGTTTCAAGTTTCACCTGCACCACTGAATTACGGGTAATTCTTATCCGCACCGGGTTCGGCCACACCATGACTAATGAGGTGGTGAGTGTTTTACACTTGTCATGTCATGTGATTGGTGTACAGTTTAGGGAGAGTGACCAATCACATGACAAGTGTATTAACACTTGCTATATGATTGGTTGGATGCGATCAAGCCGGGTCTGGACAAGAATTTTCCCTGAATTACAAGCATGGGACAATCATCCCTTAAATTAATCATAAATGAGATTTTTCACGACTATTTAACCAACAGCCTAACATGAAACACAGAAACCACACAAAACACACACACACACAAAGTGAGAAAATTAAAGCACACAAGATAACACGGAAAAACCATGTCCAAATTCCAGCTCCTGATACAGCAACAAATGGATGAAGCAGTAATATTCAACCCCTTCATCCTCCTCCAAGCCCTCATAT
Organism: Petrea volubilis; assembly: GCA_026212405.1. Lineage (NCBI taxonomy): Eukaryota > Viridiplantae > Streptophyta > Magnoliopsida > Lamiales > Verbenaceae > Petrea > Petrea volubilis. Next base: position 26,973,112 of record CM047871.1, read on the forward strand.
CTCTGTTCTTGTTCTTCTACATCACCAAATATTTCTTCAACAAATCTCATGGAAACAAGAAAAACTCACCCGCATCGCCGCCAAAGCTGCCGATACTCGGAAACCTCCATCAGCTAGGCCCATTGCCACACCACAACCTCAACTCCTTAGCCAAAAAATACGGCCCGATCATGCTTCTCCACTTCGGCAGCGTGCCCACGATCATCGTCTCGTCCTCCGGCCTAGCCAGGGAGATCATGAAAACCCACGACCTCGTCTTCGCGGACAGGCCCGACTCGAGCGTCAACAGACGATTGCTCTACAACAACAAGGACGTATCCGTCGCGCCCTACGGCGAGTACTGGAGACAGCTGAAGAGCATCTGTGTCCTCCAGCTGCTCAGCAACAAAAGGGTCCAATCTTTTCATCACATCAGGGAACAAGAAACAGCCATTTTGATGAACAAAATAAGGCAATCCAATTCGGTTATAAATCTGAGTGACAGCTTCACTGAGCTGACTAATGATGTGGTGTGCAGATCAGCTTTTGGTAGGAAATACAGTGGAGGTGAAACTGGCAAGAAGTTTATTGCTCTGTTGAGGGAGTTCTTGGAGGTCCTCGGGACGATCAGCGTTGGCGATTTTATACCGTGCCTTTCGTGGATTAATCGTGTCAATGGTTTCGATAAGCGAGTCGATAAGGTCGCGAGAGAACTCGACGAGTTTCTTGAGGGAGTGATCGAGGAGCGCCTCGGAAAAAATCCGTCGGAAAAGGGTGCCGGTGATCGGACGAAAAATGGAGAAAATTTTGTTGATATTTTGCTTGATATTTACCAGAACAATTCTACTGGTGTCTCCATTGACATGGATAGTATCAAAGCGATTATACTGGTAAGTAAATCTTTTTTGGGAGTAGAGGATAACAATACAACCTCCTTTTCATATTATTAGTCATTTTAACAGCACATTTTTATTTCACAGTATGGGTTGTTTTATGAAAATGATAGAATATTTAATGCATTTTTTTTTTTAAAATTATCCTCGAATCAAGTATCATTTACACACCCTTTTAATTATTAACATTGACGTTTAATGTGGGCAAAGTAGTGAAATAGAATATAGGAATCATGACTACTAAATTTTTTTTAATAAATATGTGCAATACAACTTTAAATGATTATTTTTACGAAACAGAGGTAGTGGTTCTCTGCAAGTTTCTGCATTTTTTTTGGCTTTAAAGGTTCTTACATACGTCTTCCTCTCTCTCTCTCTCTCTCTCTATATATATATATATATGTATGTATATATGCAGTAAAGATACGACCCATTTTTCTGCAATTTATTGCCTTTCAAGGTGATTTTGTTTTAAAGACAACCATTTTTCTGCACTTTTTTGGCTTTCAAGTTGTTCTGAACACCCCTGTCTAGACAGTGTCGGTACAAGAAAGAAATTTAATATTGACAATAACAAAGTAATGTCTTTGGCCACAATCGTTAATTAATAGTGACAACTCATACATGTGATTGTTGTTGGTTTACTAGTAAAAATAATTAATGCAACAAAACCAAATTTTTTTATCATTAATGTTATACAACTAATGACAACTTTAATCTTACCACATTGACACTTTGTCCTCAGTATTCATTTCTTTTTGTACTATTTTTTTGAATACAATAGAACACCCTCTTTGCTGATATATAAAAAATTAATGACCGACACATTTTATCCCAAATAAATGATATTTATGATGAATTTGTAACATAATTCCATTAAAATAGAACTAAGGCAATAGTTAATACGAGGTTTTACTAATTTGTGACAAACAAAATTCGTGTCAGGATTATATATCTCTCGTGATGGACTATTTCAGTAGCAATTTTTGTGAGGTTCATAATTTGCCATGATTTAGGACTAGTTCTTTAGTAATTTCTCCAACCCTTCACATGAATCCACTAGTATTTTGTTTCACTCTAAAAGTTTATAGATGTTTGCATTATGACAAAAGAGAAACAGAGTGCTAGTTCATTATGAACTCTGAATTTCCAGGTTAAAACCATAATCTTTATATATTCGACAGGACGTATTCGCAGCTGGAACCGATACCACATCCACAGTTCTAGAATGGGCGATGACAGAACTCTTAAGACACCCCAAAATCATGCATAAACTGCAAGAAGAAGTACGCGAAATCGTTGGAAACAAGCACGACATAACAGATGAAGACTTGGAAAAAATGCATTATCTGAAAGCCGCGATCAAGGAAACTCTTCGTTGCCACGCGCCAATCCCGCTGCTAGTACCTCGTGTAGCACGAAAAGACGTGAATGTCATGGGATACGACGTGTCAGCGGGAACAATGGTGATGATCAATGCGTGGGCCATCGGCAGGGATCCCGGTATCTGGGACGAGCCAGAGAAGTTTGACCCTGATAGGTTTTTACATTCTTCGATAGATTTTAAAGGCCTCGATTTCGAGTTGATCCCGTTTGGTGCTGGTAGAAGGGGTTGCCCGGGTATCGCGTTTGCCATGGCTACAAACGAGTACCTATTGGCAAATCTTGTGCATAAATTTGACTGGAAATTGCCTGATGATGTGAAGGATTTGGATATGAGTGAACGCCCCGGGGTTGCGATTCATAGAGCTGTTCCTCTACTTGCAGTTGCAAACGAGCACCGTAATTGTTAGTGCATTTTTGGCGGTGAAAAAGAGTAAATCTTGTGTGATATATATTTAGTTTGAAGGTTAAGAGTACTTTTGTTTCACAAAACTATTGTTTGTATTTTATGTAGTAGGGATAAATTTTATTTTTACCAACATAGTTTGGCATTTATTTTTATTTTTTTTTCTGGCCTCCATGATTAAGTACTTTGTGATTTAGTTTTATGGTGAAATTATCTTGCAAACACTTTTTTTTTTTTAAAAAAACGTAGAAATTATAGAGAAAATTAAAAAAATTGAGTAGTAAAGTGGATAATATTTGGAGAAAAATAGTGAAAGCAATAGTTGATTTTTGAAAAAATTACTAAAACTTGAAAAAAATGGTTTAATTTTTCAACATCAGTACAAAAATAAAGCACTCATTGTCTATTTATTTTTATCAAAAACTAGAAAAACATTTTTTTTGCAAGATTGCAAATAACCTTATATCTCTAAATTATTCTGAAATTTTTTTTTATATGAATCAAGTGTATAAACTTTTTTTATTAACCGTACAATTTAAATTTAACTTCATATTATATATATTTTATAAAAAATTTAATATATAACATGTGATTAAGTTTAAACTGCAGAGTGCATTCCAGATCCCGGAAGAAATTTTCCCTATTCTTCGAACCTCAATATTATATATTGCACACCTTTAAAATGGAGTATATATCGTTAGATACTTACACATTTTTTATTGGAATTATTGCAGCGGCCATAACTTTTTTTCAGAATATGTGCAGGATGACACGCACCCGCCCGCAAAAAAAGGATGAGCTTTGACCAGATAAAATTATTTCTTTACAGGGTAGTATATTATATTAATTTAAAAATTAAAAAACATAACGTCTATCGTGCTAATAATACTTTAATATAGTTTATTCTTTTTTTTCCCAAAACCAATCCTTGGTTTTTTTTTAAAATTTGACCAAAAAAGTGTAATGTTCAAATTTTTAATTTGAAAAAAAAAATCCTTTATAAACTTGACATAATTCATCATCGTCGACTGTGAATTTAGTAAAATATTAATAAAACTTATAATAATTTAATATATTTGTCAGAAAAAAAAAATAATAATAAAATTTACCAACAGTATTGGTGAGTTTCGGAAAAAAAAAAAGATAAATTAAACTCGCCATTAGTGATGACGAGCTTTGAAAAATGGCAAAAAAAATGAATTTTTTTTAAGTCGCCACCTCTTCAATTTCAGAAAAAAAACCAGAGAATGATTAATTAAGAAGGAGAGAGTGCAGGAAAAAGAATTGTGCCGCGAGAAGATATTTCCAATTAATAAAAGGTTAGTAAAAATTATTTAACATTAATTACCCTTGAGATGGAACTTGTGGAAAGAAACAAAATTAATCTATGCCAACTTTTACTGTGTGATAGGACTAGGCTGACCGGGTTTTGCAAGTTCCAATACCCACTTTAAATTTCTATTGACTTTGTTAATAACCTACTTATTAAATTTGGAAACAACTGAGAATAATAAATTTTTTCTTTTCGTTTTTTTTTGAACTCGCCACTGCTGTTGGCAAATTCAATTTCTATTTTTTTAAAATTTTTATTTTTTTCTATTTTGGTGATGGCGAATTTAATTTTTTTTGGCTCTTCAAAACTCGTCATCATTAATGGCAAGTTCTTCAACGGAAAAAATAAAAAAATTATATCTGTTAGTTTCACATAGGTCCCGGGACGTATACGCAGCGGAATATTAAAAATTTTATAAACATATAACACATTATATGCTAATTATATTTGTCCCGTGACTATTGTGACGCGGATCTACTATGCAAATTAATAACCAAATCGTTTAAACTAGTTTAGTGGTTTTAATTACCTTTTTGCACGCCTGTTGTCGTAGGGAATAGAGCGTATTCAAATACGCGGCTCACGTTCCCGAACTGTCACGAACCGTTCGCGCTTTCGTAGGAATCCAATTGTTTTCCCTCTAAGCGTATCCACACGTTAACCACACCACGATTTAAATCCTATGCAAGACTTGGATTTAAATCGAAATATATATATATGAATTTATACTAACACTTAGTATATAGGGCTATGAAAAGAAGGTGGAGATTTGATTTATTATTTATTGATTAAATAATAAACCAAAAACTAATAAAACAAGAAGTCAAAATGGATGACTTTGGTGGAGAGAACAAAGAGAAAGAAAACTCTTTTCTTTTCTTTTCTTGTTTTTGTACGTACAAAAAGGGGCTTGGTCATGGGGTATTTATAACCCTTCTCTTGACCTAGCCTCTTGCTCAATTAGAGTCCAATTTGGACTCCTTTGCTTCTCCTCAAATTTAGCATCCATTAAACTTCTTGATATTTATCAATGTGTAGAATTCATCCTTTTTAACTGTAAGATTTATCCCATAGTCTTATAGTTAAATTGAAATTCTATAATTAAATTGAAACATTAAATTAATTCAAAATTAATTTAATTCTAATTTCAATTTAATCCCCAAATCAAAATTATATTTTAATTTGGTCCTTAATTGAAAACTTATTTCAATTTAGTTCTTAAATTAAAATCAAATTTCAATTTAGTCCTAAATTGAAAACTTATTTCAATTAATAAATTAATTGAAATCTAATTTCAAATTAATTTCATTAATTGATTCTTAATCAATTAATTTCCAAATCAATTTTTCAAATTGATTCCTATCCACCAATTTAATGAGATAGATCAATTGAATTAGCCCTCAATTCAATTGATCTCATTAATCAATTCAATTTGATTAATCACTATTAATCAATTCATATACTTAGGTGCTTGGTCAACTATTGTGTGTGACCCCTTAGGTTCACCAATCGATTAGCGACGGGCTTGCAATCAAAGCAACATTTTAGATAATAAAATTATCTATGATTAATTAAACTCCTTTAATCAATCACCATTTTATTAGAACCCTTTCTAATTAATGGTCCCCATCCATCGTGGTCGATGTCTTGCAACAAGCCCACGAATACCTAGTCAATAGGTGAAGTATTAGCGCGAACCTTTCTACTTATGACTTACCGTGCAAATACGGTCCCTTCGTTGTCTAGTTTTCCGATTGAGGTTTGGGACATGGGATCTGAGAAATCCAATTAACCTCAATTCTCATAATTCCATTTAAATAGTCCATTTGACAATTGACTTAGAAAACTCATTTCCTAATCATTGTCCTCCACCTTGCGCAAGGATTTAAGTGGACTAATTACAATAGAATATATGGAAAAACTCACTCGCTTAACTAGGCGAGCAACGAATCCTTTATTGATTTTCACTAGTCTCCATATATGGGAGACCTATACCCAATATAGGAGTACTAAGACTCGCCATGGAGTCGACGCCTATATCAAAGCATAAATGCCCATATACAAGACTACTATGAAATCTCAAGTCTAAGGACTAGTTAAAGCACGTCATAAGCTTGGAAACTTTCCTAATTCTTTTATTCCCATTTAGGAGTTTCCATGTGGGATCCTCAGTGAACTCATTCCCTAATGAGCACCCATTTATGCATACGAGTGTCACTACACTCGATGTCCATGAAACAAGACATCCTCCCATTTGAGATACGTCATAAATGCAAGTCTTTTAGTGAGTCAGGTCGATACCCCAGTCTCTATTAGACTCAATGACTTGGAGTAATTTTGATCACGCCTTAGAGACTTGTTTCAAGACTTCCATCTCTATGTGAAGCCAAGTCCCATAGCTTAAATGTGATCATGGAGATTCAACCACATATATTAAATATAAATAATATAACTAATGCTATGTGATGAAGGTGGCCATAAAGAGTGAAACTTTCAATTTATTATTTAATCAAATAGACTGTTTGATACAAAGAGTAATTAACAAGCTAAAACATATTAGCTTGCTGGGCACTACTCTAACAATATCAAAACACCCCAACACTGTTGGCGAATATAATTTTTCTTTATTTTTTAACTAAAACTCGCTAACGGTGTTGGCGAATTTTATTATTTATTTTACTTTTTTTACCTGACAAAAATATATTAAATAATTATAAATTTTAATAATATTTTAATAGACTCGCTGTCGTTGACAGCGAGTTATGTCAAATTTATAAAGGAATTTTTTTTCATGTCAAAAATTTAAACAATATATCTTTTTGAGTTAAATTTGAAAAAAATTCCCCAATCCTTGGGTTACGTTTGAAAAAGGGCAAAGAAAAGGTATATAGACCGATTTTTGGTTGGAGTAGAAAACAGTTACATAAAAAATTCATCATGTTTTTCATACTAATTTAAATTATATAGAATTTTTCGTATGCATTGTAAATAATATAGAAAAGTTGGATGCAATTTGCTCCTTAAATTTTATCTGATATGTTTAATGGATGAGCTCAAATGACCTTTTAGCAATTAATTTGAAAATGAAAATTAATAATTAATTTGATGGACATGAAAATCTTCGTTGGAAACTTTTGGGGTAAATTGAGCTTATTTTCTATTTTTTCGATACAATCAATTTGGGACATTTTATAAATATTAATCGAAATGCACGTTAATGCACACACTCACCAAAAGGAGAAAGATAGAGGACAAGAAAATTCGAACCAAATACTTCAATGATATCAGATTTGAAACCCCACCAGTAAATTACAATGACAAGTTGAATTTATTTTCAACAATCTTTTCCAATTCCTTTTTCATTTTTTACCATTGTAAATTTTGTTATTGACCATCTTCTAATATTGGTTCGTGCATGTCTTGTAATCTGATATTTTTATTTCTTTAATATGTAAGCTTCGATTGGTTGTTTGTCTTAATACTCTTAAAATAAAACAAACAAATTATTATATCAATAATCGTGTATTGTTAGAGAAATTGTATGAAATAATTGAATACAAAAAAAAAAACTATTATACAATAAAAACATAAATTATTAATCAATAGTCTTATGCCTACATTCATAAGATTTAAAGAGTTAGGACCCTTAATTTTTCGATCAAGAAACATCTATTTTACTATTCAAATAAGGCATCGTCGGCCCCCTCTCCAAAGTTCCAAAAAAAAAAAAAACATGCACGCAATTAGGGCTTATCACAAACTTGCAGATATAATCTTGATAGCGAACGCTCATCTTACCAATGCCAAAATCATACTTATTATTACATCAAAGGATTTTGAATTGCTGGTGGTATCATGTTGATGTGATTTGATTCGGCATATATATATATACACACAAACACACACACACACAGAGATTCGGGAAGGATGTAAAATTCATCTTGTAAATTGTTTTTTCAATTTGTCTCATTTTGATTTTTATCAAGAAAAGTTACAAAAAAAATTAGTAATTTTAATCCCATTCTAGTTGGAATTAACAAATTTTGCCGGGTTTTGTAATGTGATTGGCATGCGATGCTTAAATTTGAGATTTTTTTTTAATTATTCCTTTAAAATTGCTAACATAAAATACTTGAAGCGACACCATTTAATATATATATATATATATATATATATACACAATTATAAAACAAAAAAGATATTTTTACCTCACAAATGACAATTTTTTATGTAATTTTATAAATTTGTCTTTCAATTTTATGTGAAATAAATAGAGATATGTAAAATTGTAACTAAAATCAGAAATTCCCATGATATCGATGCAATTCGGATATCAAATTTTGATGTGTCAATTTTACTCTTTTAATTAACAAACACATACTTTGAAAAAGCAAATAGAAAGGTCATTGTTGTAATATTACATCCAATTTGAAAATCCATGATTTCAACCACAAATCACTTTATCAATCATTTTAAATTTTGAAAGTTGAAATCCATGTTTAATAAACAAATTTCTTTAAACTGAAAATTAATACTTTTGACTCTCTCTCTCTCTCTCTCTCTCTCTCTCACACACACACACACACACACACATGAACACTTATTCTCATTACAATTATTCGACATTTTTTTCTTCTTTTTATATTTATTTTTTTATCACGTAATTTTATTTTATATAATTATTTTATTTTTAATTTATTATTAATTTACTAAATTATTTCAAATAGTTCTCAAAAAAGTATTCTCATAAAATAAATTTAATAATAAATTTATCTTTTGATCCTAAAAAAAATTTAAGCATTAAATTAAAGAATATATTTTTTAGAGATAATTACATCTACTATCCCTCGAAAGATTGAAAACTACAATTGGTCTTCCAAATTTTTTTAATATTATCAAGACTTACCCTGAAGAATTTAAAAACTACTAAAACCCCCCTGAGCAATCGGTTTCCAGTCATTTTTTTTTTATGGACTTTCGATTTTACCCTAATTTTTAACTTGGGATAATTACATCTACTACCTATCGGAAGATTGAAAACTACAATTGATCCTCCAAAAATTTGTAATATTTCCAAGGCATACCTTGAGGAATTTAAAAATTATCAAGACCCCCTGAGTAGTGGGTTTTGGTCATTGTTTCATGAACTTTTGGTTTTACCCCTAATTTTTAACTTTGAAAAAAAAAATTGAAAAAAAATGCTTGTAGAGACATTTGTACCCCTCTGACTAATAGACTTCTAATTAAAATGCCCCCCACCTCAAAATAAAAAAGGATAATATACAATAAAATAATATAAAGTACAAAATATAAATTTAAGATATACAATATATGGAATATATGTAAATTAATATATAAAAAAATCATATTTATAATTAAAATCATATACATAACATGAAAAATCAATATGTAAATTAAATTAAAGCAAAAAAGGAAAACAAAAAGAAGATGACAACAGACCTGCATTCCCAAGTTCTTCTTCTTCTTTTTCATGTCTCTTTCACTATACCTGTTTCTAATCGGCCCGCCATCAATGGTTAAGTTTCGCCAAAATCCAACAAAACCTATAGCAATCGAACCGTCACAATCTCAACTTTCCGATGGCGCCTCAGTCAACAACATTGGACTCCGTTTGACTAGCGATTAAAAAGAGTCAAACTTCGTGTTTCAGACGAAGCTTGCCAGAACTTGGCAAATTTCATAGCATCGGAGTCAATTGTAACAATCAATCATTTGTCAATATTCGAATTGAATTCCAACAAACAAACATAATGTTGAAATACATATCAATTTAAAAGATTTATTTGAGTAATAATTATAAATTAATAGTTTCATATTCACGAAAAGTATTAAATCGAGCACAAATAACATAATTAAATAGTAAAATATGTACATTTCCACGAACTAGCCATGGCTGAACCGTAGCTAAATTTTGCCACGGCCAAGCCGTAGCTAAAAGGGTGGCCATTGATCTGAGTTAGCCATGGCCAAACTGTGGTTAATTGTGGCCACCGATCTATTTTAAATCGTGGCTAATCCGTGGCCAATCAAAAAATTATTATTTAGTCACGGTCGGATTGTGGCTAATCCGTAGCTAAATATGTCTATATATTCAACACTTAACATATTTTTTTAGTGTCTTCTTCTTTAACTCCAAAGGTGAACCCCCCTTCTCCCTTCCCCCTTCCCCATCCCTCTCGTCTCTGCCGGCTCCACCACCGCCCCCACCCCTACCCACCTCCTCCCTCAACCCCCGCAACCCCCCTCCCCCAAAACCCACCTCCTCCCTCCCAATTTCTTCCCCCACCCCCCAAACCCCACATTACCCGCGCCCGCCCCCAACCCATATTTTTTTTACTTTTTAATTTTAGAAATGTTGCTAATTTTTTTGAAATTTTTTATTTTTTGAATAATTGTTAGGTTTGATATACTCTCAATCTTTAGAGGCACGTAAAGTTAAGGTATGTTTTAAATTAGTGAATATTGACGTGTTTATATAACGATGAACATGTTAGTGTTACGTTTTATATCTATAGTGAATTTTTAGTATAAGAATAATGAGATTAGTATAAAACATACATTTGTATATTTAGTACATGTATGTTGAGTATATGTATGTTTTTGGGTAAAGTTTAATATGAATATCCATGTTGAGTAAATGACATAATCATATTTGTTACAGAATATGGATAATATTCGTATGAGAATAATGATGTTAGTGTTATGTTTTACATTTGTATGTTGAGTACATGTATGTTTGTTGGCGACATTTAATATTAATGTCCGTGTTGAGTTAATGACATAATTATGTTTGTTACAAAATATGGATAATATTTGTGTAAGTCAAAGTTGGATGTACAATTGGTTATTGCCCGACCGATTAGATCTTACGAATGAATTTTTGTTGGGTTTGAGCTAGTTTATTGAATTTGCAACATCAAAACCACAATGCAAACTTGACAAAGGGTTGTTTAGGTGTCCGTGTTTTAGATGTAGAAATGGAAAATACAAGAATGTTAGTAATGTAAAATACGATCTTTTGAGGTATGGGTTCGAACCAAATTATTGGTATTGGACTGCACAATGAGAGATAGCTCCAATTTTGACATCGCTGGTCCAAGTACTAACAATCATGTCTATTTTACTGAACGGTTAAGCAATTATGAAAATTTGGTCTATGATGATATGTATCAGAATGATTTGTATCAAAATAGGCCGCCGCATAATTTTAAATGGAATGATGCTGAAACGAGTCATATTTTTGACCAACCTCGTAATAATAAAGCTCAACAATTTTATGACTTGTTGGAGGCGGTGCATCGTCCCTTGTGGTCAGGATGTGAGTCACGGACAGAATTGTCAATGACTCTTCAAATGGTGACATTGAAATCAGATTACAATGTGCCATAGGGATGTTTTTGATAGAATTGCTGAGCTCATAAAAATGTCAAATCCAATTGATAGTCATGTCCCTATCAATTATTACGAAGCCAAAAAATTAATGAGAAAATTGGGATTAACATCTATAAAAATTGATTGCTGCATCGAGAGTGGTGTGTTGTTTTATAAAGAACAAGCATAATTGGATGTATGTGCATTTTGTCAGTATCCAAAATTTAAACCATCTCGTATAGGGAGCGTAAAACGTGTTCCTTACAAAAGAATGCACTGCATGACACTAATTCCAATATTGAAAAGATTGTATGCCTCTAGGAAATCAGCCAAGTAAATGAGGTGGCATCAGGAGCACACAAAAAAACCTGGTGTTTTTTGTTATCCTTCGGATGGTATAGCATGGTAGCATTTCAATGAGAAACATCCAGGCTTCATCGCCGAGCCAAGAAATGCTAGACTTGGATTGTGTGTCGATAGATTTAATCCTTTCAACTAAACATCAAAATCATATTCTTGCTGGCCAGTTATTGTTACCCCTTACAACTTACCTCCTAAATTGTGCATAACCGATCCATATATGTTTCTGACATGATTGATTCATGGGGGGGCGCAACCCGAAGGTTAGCATTGATTTGTTTTTGCAGCATTTAATTGACGAGTTGAAAGCGTTGTGGTCAGACGGAATTGAAACTTTTGATATCTTGATAAGACAAAACTTTCGATTAGGAGCCACCCTTAAATGGACAATTAACGACTTTCCTATGTATGTGGTGTTGTTGGGGTGGATAACATGCGGAAAATTGGCCTGTCCAATATACATGCATCATACGAAGACATTTAGATTGAAGCATGTGGAAAAAAGACGTGGTTTGATTGTCATAGGTAGTTTTTGCCCGAGAATCTTCCTTTTAGGCAAAATAAAGATATTTTTTTAAGAGGGAGACGTGAAAGATATGCGCCTCCCTTTCAAATGTCGAGTGCCCGAGCATGAAATTTTGTGCGTCACTTGCCAAAAGTAACCGATTTGCCCGTATGACACTCAAAAGTACAAAGGTTATGGTATGGACCACAATTGGACCAAACAATGTATTTTTTAGGAGTTGCCGTATTTGAAGGATAATCTCGTCCGCCATAACTTGGATGTGATGCACTTTTAATTTTTTTTTCCGAAAATATAATAAACATTGTAATAGATGTGAAAAACAAAACAAAAGATAATGAGAAGGCCAAACTTGACTTGTTGGAGTATTGTACGTGTCTGGAATTACATCTACAATATCTGTTAAACGGTAAAGTGTTGAAACTACGGGTCACTTTCACTTTAAATGTTGAACAATGACGCGAATTATGTGCTAGGGTAAAATGCCTGAAGATGCCTGATGGTTATGCATCGAACTTGAAAAATTGTGTTGATCAATTTGGAACTAACTTGCACGGTATGAAGAGTTATGACTATCACGTCTTTATGCAACATTTGCTCCCGATAGCGTTAAGTGCACTCTCACAGAATGTTTGGAAGCCATTAACTGAAATAAGTTAATTTTTTAAAGAATTGTGTTCAATAGAGCTAACTAAGAAAAATCTACTACAATTGGCTCGTAACATTCTCCTTATTTTTTGTAAATTGGAACACATTTTTCCTCCTAGGTTTTTTGACTCAGTTGAGCACTTGACTGTACACCTGCCGTTTGAAGCTGCCATGTGTAGCCCTGTGCAATACCGATGGATGTATCCTTTTGAGAGGTAATTAAATTATTATGAATTTCAAATTTGATTTGTTAAATAAAATTATTAAAAACTCAAATTTCTATGCGTTTATTTAAATTATTAAGAAGTTAAAATAATAACTATTTTTAGGTACTTGCATAACTTAAAGGGAATGGTGAAGAGCAAAGCCAAAGTTGAAGGATTAATATGTGAGGCATATTTAAATCAAGAGTTGTCGTATTTTTCATCTTATTATTTTGAAAGTCACATCCACACCAAAAGTACGAGATCTCATCATAATAAGAATGATGACTCTTGTGATGATGAGCTACCTTACAATTTGTCTATGTTCAACTGATCTGGTAAACCAGGAAGAAAATACAAAGAACATTTTTTGAGTGGAACAAAGTTGCTTTACATATACTCATCAATTGTGATGAAGTCGTCCCTATCATTGAGTAAGTACAATGTTCAATATTTTGTAGATAATGTGTTAAGAGGAATGTGTATGGCTCTAAAAAATCTTGACATTTTGTAGGATGTATAGGTCAGCGGTTCGACAACACTGACCACATCTAAGTGATCAAGAGGTTGAGGAATCCATCGAAAATAATTTCGTTGAATGTTTTAAACTCTATGTGAGTAATTCATTATACAACATAAATTCTCAATTATTTATATATTTCATAATCATATATTTTAATTACGCTGATCAAAAATATTTTTATATGTATGCGCAAAATCCAAATCAATATTTGCGTGATTTGGCTTGGGGTCCTATGAAGAAGTTCGATACTTTCAACAGGTTCTGCGTAAATGGATATCTGTTCCATACAAGGACGAGAATAAGAACATGAGATGGTCTAATGAGAGGGCAAGACGTTCCTTTGTGAGTGTTCATTATGTTTTCAACTTTGATATTGATATTTCAACTATCATATTGATGTTACAACCTCAAATTTTGTAGAATGCATAGAAGGAGAAGTGGGACAAGATTAATTCTAAGTCGTCTCATCAATTTACTAATGGCACGCCCCTACCTAAACCATCCAAGCTCAATGTAAGTCAAGTAACTCGGCTTTGATATTGCAATATTACATATAGATAGAAATATATATTCTACAAGTTATAACTATATTCACAGGTTTATAGGTATTAGAGGAGACAATGATTAAATTGAAGAAAGGTCGGTGGTACGGAGTACCAAGTAGGTCATCATGTAGAATGGGAACTTCTAGCTCCTGTACTTTTGCCCTGAAATGGGAGGATCCATCAACACTTGAGTTGAAGCATAGACTTGAGAGGTTTTAGGAGAAACAAACCTCTGCATTGTCTAAGGTGCGATACACACTCACTGCATTGCTTCAGAGCATCCAAAGTTTGACCCAGGGCAGTTTTGTCTCTTCGCCTAATCAGCCACACTCACTAGCATGTTCTCCGCATGTGTAGCCCACCCCCAGCCAACAGACGGATTCTCGTGGTACTTCATTGGGCGGACGACGATCCACCTCTAGACGCACTCCACGACAGTACATACGGGATGACGATGATGATGATGATGATGATGAGGATGATGTTATTGGACCTTGTTAGACATTGATGTTTGTTATGTTACTAACTTTATTATAAATTTAAAACATTGACGTTAACTACTTTTGTTTGTTATTTGTGTTGCTACATTGAATCTTTGTACTTTAATTGTCGCTATTATACATATTAGACGATCTGTGATGGTCGTCTTGAATGAATGATTCATTTGAATGTGTTGTTTGAATGCTTGATGTTTTTGATTGAAAAAATAAAAGGAAGCAGGCTGGTCGTACCCAAAACAATCAAGATGCTATCGAAAAATTGGCAAATTAGCCACGGAATAGCCATGCTTTGGCCGTGGCTAAATATGGGCTCAGCATTAGTTAGCCACGACTAACAGAACTAAATAGCCGTGGCTAAAACACACAAATTAGCCACGGCCTGGCCGTGGCTAATGGATACGGATTAGCCGCGGTCCAGTCGTGGCTAAGGAGCAAGGATTGGCGGCGGCATGGTCGTGGCTAATTTGTGTGTTTTAGCCACGGCTATTTAGTTCTGTTAGTCGTGGCTAACTAATGCTGAGCCCATATTTAGCAACGGCCAAAGCATGGCTATTCCGTGGCTAATTTGCCAATTTTTCGATAGCATCTTGATTGTTTTGGGTACGACCAACCTGCTTCCTTTTATTTTTTCAATCAAAAACATCAAGCATTCAAACAACACATTCAAACGCATCATTCATTCAAGACGACCATCACAGATCGTCTAATACGTATAATAGCAACAATTAAAGTACAAAGATTCAATGTAGCAACACAAATAACAAACAAAAGTAGTTAGCCACGAATGTTGCGAATGTTGTGAATCCTTGGCTAAGTCCGTCCGCGTCTAAATTTAGCCACGAATTTTTCACCAAATGCACGGCTAAAAATCTGTGATTATTTTTCTATTAGTGAATACCACCCTTATAATTTAGTTATAATACAAAGGGCACACATGGAAAAAAAAATCTATGAAAATTAGAGCAAGGTATATTCAGGTTTTTATAATTTTTAAAATTCTTCAGGGTATGTCTTGTTGATATTGAAAAATTTTGGGGAATCAATTATCGTTTTCAATCTTTCGAGGGGTAGTAAATGTAATTATCCCTATTTTTTTTATAATTTGCACACACGTAGAATGCGGCACTACTAGTTATTAAAAAAAGAAAATTACTTTTGTGTCTAAAACAGTTGTTATTTTGATATTTTGACAAATTTTACCCCTCAATTTTCAAACATTTGAATATGGAAATACAAAATTGAGGGCAAAATTGAAATTTCTCTACATTAATGGTAGTTATGATACTAACTTTGTGTATATAAATTATATCCTTTCAATTATTGCACTAGCACAAAAGAAATTGGTTAAATTGTAATTTTGCAAATTAAACCTATTTCCACTTACCCAAAAAAAAATCAAAATAATTAGACACATTACCCACATTCTGATCATAATATTGAGGCTAACTAACTATGCCAATTTAATAGAAGTCTATTCCTTAATTTATTTATATATATAAATATTTTGTAGAAGTATATTCTTTATATAAAGAAAATGTTAGAGGTATTTCTAAATTAAAATTTTAATTATATTATGAGTGATGATGGTGATCTTCTGACAAGAAAATATGAAAAATTCCAATATTAAGTGGTATTAATCTTTAGTATCATTTCCCACGGCCTTATTTAACAAGCTCGGGACTAGAGGACCATTTTAGGATTCCCTATGCCCCTCCTCTTTGGTGTAGTTGTAGGAAAGTCGCATATGGACTCTCCACTCGGGCTAAATTTGGAAGGGCGAAAACCCAATGTCCTTAACTAACTACATGAAAACACGTTATCTTCTCAAATGATTAATATATGTCCATTAAGTTCTTTGAACGATTGGCCTCTTGTAATTGTAGATTCCTTTTATGTTTTCAAGTTGCCCCAAAATGTGAAATTAGAGTTTAGAAGGGGAAATAAGAACTGGGCATAAATAGTTTGTTTTGGTGGGTCTTTTTGAGGAAAAGTCCACAATATCCTTAACTAATTACAAGAAAGCCTGAAAATAACCTTAAAAACTCACGTGTACATCACTTATGCCAAAATGGACAGAATATTCCCTAAAATTCCCTCGAACTCGTGCCTAAGGGGTATCTATACACAATTTAAAAAAGTTAAAGAATGGTGCCGCTCAAGTGCAAACATTAGGGGTTCAAGTGCAATTGATCCCAAATATTGGGGGAGTTTGTTGTAATTTACCTTAAAATTTTATTAAGTTTTTAATTAATTTCTAATTTTAATTATTTTCAATAAAATTATTATACATATTAAAAATAAAATAAAATAAAATAAAATAATATTATAGTATATAATTTTAAAAATAAAATAAAAAATATAAAGTAGAAAAGATATTGAAAATAGGGATATGAGAGGAAAGAAAGAAGAACATAAATAGATAATAATGCCATGTTAAAAATAGGGGATAGAGAGAAACGAGAGGAGGTCGGAGAAAGGAAAGGAAAGGAAAAAAAAAACTAAAGTTAGTTATTATATGAGTTTGTTGCTTTATGTTTAGTATATGTGTGTGTGTGTATATATATATATATAAATATATTTTGCACATGCATCGAATGTGGCCACTTGACAACTATATATATATATATATATACTTTTTAATTATAATATTTAAAATTTGACAAATTAAATTATAAATATTTAATAATCTTTATGTAAATAAAACTTTTTAATATTTATTAAATTTATGAAAAATAAAAACTAAAAAAATTAAAATAAAATAAAACTATATAATTGAAAAACAATTGCAAAATAAAATATATGAAGAGAGTTAAAAATTATTTAATATTATGACACGGGAGAGAAGAAAAAGGAGAGAGAACTAAGAAGTAAGAAACAAAGGACGTGAAGTGGAGAGAATAGGGGATGTAAAATAGAATAGAGAACGTAAAAAAGAAAAAAAAATGAAAAAAGTCAAAATGAAAAATCGAAGAGATCAAGCAATCACTAAAAGGGTATCACCCTTTATTAATAGTATAGATAATATATAAAATTTTTAATTATATCTTGATAAATTAAATTATAAATATATATTCTTTTTATATAAATTTGAAATTTATGATAAATGAAAACTAAAAATAAATAAAATATAATTAAATTATATGATTGAAAAATAATTACAAAATAAAATAGAGTTAAATTTTATTTAATAATATGACATGAGATAGGAGAAAGAGAAGATATATTTAAAATGAAATAGTGAGAGAAGAGAGAGGAGATATATTAAAAAAGTACGAGAAAGAACATGTGGGCTAGGGAATAAAGAGAGAAAGTAAAAAAGAAACAAAAAAGGCATATATTAACCAGTCTCTTCTTTTTCTATAATAGTGTATATATGTTTTTGGAAAAAAAAAAATTAGTAGTGTTTAAATAATTAAATATTTGAAATATATCTGTAACTTTTATGCAGCGGAATAGTGGGCTAGTCGTAAGCAAGTTACCCTAATGAGGAGATGTAGGAATGCCAAATTCTTTGGCAGCCTAGCCAACCTACCCAAGCTTCTCAGGTTGATAGGAATAAAGGATTAATGTTAGTGGGTTTTGATAAGTTCTAGCCCAAGCTCGGTTCATGAGTCAAATCAATATTAATTATGCGAAGAGTATTTTACATTTGTTATATAATTACTGAATAACTTAACAAGAATGATCAATCACTTCACTTATCATATTATTTATTCGATTCGATCAAATCAGGTTCGAATAAAATTTTCCAACATTTCTTTGTTTTGAATCACAATTAGGTGAATTTCTTACCTAAATTAAGTATAATCGCCCCATTTACTCACATTAAAATGTTGTTGTCGTAAGCACCAATTACGGAGCCAATATATATATATATATATATGTTTGTTTTGATAGAATATATTTCTCTCTATGATTAATTATGATTCAACAGTTCATCTCAAATTTTTTTCTAGATCTTATTAACATAGGAACCAGAAAAATGCTAAGAGCTCGTTTGGGTGAGATAAAAATAAGAAAATAATTTAAAAATTGTATCTTTCAATTTTACATTTAGATACAATAATTAAGAATACTTTCATTTGAAACTATTTTAGATAGCTTATAAAATAAAAAGTTAGTTTTGGTTTTTTTTTTTTTCCTTTTGACTTTGTTTTTTTTTTTAAAAAGCCCAACCAAATACTTTTTTTTCCCTCTAAAATATATATATTTTTTCAAAAAATAAGTAGTTTTCTTCTAACAAAATTCATTCAAACGGGGCTGTGGTAGCACTTACATTGGGCCCAATCATGTCAAAATGCTCAACATTATGCCACATTTTACATATAAATATTTTTTATTAGAGAAGTTGAAATATTAACATGTTCTTGACTGCTGGATATATAAACTGTGCCAAACAGTCGATTCTTGTAAAAAGTTCCGGTCGAGTAATTGCTTAAGGGAACATAATTTTTTATAATAAAAATAATTATTTAAAAACTTGAATTTATCCTTTTTTTTAAAGTATTCAAAAATTGTACAATTTAAAATACACGTCACTTCTTTGCAGCCAAATGCTAACCTAGTAGCAGAAAATTCTTATATGGATCGGGTGGATGAGTTCCACTTGTACACTCTGTGGTCTAAATTCAATTACATGTTAATATATATTTTATAAAAAAATTAATATATAATACATGAATGAATTTAGACTGTAAAGTATATATATTCGATCCATAAAAGAATTTTCCCTAGTAGTAAGCCATCCTTTTAGAAGATATATAGGACCAAAACTATCCAATAGCCCGGCCAACCTACGTAAGTTTCGATCACGTGGGCCTATATATTGGAGTTATGTGAAATCTCATATCTAGATGGTAGGATGAAATTTATAAGTTCGCTTTAAAATGGGTGAAAAGTTTCTTATCCTATGAATAATAGGGATGGATCCGGAAATTTTGATTGGGGGTGAGATTGAATTTTATAAGGGAAAATTACACTGAGACATCTTAAGATTTGGTCAAATTACAACTGAATCCTCTTAAGTATGGAAAATTATACATATCTCCCTAGAGGTTTGGGTCTGGCTAACATTCAAAGAAATATAATAAAATAACTTTGTTATCCTTGTCGGAATGTTCAGACAAAATAAGAAAAAAATACCACAATTTAGGTTAAATATAAAAAAATAAGTTTTGTCCATTTCCTTGATGACAATTATCAATTCAATAAGAGTATTATGATCTACAAAAAGTTTGAATTTTTGAAAAAAATGGTAAAATTGGAGTTCTGCCATAATTTTTGCTTACATAAGCAAATTACAGTGAGTTAGTAATTGAAATATGCTACTTGTTAGCCGGACTCAAACTTCAATGGAGGTATGTCTGATTTTCCATATCTAAGGGGGTCTAGTTGTAATTTGGTCAAACCTCAGGGGATCTAAGTGTAAGTTTTCCTTTTTATAAAATATTAAAGAAATTTTTATGATTTAAGGGGACGAAATTCAAAATTTTCATAAAAATGCATATAAATTTTAGTTCGATATAAACTTGAGGAAGGTGGCCCTTCCCCTAGATTCGTCGCTAACAAATAAGGTTAAGGGCCAGTTTGGATGAACTTAAAACTAGTGCTTCTCAAATGCTGCTTTTTATAATAGAGTTTATTTATTTATTTTTAAGTCAAACAATTTTGCGTTTGAATACAATAATTGAAGGTGTTTTAAAATGTGTTTTTATTTGAAGCTTCTTTGGGATAGCTTCTGAAAAAAGCCATTTTTGGCATTTTTTTTGGCTTCTACTTTTTTTTTAAAAAATCGCATCCATACGTTTTTTAGCTTCTGAAGTTCTTTTTTTTTTTTTTTTTTCAAAAAAAGAAGTGCTTCTTCTCTTAAAAAAATCAATATATCTAAACAAGTTCCATAATTAATGGAGCTTTTGAGATGTTAGAAACTTCTTATCTTTGTTATAAGAGTTAGTGATTCTATCATCTTATTTTTTAAGTTTATAAGATTTTTAGAGACTTTACAGAATATTCAATCACATTTTTTAAACTTTTAAATATTTTAGTTGCGTGTTAATGTCATTATGCATTATCTTACTATATATTAAGTGTGAATGTCTTTATATTTTTTTTGGTATGTTTAATTATGATTTTCCTAAAATGCCCTTTTAACTACTCATCTCTTTTCTATCCACTCCATCTCTTTCATTTTAAATTTATTATTTATTTTAATCAAGGAGTAATTTATTTTTAAATTTATTTTTAACTCATCAAAAATCTAATAAATATATTTTCAATAATTGAACAAATAATATAAATAATAAAAATATTTGAGAAAGATATATAATTCACATAGATTTTAATCAAAATATTAATTTTATACCATTAAATTTAATTATTTAATCTAATTATATTTATTTTTATTTTATATACACATCAAATGTGACGAATGTGTTAGTTAGAATTATTTAAGGGATGCTTAATCAACTAAGCTCCCACGTAGAAATAGCTCCGCTAGATACGGCTGAACTAGACTCGGGCTGGAATTGTTGTGTTTTGATGAAATTAGATTTGGTCATATCCAAAATCCAATTAATATATATCTTAAGGTTTGTTGGAATTTTTTAATTGATTAAAATATCATTTCGATAGTATTTTTTAAATGGTAATTATGCAATTAATGTTAATTAGATTAGCATATAAACACATAGCACAAAAGACATTCATATGGACAAGAAATTATCGTACCTAGGACTTTTTGTTTACACAAATAGACACACAGTGGTAAAATTATTATTTTGTCTTGTTTTTTAACAATTTGTCATTGATCGAGAATTTTCTACAATTAAAAACTTTTAAAATGTTGACGTATAGAAGTGCCATATTTTTAATTTTTTTTTATGATATATAATATAAACATAATTAAATACACATGCTTTCTGTATAAAATTGAAGATTTTGCATAATTAGAAGTTTACGATAATTTCTATGATTTTCATCTACTGGTTTCTTCCTATTAAATTGATCAAATCGGAACGAAATAAAAGTTTTCAGCAAAAAACGAAAGAAAAAGACTTGCAAGTAATTCCAAAAGCATTAATACTAATACTACACAAGAATGAATTATTGAAAAATTGAAAAAAAAAGTAATATTAAATTATTAAAATTATATAAAATCCATTTTAGTAACTAATTTATGTTATTTTATTTTATTTTTTTGTAATTTTTGAAATACACTAATTTGATTCCCAAACTTATCTTACTTGTTGACTGGACGCGTATTTGCTCCATTCAAAATTTTCACTTAAAGATTTCACAGATGGATATCTCCATATATTCTTAACTTGATTTCGATTATTCAAATAACAATAAATAAACAAAATCATTTACTTATAATAATATAAATTTATAATTGAATAATGAATAAGTATATGTACGGTTGTTTATGAAATTTGAGAAAGAAAATATTATGCATGGACTCTATGTAGTAGATCTCCTCTAGCTAAGCTAATTTTGTTTTGGGGCACTATTTCTTTGTTGGAATGAGCATTAGAGAGAAATGGAGTGGACAAACTTAAATTTGATTGATTTCTTAAATAGTTAAGTATTTATTGAGGTCTTGGGTTCGAACTCCCATATCCTCTCCCTTTTTCTTGTTGGTGAGTGTGTGTGACTATATGTGCGTGTGTGGCATTTCGATTGACATCTATAGGGTATTTCAAATTGATTGTATAAAAAAAAACATATATTTATGAACTTGGCTATAGACTAATATAAAATAATTATAATATGAATATTACTCAAAATAATATACATTCCATAAATATATACTCAATGGTTTAAACATTGTATTTTATATGTTTGATTTATTCAAAACTATACATGTGGTGTAGTAAGAATACAAAGATGATAAATTTAATTTTAAATAACGTTATAATTTACGACACTCTTAGCAAGTATAAGAGAATATGATATATTTCTTTTCAAGTTATTAAGTACGAATTACATGTTTAATGACTTATAAAAAGTGAAAATGATATATATACACACAAAGAGAGAGAGTGTTAAAAACATAGCCCATAAACTATTTTTTTAGTACATAAATGGATTGTTAAAACAAACACATGATAAAATAATGTTTATAAAATAATTCAAAGAGTAAAAATATATTTAACCAAAATTAAGTCTAACTCAATGATCACAAAACAAATATCAAGAACTATAAAAAATATTAGTAGATTGAATAAAGAATAATCATACTTGTTGTGGTCAATGTTCCATTCGCCCACAACATCATTTTGGGGCGCCCTGCCTTAAACAGTTTTCAAAAGTAGTATTCACGTACCACTTGAAAATGAAGTTCCCAAAGCCAACGGGGGTTGGAGAAGTCGCTTGTCGAGTCCTTGATACTTAGAAATGCTACAACATTTTCATTAAGGATAAGAGGATCCCGATACCTTGGCCTTTAGTGCCAATAGCCCCCACATTGAGATTCCAGAGTGCTTAGAGGCGGATCCTACCAAGAGAAGAAGAATGTAGGAGCAGAAGATTGAGCTTGTCGAGGAGTACAAGGTGGTCGAGTTCAAGAAGGGTAACCCAAGAAAAAACCACTCACATCAGATCGGGTACCACCTCGACCCTGCCAAAGAAATGATGTTCATCGAGTTCCTCCGGGAGAAATGTGGATGTCTTCACCTTGAAAGCCTCGGACTTCTCGGGGAATGACCCCGAGGTCATAGTCCACAGGTTTAATGTTTACCCCTCTTTTCGCCTTATTCGACAAAAGCAACGGATATTTTGTGAAGAAATGAACAAGGCTATTGAGGAAGAGGTGAACAAGTTACTTGATGCCGGCTTCATCGTAGAAGTCCTTTACATGGAGGGGTTGTGCAATGTCATAGTCGTCGCCAAGGGCGATGGGAGTGGGAGATGGAGATGGGTCAGTTAGCTTTAATTTTTTTATTTTTTATTTTTTTTGAATTAGCCATGACCTTGCATTTTCTAGAATTTAGTGGCCAAATTGGCCACGGCCTGACCGTGGCTAATGTCCGTGGTCATTAGCCGTGGCCAATCCGTGGTTGAGTAAAGTCGTGGCTAAAATTAGCCACACTACTTTTAGCCACAGAAAAAATCCGTAGCTAATCTTCTGGGCTATCCGTGGCTAAGATTCTGGGCCGTGGATTTTTGCTAAAATCCGTGGCCAAAATTTGTTTCTTCTGGTAGTGAATATTGCATATAAATAATTTTTATTCAGCAGATTTATTTTCTTATTCAACATATTTATAGTTTAATTATAATTATAAAAAAGTAATTTTAAAAGTAAAAAAATATTACTTTTGCATTCCATATAGCTGAAATGATCAATTTATTAATTTGATTATCATGCATCCAATTTATTGCTTGTCCTTAATTTCATTTTATTTAAAGTTAAATTATTACAGTTATTTTATGTTTAATTATTATATAGGTAATAATTAATTGCTATAGATGATGATTAATCTCTATATATGTTTATACGCAACGATTATACAAAAATTAAAGTTATTGCAGGAATTGTCATATTTTACTATATATATTTTTTTGTTGTAATGGCACATTAAATATTTAAGTTAATTTTAATTTTTCTTTAATATTTACAAAATATTTTTTAAACAAACAATTCTTTAAATATATATTATTATTACTATCTAAATTAAGAATTTTTTTATCATTTATTGATAATACTCTTTACACATTTTTATTATTTTTGAAAATTAGTATTTTAAAATATTTCTTATTTTATCAGTCTTTATTATAAAAATTAATATATTTTCACTTTTCTTATTTTCTGGCAGAATTCCACTAAAAAATATATACAGAATAATAATATATATACAATTTTTTATTTTTCAATAGAATTTTTTACCGAAATTCCTCCAAAAAAAAATAAATTAATACTGTTCAAATATATATTTTTATTTTTTTTGGTGGAATTTTTCGTCCAAATTCTACCAATGTGTGTGTATATATATAATATTAATTTTTATGTTTCAGATGATTTTTTCATGAAAATCCTATTGGAAAATGATAAAAAGAATTCATTTTTTTCAAAATTTTCGCTGGGATTTAGCAGAAAAAATTTCGATGGAATTTCCAGCTGTTCAAAGTATTCCTCCAAAAAATGAGATTTTTTTTTTCTTTTTTATGTGTAGCACGGACATCTTACGAATATGAAAAGTTTAATTATGCTTCTCTTACGATTATTCACTCTCTTTACTAAACGTCATTTACATATCAACTTTATTTTATCACTTGTCATATGATTAGTTTATTTGGACAAATTCAATCAAGCTAGAAGTTTCCCGCGTTCTATAAAAACAAAGATAATTATTGATATTTATTTAGGAATACTTTACCCTCTTACAATCTCAAGTCTCAATTGCGTCTGTTATTCCCATGCACTATTAATTTGTGCTTCAATTGTGATATAAAAATATAAAACCTCATAAACGGCTCTGCTTCATCTTAATATTTCCTTCTTTTTGTTTCTTTCTTCTTCCCCAAGTGCATCAAGAATTCAATTTTGAGGAGCGGAGGAAAAAACGTTTTTGACGTATGAAAGATAAATTTGTCATTTCAAAAGGCAAAATATTTGTTTTATACATATATTAGCAGTCAGTGCATGTTGTTCTTGCGATCATAAACTTAGTGTGTGTGTGTATATATATATATATCTATATATTTTAAAGATTACAACAAATGTCTATTGATAAAGTCAGATACTTTTTTTTGAAAAAGATAAAAGTCAGATACTTATGCCTAATATTATTTAGGAGTAAATAATATTTAAATTCTACGTACATAATATAGACACTACATAAGCTAAAAAATAACACGTCCCCATTACGGTTCAAGAAAAAAAAAAAAAATTAACGGCCTACATGATTGAAAGAAATGACGTTATTTTTTTCTGAAATTTTTTTTTGATAAAACAAGACCTATGAGTGAGTGTAATTCCCAATGAATACTGGCTAATATTTTCCTCCTTTTTTTTTCTTTTCCTTTTTCTTTTGTTGATAAGTTGTAATTTTGATTTGGGGGGAAATGGAGAGGAAGTCGAGGGTGTGGAATACATGGGTGGCGGTAAGGGTGTAAATGGATATTAAAAACGGAACGGATATATAGTATCCGAATTCGTATCCGATTAAATTTTTCGATATCCGTATCCAAATCCAATGGATATTCAAAACCTCATATTCGAATTTGAATCCGACGGATATTTTGTGAATTCGGATATATCGGAATTCGTTTAGTATTTTTGAAAATCTGACAAAATTATAGATAACTGAATATCCGTTTCTGCTTACAATTATCCAAATATCCAATTGAATATCTGAATATCCGAATTTATTTATATAAATACAAAAAATCAAATAAAATTTATATAACTTATCTAATTGAAATTTTTGTAAGTATAATATATGTAAAGTTAATATATTTACTTATATTTTTATTTCATTGTAAATTATGCAAATATGAGTCAATTTAATTTTTTTTCTATCTATTTTACTTATAAGAAGACATTAGAATATATACACACATACGCAAACTACTTCGACCACCACCACCACCACCACCACTACTACTGCTATTAATAATAATAATAATAATAATAATAATAATAATAATAATAATAATAATAATAATAATAATTATTATTATTATTTTATTATTTCAATTGTTATTTATCAGATACAAATAACAAATATAATTAAACAACTATATCTGTCGGATACATATTTGGAGTGGATATTAAACGGAGTGGATATGCTATTACCATATCCATATCCTATTTAGTATTTAGATTCTTGAAATCGGATATGGATAATATACTTTATAAACGAATATGGATGCGAATTGGTAAACGAATTTTTGGTTACCTATTTATAGCCCTAGGTGGCGGTATGCACAATCATATATATTACCATTATGTCCTTTCTTTCTTGAATGTAGGGACAAATTAAAGGGTAAAATTGGACATCCAAAAATTGGCATTATATCTATCTAATTATTGAGGACTTTCCAAATTTACCTTCAATTATATAATATTGCATTTATTTTGCAAAAAATGAAAGGGTTAAATTTGTAAAATGATGTAATAATTTCCACTTTAAAAACAAAATAAGATTTCTTTTTATAATAGTATAAAGATATTATTTTGTAAGTATTGGAGGGGTCGGACTGCCTTTCCAACCTCCATGTGCTCTATCTCTTTGAGAGGGAGTATACCTTAACCTTAAAAATTAGCCCATGATGTGAGGATTGGCGAAATCATTATAAACCTCACCAACTTGTTATTTATTCAATGTGGAAGATAGTTAACGTGCCCTCCTTATGCCCAAACTTGAATAGGAAAACAACTTAGAGCATGAAATTAATATAATAGGATGTCCAATTACAACGCAATACCTAATATGCTCTGATAGCATATACAAATATTGGGAGTAGGGAATTAATTCAACCTTAAAAACTAGTTGATGAGGCGAGGACTAATTAGGACATTATAAAGCTCATCACATTTGATTATTTATTCAATATGGGAGATAGATAGCAAATTTTCTTATCATAATGAAATAATATATTTTGCAGAGAAATTGATTAATATCTATACTATCAATACTATTATATAAAGCGACAATACGTTTTAATAACTACTTTTGGTCTGCTATGTTTTTGGTTTGCCAATTTATTTCTTTTTTCTTTATTTTTCTTTACTTTCTGTCTCCTCTTTCCTCATACATGTTCTTTTCATTTTTCTCTCCCCCTTCCTCTCTCCTTCTCTATCCTCTTTTATCTCCCAATATTCCTTAATATTATTATTTTTTAATTACTTTATAATTGTTTTCTTAAATTTTTATTTTAAATTATTTTATTTTTACTTATTACTAATTTTATAAATCTATCAAAAATAATTAAAAATATTTTGATAGTATATATAATACTGAAAGAATTTAATATGTCATAAAATTAAATTATTATTTTTATTATGCATACGCATCTGAATGTGCTAATATTACTAGTCTATATAAAGTATAAAACCTTGAAGTACAAACTGATTAGTCATGAAACAACAGCCAACTCAACACTTAGCAAGCAATTCTTTGGTTGAATACCATGAATACCATACATATTTCTATATCAGCCGTACTACATCTTTATGCACTAAAGGTAACACTTGGTAGCAACAACAATAAGAGGATTTTTCCTTGAGAACGTAATCCCCGCTCTTTCAGCTGCATCCAGTTCTTCTCCATTCGCTCCATCCGGCAATGCCCAATCAAACTTGTGCACGAGATTCGCCACCGTGTGCTCGACGGTAGAGGCTGCGAATCCAAGGCCCGGACAGATTCTTCGTCCAGCACCAAAAGGGATCAACTGGAAATCCGTTCCCCTAAAGTCCACAGATGAATTCAAGAATCTCTCAGGCATAAATTTGTCGGGCTCGTGCCAATAGGCTGAGTCTCGGGCAATGGCCCATGCATTAATCATGACCATCGTCTCCGGTTGAATGTCATATCCCATTAGATTAACATGTTCTCTGGCTGCGTGGGAGTATATCGCAGCCGGAGGGTGGAAACGAAACGCTTCCTTGATCACAGCTTTCAGATAGTGCATCCTCTGCACGTCGTCATCTAATATGTGTTGTTTGCTTTTCATAACCTCTCTTACTTCTTCTTGCAGTTTCTTCATGACTCTGGGGTGCCTTATGAGTTCCGTCATGATCCATCCTAGAATTGTCGCTGAAGTTTCAGTTCCAGCTCCGAAAACATCCTACATGTTTTCATTATAAGATAAAGAACATATATGGAATGAATTATTATTTTATATTAAATTAAAATAAAAGATTTGGATTGAACAAGAAATGGAGAGAAGACGGGAGATATGCATGAACAGAGGCCAAAACCATGAAAAATAGTTAAAATTAAATAATGAACATATATGGAATAGATCATTATATTATGTTAAACTAAAATAAAAGATTTTGATTGGAGAAGAGTTCGAGAGAAGACAGGAGATAGGATCAATGAATAGAAGCAAGGGGTACTGGTAGGGGCAATCGTCCTCCTCAAGTCTGTAAAAATTTATATTTATACATACATTCACACTCAAATTCAGTCTTTTAAAATGAGGAAAAATAATTAAACTTGGATAAAGAACATATATGGAATAAATTATTATAATATGTCAATCTAAAAATAGAAGATTTAGGTTGAAGAAGAAATCGAGAGAAGACGGGAGATATGCATGAATAAAGGAAAGGGGTGCTAGTGGGGATAACAGTCCTCCTCAAGTTCGTAAAAAGTTGCATCTATATGTGCTTTTGTTAAAACTCAAATTTTGTCCCATAAAACGATGAAAAATAATTAAAATTTCTGGCTCCATCTTGAAGGTATGCCTTACCACGAGTACGCCTTTAATAGTTAACAAGTCAATGGAGACGCCAGGAGTGTTACCCTTGTATATCCCTAGCAAAATATCTATAAAGTTTTCATTTTTCGAACTCTCCGAAGCCTTGTTCAAGTGATCCAAGATGACCGCATCCAGGATCTCATCCAACTTCTTCGCGCCCCGGTCGAGTGCAGCATTGTAACCATTTAACCAATTGATCCAACTAAGCCATGGAATGAGTTCCCCCAGTGTGAAATTGAACAAATATCTCGCACCTTCATCCACAATATCGAGAAACTTCTTTCCGTGCTCTGTTACGCTGTGCTTTTTCCCGAAAGCTGCGCGACAAATAAAATCATTTGCCAAGGAAGCAAACATGTTGGTCAAGTTGACAGGCGATGAGGCCAAGCAAGAGGTCCTGATATTTTCCACCAGGAGAGCTATTTCTTCATCCCTGGTGGAGTTGAATGATTTCACCCTCGTGCTACTCAGCATCTGGTGGACAAATATGCTTCTCAACTTCCGCCATTGGTCACCGTAAGGGGAAAAAAGCACATCATTCAGGCCATAGAAAATCTTTTCAGGACTAGTTAGTACATTAGGCCTGTCCGCGAAGGAGAGATCATGAGTTTTCATGATCTCCTTGGCAGCCTCTGCGGACGAAACTACCAGTGCTTGTTTTGAGCCGAGTTGAAGGAGCATGAGGGGGCCGTGTTTCTTGGATAATTCCCAGAGCGAGCGGTGGGGCAACTCGCCGAGTTGATGAAGGTTTCCTATGATGGGGAGCCTTGGTGGGGAGGGTGGTGAGTTCTTGCTGCTGCTTGAGGTCAGCTTTCTAGTAAAATACCACGTACAGTATATTATAACTGTAAGAGTGAAGAACAAAATTGCACAAAACTGATGAGTTTCTTCCATTGGGTAATGGAAATTATTTAACTGTACTTGGAAAAATGGTTGCCCCGATGAAGGCTAGAATTTGGCATGTGAGGATGTTATATGAGGTTTGCGCTCCTGTTTTGTGATGTGATCTAGCAACTTTTATAGATAGAAATGCAAGCTATGAGGCGGAACTAGAGTTTTTTTGTTTTGACGAGAGGTTGGTGAGATCAAATTTTTCTGAAAAAAAAAAAAAAATCAGTCTACCCTCTTAAATTAGTATACTCTCGGAAAAATACAAACTTACCACCCTTCGTACTATACAAAGAAATAATTATATGAATGAATTAATTTACCTTTAAAATATAAAAATAGAAATCAAATTAGTTTTGGTATTGGTTGCCAGGGACAAAAATTAATTTATTTTAATTTTTAACTACTAGCTAGGACACTGGTGCGCTGGCCTAATGAAGGTTAATTCCAGTACAAACAATTAATTCTATTTATTCTATCTACTAATTATGGACGGTAACTAGTGTAAAAATGTGATCTGAGATAGGTACAAATTGCATTCAATACTTTTGACCTTGCTATAATTAATCGTATTCAACAACAGCAAACGGCTAATAACAACTTATCTTACGTGAAAGCTATAAAATTTATGCCAACATTAATATAATTTGATTATAAAGAAGTTACATTAATGTATATAATATGTTGATTGATTTTATTAATTTGTTTAGTATTTCTTTATTAAGCTTCTTCATCTTATTGATATATATAGTTCATTATATATTTTTCGTATCCAATATATATATATATGTATATATATGTGTGTGTGTTTAGAAAACAACAGTTATATATATTTTGTTACTCAATTATTTATATCACAAGCTCTTAGTACTACTACTTTGAACCTAAGCCTAATAGTGCTTGATCTATTTAGGGTGATTGCGGTTCGATTTCAAAATTTTTTCGAAATATTTAAAATTGAATTGTCATATACGGTTTTTTTTAAAAATATATTTCTAATTGTGGTTTTTTAAGATAAAATCAAAAGTGCGGTTTAATTAAAGCGGTTCGAGTCGGTTTGGTGCGGTTTGGCGGTTCTAAACAAGAAAATAAAATTAGACAAAATTAAGAAAAATACCATCTTCTAATATTAGTAAAATATTTGAATTAATATTAAAAAGTCAACACATGAAAATAATACTTTTATAAATAAAAAGTGGGGACTTCTAATAAAAGGTAGCTTTGTACTACTTAGCATTATGTATGATCTTAATTAATTGCCACATGTATGTAAATTTCACTTCAAGAAGTTTATATATTCTATTTTAACCTATAACCTGCTTAGTAATTTATAAATATTTATTTTGAATTATCAAAAATATGATATTTATCTTTTTTCAACCTCCTCAATTTAAGGTATTAATGAAGAGAGAATCCTAATAAAGTTGGAAATTAAGTTAATAATTTTCTTTCG
Organism: Petrea volubilis; assembly: GCA_026212405.1. Lineage (NCBI taxonomy): Eukaryota > Viridiplantae > Streptophyta > Magnoliopsida > Lamiales > Verbenaceae > Petrea > Petrea volubilis. The sequence goes on from CM047871.1 coordinate 27,004,568, forward strand.
TTTCTCTCTCTCTCTCTCTCTCTCTCTCTCTATATATATATATATATATATGCATGCCAAATAGATTATATTAGGAAGAAATCTGTAAATAAATAGAGCATGAAATTAAATAATATTAAATATCTTATGTTAATGATTTTATTTTATAAATTAAAAATTGAAAGATGGTCTTTTATATTAATATGAATTAATAGTTATCATTATAAAATATTTCTATACTTACTTAAATAAATTAAGTAATTAATATACAATTTTTGTTTAATTATTTAAAATACAACAATTTAAAAAAAACTATTACAAGTCATTTCATTATATTCTGAAAAAAATAGTTTTTACTCATTTTTCTATTCTTGTTTGTTTGTTAATATCATTCTATTATATATTGACGTTGTTGAATTCACAATTCACTTTAACAATACTTCAATTTAAGAAAAAAAAATATATATATTTTCAATTATTAGTAATAAATATGCACATAAAATTAAAATCATTTTGTTAAATGATGTATTGATTTGAAGACATAACATAATTATTAGTTAATATGAATTATATTCAAGTGGCAAAATTAAGGTGATTAAGATCATATCAAGAATGATATTGATAGAATGAACAACGATAATTTTTTTAATTATATATAATTAATCAGTGATTCAAATTGATTTTCTATGCTATTATCATATTAAACAAATTATTGTTGATAATAAGATTACAATATTTATGCACTTAATTATTTATTAAATGAAAAGGCCTCATAAGTTATTTTCCTAAAAAATATTATTATTAATCCTATATTGATAAATATTTCAAAAAGTTATTTGACAAAGAACATGCAGAGATTAATAGAATTGTGTACATTTTTTGTGTGCGATTAACAATATAAGTCAAATATTATACAAATTATTGATTTGTGGGAGTTATGGAGTTTTAATTATAATTTTATCGAATTGATATAAATTAACAAATGATAATACTGATGTGGGATATTGAGCGAAAATAAAATTAAGAAGATACATAAGTAGTATTAAAGTTAAAATAAGAGATGGATATATCATTTTAAGCATCAATTTGATTTTGATTTTAAAATACATTTTAAGCATCAACTTGACCTCTTAAGAAGCAATCAAATTTTACTTGATCTTTTTAATAAAAAATACATTTCATGAAACTTAATAACACATTACAATAAGGAATTTGTTGAAAATAATATAAATTATAATATTTGTTATCAAAATTTGCATATTAAAATGCATTTATATGTTATTGTGTTTGTTGATAAATTAAATGTTAAAATATATTTAATAAAAATGGCAAAATTGTAAAATTGGTCCTTTAACTTTACCCATTTGGGATTTTTAGTCCTCTAACTTTTGATTTTGCAAAAATACCCCGTATCTTGTGGTCGTCTGGCAATTTTAATCCTAGGCAACCTGGATTTTTCTATTTCCGATTTAAGGTATAACATGCACTAGACCACATGTATAACTTGCACTACAAGAAAACGCTCAATTTTTGGCGGAATAAATTAAAAATAAATAAAATTAATATTTTTTAAATTTTTCGGCGGATTTTCTGCGGAAAATTCGGCCGAAAAATTTAAAAAATTAAAAATAAATAAAAAATAATATTTTTTAAATTTTTCGGCGGAATTAATATAAATTACAATATTTGTTATCAAAATTCGCACATTAAAATACATTTCTATGTTAATGTGTTTGTTGATAAATTAAATGTTAAAATATATTTAATAAAAATTAGTAAAAGGAAAAGTTAAATGATGAATGTTGATTGCTTGCTTGATTGGATATGATAAATTTAGTTTAATGGACCTTACATATTGGGAAATTAGTACATTGCACCCTCTAAATACATTTGACTGGCATTATGCACCCTAAAATTCAAATTTTGGCATTTTGTACCTTTGAAAATATATTAGTTTGACACTTTGCATCCTCCACCTATTCCCATAAAACGTTTCCACTGGAAATAATATCGGGCCAAAATTAAAAAATTTCTAAAATTCAGAAGGTAATTTGAAAATCAAAAGATAATCTTATAACTTGAAAACTTGGCCTAGATATTACCAATAATTGCCTTAAATTTAGTACTCTCACTAGTAAAAGATTGATTCAATTTGGCAAGGCCATGTTATGAAGAAGTCGATGTTCAATTTGTTACTTTATTTATTTAATTTTATATAAAATATGAAATTTGCCCTTTTAATTTTGGTCGAAATATTATTTTCAATGAAAAATTTCAATGGGAATGGATGGAGGGTGCAAAGTGCTAAGCTAATGTATTTTTGATGGTGCAACATGCCAAAATTTTAATTTTAGGATGCATAGTGCCAATTAAGTATGTTTAGAGGGTGCAATGTGCCAATTGCCGTTACATGCATATGTAATTAAAATTAGAGCTTGGAGGTAAACTATAAGTAGCAAGTCATGATAACCTGCATTATAAGTTACAGGTAAGTGTAACTTGTAAAACAGGTAATAGGTACTCTAATAAAATGAGAATACCTAATGTTAAACTTTTTTTATCCTACCTAATAATAAATAAACCCATAAAAAGTATAAAGATTATAGAATCCATAAAACTAATAGATATAATGCAACTTTGCCTGCTAAAATCAAACTCAAAAAATAATATTGATTTAGCTATACAACTTCTTAAAATTTTAGCTAATATGACATACTAAATGTGTTAGTCCATGCATAATTTAATATTGAATGGTTAAATGTATTTAAAATGTTAATGATTAAATCATAACTAATGAAATTTGAAATAATTGGAAAAGTAATTAGTGAATTTATCTTATTTGTTGAAGAGTTTAAGTTAAATAAAAAGATAACATGTGAACGGTTTAGTTCGGTGCAATTTGAGGAGAACCTGAGAACCAAACAGATTTTGCAATGTGATTTTGAACTTATTGTTTGCTACAATTTTTTTGAAAAATTTACAAAAGCAGGGCGGTTCGAAGCGATGTGGGCTATTTGGGTGGTTTTTAGAAAATTATGCTTACCCATACTTCTATTAATCAACACTTCTAGTCTCTTTTACAATAAGGTCTACACCTTTATGGAAGATTTTAAATACACCGGATGTTAAAATATTGAATAGTGAGATTAAGCTTCTATATATAAGTTTGCCTCTTAATGTGATTTATTATTTCTTTTTTTTTTTTCAGGTAAATATGCACTTTATTAATTAACAACTGTCTACAGTTACAAGATGGGCTGCAGTCACAAGAATATTCGCCAACCCCTCCGTATTAGAATGAGCATTCCTAACAAGCCAATGAGCTAGTCTATTACAAATATATCCAGTGTGAAGAATACAAACTGACTCCAAATAAGACAATAACAGTCCTGTACATGATATAATATGACCAGTAGACCACAAATCCTCGTTTTTACTTTTCAATTTCTTTACTAATGCGGAGCTTTCTCCCTTCAACCAAACCATGCACCATCCCAAGCTTCTTGCAAAGTCCACCGCCTCATAAGCTGCGAGAGATTCAACATGTATTGGGTCCAAAATGTCGTCCCATCTGTGCATGCGCCATCCAAGACACTGTCCTCCATGATCACGAGCTACTATTCCCATCCCTGCCTCCTCGGATCCAGAGAAAATTGCCTCATCAAAATTTAATTTAATGGCATCTTCCCGGAGGATGCCAACTCCTATTAGGACTCGGAATCGATGGAGGTGACTGAGGTTTCCTTGAATCATAAAACGTCTGTTGAAAATTGTGCGCAAACCAAGCCATCTCAGTTGGATGCGGTTGAATGCCTTCGTACGTGAATCCGGCGGTTTCTACCGTGCCAAATGGCCAAGCCATGATCAAAAAACTTGCACTATTGTTGTTGGTCCAGTCCTTCAAAAACCCGACTCATGCATCCATTGCAGAGGGTCAAGTTGAGTGTGAGATATAATATGCTAGGGTAAGGAGGATAATGCCCAAACCTAGCTCGCGCCGCATCACAGAACACCAAAGCGTGAAACACATCTTCAGGGCTAGCATTACAAGCAGATCCGATTTCGCAATTCTTACACTTCCTTCTGTATAATTTTTTTTTTCCAGTTGATAAAATATCTCTACTCATTAGCCATACAAAAACACGAATTTTAGGAGATACTTGGGCATTCCATGATTTCTTCCAAAATGTGTTCCTAGTTAGAGTAGTGCCCAGCTAGTCAATATATTTTAACTTGTTAATTACTCTTTGTATCAAACGGTCTATTTAATTAAATAATATATTGAAGGTTTTATACTTTTTAGCCATCTTCATTGCATAACATTAGTAATATTATTTATGTATGTGGTTGAATCTTCACGATTACATTTAAGCTATAGGACTTGGCTTCGCATAGAGATGTAAGTTTTGAAACAAGTCCCTAAGGTATGATCAAAATTACTCCAAATTTTTGAGTGTAATTGAGACCGGGGTATCGACTTGACTCAATAAAAGATTTGCATTTATGAAGTATCTCAAATGAAAGGATGTCTTGTTTTATGGACATCGAGTGTAGTAAGACTCATACACATAAATGGGTGCTCATTAGGAAATGAGTTTACTGAGGATCTCACATGGAAACTCCTAAATGGGAATAAAAGAATTAGGAATATTTCCAAGCTTATAACGTGCTTTAATTAGTACTTAAATTTGAGATTTCATAATAGTCTTGTATATGGGCATTTATACTTTGATATAGGTGTCGGCTCCACGGTGAGTCTTCGTACTCCTATGTTAGGTATAGGTATCCCATATATGGGCACTTGATAAAGTCAATAAAGGATTCGTTGCTCGCCTAGTAGAGTGAGTGAGTATTCGGGTTAATTTCGTTTTTAGTCCTTGACCTTTGACCCTTCGCCAAGTTTGGTCCTTCACGTTTTGACATTTTCAATTTTGGTCCCTAACCTTACAATCCGTTATTCAATTTCGTCCTTCCGTTAGTTTTTTCGTAAAAAAACCCTAATTTTATTTACAATTTGCCCCCTTAATTAAAAATAGAAAAATACTAAAAGCCCTCCACATAAAAAAAAAGAGCTAAAAACCCCCTTTTCAAATATTACTCACAACAAAATAAATTTTGTAAGTGATGAGAATCAAACTTAGGTTGATGAGAAGAAAAAATTATCCGTATATTGAAAAAAAAAAAAATTAAGTACCGTTTCACATACTTATAAATAAATAAATTTTTTAATATATACAAACAAAAATTAATTTTTTCCCTTTATATTAAAAAATAATTTATTTTATTATTTTATTGATAAATTAAAAAATTGACCCGCGAGTATTCTATATATTCTATTGTAATTAATTAGCCCGTTTAAATCCTTGCGCAAGGTGGAGGACAATGATTAGAAATAGAAGTTTTCTAAATCAATTGTCATAATGAATAACTTGCAAAGAATTATGAGAATTGAGATTAATAGGGTTTTCCAAATCCTATGTCCTAAACCTCAATCGGAAAACTAGACACGAAGGGATTGTATTTGCACAGTAAGTCATAAGTAGAAAGGTTCATGCTAATACTTCACATTTTGACTAGGTATTCGTGAGCTTGCTGCAAGACATCACCATGATGGATGTGGACCATTAATTTGAAAGGGTTCCAATAAAATGGTGATTAATTAAAAGAGTTTAATTAATCATACATAATTTTATTATCTAAAATATTATTTTGAATGCAAGTATGTACTAATCGATTGGTGAACCTAAGAGATCAAACACAATAGCTGACCAAGCACCTAAGTATATGAATTGATTAATATTGATTAATCGAATTGAATTGAGAGCTATTCAATTGACCAATCTCATTAAAGTGGTGGATATGAATCAATTTGGGAAATTGATTAAGAATCAATTGATGAAATTAATTTATTAATTGAAATAGGATTCAATTTAGGATTAAATTGAAATTGGATTTTAATTTAAGAACTAAATTGAAATAAGTTTTTAATTAAGGACCAAATTGAAATATGATTTTAATTTGAGGATTAAATTGAAATTAGAATTAAATTAATTTAATATCTTTTAATTTAGTTCTAAAAATTTTAATTTGACTATAAGATTGTAAGATAAGTCTTATAGTTAAAAAATGAATTCTAAAATTAATGAATATCAAGAAGGAGAATAAACAATTAATTGAAGGAGACAAAGGAGGAGCCCAATTTGAATTCCAATTGTGCATTGGGCTTGGCCACAAGAGGGTCATAAATACCCCATGACCAAGGCCCTTCAAAAAACGTAAGAAAAAGAGAAGGAAAAGAAAAAGGGTTTTCTTTGTTTTATTTTCCCCCAAAGTCATAATTTGACTTCTTATTTCATTGTTTTGGTTTATTATTTAATTAATAAATAATAAATCAAAACAAGTTAAAAGTATCCATCCTCTTTATAGCCTTATATATTAAAGAGTTAGTATAGAAATTCATATACAATATGGTTTAAAATCAAATATTGCATATAATTTAAACCCATGGTGCGGTTAACGTATGGATTCACTTGGAGGAAAATAATTGAATTCCTACGAAAGTGCAAACCATTCGTAACAATTCGGAAAAGTGAATCGCGTATTTGAATATACTCTTTTCTTTACGATGGGCAACTACAACAGTAATATTATCGACAAAATTTAAAAGTGATAATATAAAAGTTGTCACTAATGATTGTATTAAGTGACAATATCTTCTATCTTGTCACTAATTAAATCTTTATGATGACAATAGTTTTTATGTTGTCACAATAATATCACTTGATGGTGATTAGAATTAATGTTTTAATTGTCATCATTAACAATTAATGACATATATATAGTGACAATTTGGTAATAACAAAAATTGCTCTTAGAATTTTATGACAAGATTCTATTATCACTAAAGTTATCACAATAGGTATGTCACTAATTGTTAATTTTACACTATGTTATCACTTTTTTATACTATGTTGTCACTATTAACATTATGCAAGCTATGTTTTGTGACAACATAAATTTATTGTCACTAAATGTATATAATTATTGACAACTTTTTTACTATCACTTCTTATATTGTCACAAATTTACTCATTTTCTTGTAGTGAGCTAGAGGTAATTAGATTACTCAATTTATTTAATCGATTTGGTTATTTAATTCGCATAATAGACCCACATCACGATAGTCACGAGATGATAGAATTTGTATATAGTATGTTATATGTTTTAAATAAAATTTTTGATATTCCGTTGTGCCTATGTCCCGGTACCTATCTGAAACTAACCGTCCCAAATCCCAATTGACAAGGAGGTCCCTTGTTGAACGAGTGGCATGCTAAGGTGGTAAGCACTTTTTATGGAAAATCTGCCATATTGAGTGAAGTGCCAAATCAAGCGGTTGGGGCTAGGGTCCCGGGGTAACGGGATTTTAGAATTAACCTAACATCTTCTTCCCAAAAGGTAGTCACAAGCTCTTTATTGCAGCTGTTGTTCTCGAGTTTAATAAGTTGTTCAACCCATTGTACCAGCTCATTATCCTTTCTCGGATCGGTTTGAACAAGGTCGGTCTGTCAAGCCACCTATCATCCCAAATTCTCACATTCCTCCTTATCCCAGTACATCATCTAGACCCCGCCATAATGATCCGTCATTACTCCCCACATACTCCTCCACACGAAAGAAGGTTTGAAACGCAAGCGAACATTTAAAAAATCACTGTGCAGAAAGTATCCTAGTTTAGACACCAATCTTTAAAGAGGTTCTCTAAAATGAAGAGCCCTATTCACTAATTTTGTTGGACAATCAATAGATGTCCTAATTCAAGTATCCTAAAATCTACTCTTTTTTTGGGTGCTTGTTATATCCTGTACTTTTTGACACTACCACATTAATATGTATTTAATGGTGTGTTGTACTTGTTCTGCTGTACTGAAATGCCATATGTATTCTTTTTCTCTTATCCTATCTTGTGTTCGTGACCAGAGTATGCATTTTTCCTATAAGTTGTCATCATTGTAACACAGAGTTGATACAACATCCCCACAGGCCAAAATTTATACTGGGGAAAAATTCTAGCCTGAATTTTGATCAGGGCATGCAAGAGCTTTTTTGGGAATATTTCACCAATATTATCCCATGGACGAATTCAATTGTATGGTTCACTCTTCCAGTTTTATTTTGCTTGGTATTTGACTAGAAATCTTAACTCGGGGGCAACAAGAACTTACTCCCCTCCCCACCAAGCAGTGGCGGATCTTGACCAAAATAATTGAGGGGGCCAAGTTCATGGGTGCACACTTGGACGATTAGAGTTGGACTTTAAATTGTAATGACTTTTTAAGTTGTTAACTTGAACTCAATTACACTTAGAGTGTATTTGGTTAAGCTTATAAATTCTTAAAAACATTTTATAAGATATCACAGTGTGGCAAAATTTATCGTGAAGGAGCTTATAAACTAACAAAACACGGAGTTGTCAATTTATTTTTAAAATCTTAACAATTTTCTTTGTTTTTAACTAAATAAATTACAAAATTATCATTATTAACATCTTATACATTGCACCAATTTTATTAATCCAAGCATTTTAATAGTTTATTTTTAAAATAAAATCGAATATCTTAGAAGATGTAAACTTGTAAGTTTAAATTTTCCTAGGGTTTCCTATGGAGTTTTGCTAGCCGTCTCTAGGGTTTTCCTGCTTCTAGCTATACTTGTTTCCTTCTTGGATCTTTGAATCATATTGTAGTGATTACGCTTTCTGCGGAATGTGCGGAGACTTTACTTCCACCTACTGATTGGTGTTGCAGTACCATGGCAAGAGAGTTGGAAACATTATGGCAAAAGTTTTCGCTTAGTAAAGAAGAAAGTTCTATTATGGATCTCACTGGAAGCAAACCTAATAGCCGGCCTTAGTATCGCAAGTGTGTGGTTGGGAGGCTCATTTAAAATAAACCGTTGAATTTGAAGGCATTGTCCAATGCGTTCTCGAGTGCGTGGAAAATAATGCGGGGCCTGAAGCTTTCCGATGCCGGGGATGGGCTTTTCATGTGCAAATTTGCACATGCTAAGGATATGGAGGGAGTGTAAATTTTAATTTACAAGTATTTTTTATTTTTACTTACTTTATTTATTAACTTAAATTAATTGAAATTTATATAATATCTTTTTATATAAAAAAATAAATATATATCATATGTGCATATTTTTTAAAATTCTAAAGGGCTCTCTAGCACTTTTTTTTTTTTGGAGGATTTTCGGTCAATCTATTTTATAGGGAGCAAAATGCATATAATCTGTTAAAACATGTGAACCCCACATGATAAATTCGTTAGTTTCTAATGGAAAAGATAACAGAAAGATCAGATTGGGTAAAGAAAAAAACAAAATGTGAGGAAGCACATGTGATAGTGAGTATATGTGAAGGACCAAAATTGAATTAGTGGTGAATGTGAGGGATAAAAAATGAAAATTTCCAAACTGCTTGTATTTGATATGGCGAGAAAATATTGTTGTAGAAGAAAGTTGGATTTTTATATTTTGTGGGTTGTTCCACCGAGGATTTTTTTTAATCTTAATATTCTTATCCATCTTTGTAATATGTTTCTGTTTCCCTATTTTTTGAGTGTATTGTTTTTAGGGGTGTGTATGCAGCCAATTCGATATGAGCCATATTGAAAATTCAGTATACTCAAATTTCGATACACCAAAATATGTACCGTTCGCAATGTGTTGAATTTTTTTTTCAATATGATTTGATTTTGTAATGCCCAATGAAGAAAGCTTTAACATATAATTGAAATGCCCATCAATATTTAATACAACTCCAACATAAAGTTTTCAAGACACTACAAGAAAATACTGTTTTTTGGCCAGATTTTCGGCGGATTTTCGGCCAAAAATATTATTTTCGGCGGATTGCGTTTGCCGAAAAATCCTTCGTCGGTATTTAATTTTTGGCGGAAATATTTAGTGATTAAAAAAAATAAATAATAATTATTTTCGGCGGAATTTTGGTCGAAATTCCGCCGAAAATAAATAATATTTATAAAAAAAAATAATTATTTTTGGCGGAATTTCGGCCAAAATTCCCCCGAAATTAATTTTTTTTTTTTTAAAAAAAATTATTATTTCTGCCCCAAAATTATTAATAAATATTATTTTTGAAATAAAATATTGTCTCGTCCCTAAAATTATATTTTGTTACAAATATTCAAATAAATTATATTTTTCTTCATTTTTATAAGCATAATTATAAAAAATATATTTGAAATATTATAATAATATCATAATTTGATTTTTACAAGTAAATAACATATCAAATATATTAAAACCTACATATAGATTCATAAACCACACACAATTTATCCAAATACATAAAAAAAACATAATCAGTCGAATATTTTTAGTGATACATAAATTATGAAATTATTTTGTAGCCAAGTTCATACTAATCACAGTCTTCCTTATCAGACTCGTCTTCATCATCGGCGACATGCTGAGCCGGCAGAGGGGCATAAGTCGGTTGCTGTGAGCCGCTTGCATTGTTCTGCGAAATCATCGATATCACCTGATGCATCATTTCCATGATTTGTGAGTTCTGTTGAGTAAGGTGATCGACCCAATTCTCTAACCGCAACACCGCCGAGTCAGATTGACTCGACGAACTACCGAGTGAAGAAAACTATAGTGACGAGGTGTCGATGTGGTTTGATAATTTTGCCTGTACTTTCGGCCCTTCTTGGTAGGCTCCCCAGCAGCCTGATCAAACAACTCGTTCATGCTTTCGTGAGTTGAGGGATCAGATAAGTCAGCGTCCTGCATATCCGGACGATTCTGAACCAAATTTTGAAAATTATCCTGCAATTGTAATTGGTCAATGTTAGCAATTTAAACCAAAAAATTAATTACGTTAAACAAATCTAACTTACATGAACTTGTTGTGGTGCCGGGTGAACCCATGTGCCTGCTTTTTTATCCGGCCCCTTATCTTTTTCCTCGTGTAACAATCTTGAAGGACCTCACTTTTAAGAGCAGGCCTCTTTAACTTCCCCTCATAAGAAGAAGATCAAATTAAAAGAAAAAATAAAATCTTTTATTATACGTTAAATAACTAATACGAAAAGGTACCTACCAAGTCCATCCAACGCTCATATATCGACTTGCTCCCACCGGCATACAACGAACCTCTACCAATGTTCCTATTTATCCTGTTCTGCTCACTCTTCTTTTTCCATTTAGGCGTGCCCCAATACGCGGTGAGCGCTTGAAATATTGGTTCGGGGAGCCAAAGTAGTCGACCTTCTCCAATCGCAATCATTTTTCTAATATTGCGATACATGTCAACCATTTTTTTGGCCGCACGATTGTCAAAAGCTATCTTCATATACCCTGTCTCCTCCGGCTTAAAACAAACATATTTCTAACAAAAACAAATAATACTTTATCACTCACATATGTTAAAAATTAATGAAATACTCAAATATACATGAAATATACGCATCCTTCAAAATTAATGCTTATACAATATTAATTAAATTACCTGCCATTCACCAAACCATTGCAACTGAACATTTTCAGGAACCTTGCCATAAGTGAAGTATGGTCTGTCCATTTGGCTCTTTATGACATTCCCAATGTGCACACCACCACTTTTGCCAGGATAAAAACTACATGGGAGTTCAAAATTTATTGTTAAACATGTACGACTTATTTTCATTTCTATTTGTTGTACTACATATGTAAATTTTAAAATTAACTAACCGATTCGGTCCAATTGGTGTCACCTTAATCTTACTATTTGGTGCAGGTGGAGGTGTAGGCATCGCATACGTGTCTTGAATTCCTTTGATCTCGGCCTGAGTAAACTCGTCATCCTCAGGCTGTGGTTGCTGCTGTGGTAGCGGCGGGCTAGGAATATGCGATGTAACAGCAGGACTATGCCCACTAGGTATTGAAGGAGTTGGCATAAACTGCATCGGAATGTCTGGCGGTGGACTATGGCCTATGCGAGTGGAATGGTAAGAAGGGGAAGAGCTCGAAAGGGACACTGGGGAGGTACCTCGATGGGATGAAGAAAAACCCGGATTAGATGCCGGCCTATCAGTTGATCTACCATATGAAATCTTATTTTTCCCACGCCGCATCTATATCCAACGGAAGTTATACAAAAATAAAGAAATATAAATTTTTCGTATCAAATAAGGTATAATACAATTTTATGTCGATATAAATAAATGACGCATATAACCAATTAAGGTCAATAACGTATTTTAACTAGCTTCAGTCACAATGAAATTAGTCACGCACATATATTAATGAAATATATATAACTTTTTATTTTACCATGCAACATAATTTAAACATCACTGGCTTCAGCTTCATCACTATCAACCTCTTCAGTATCGTCATCTTCTTCGTCAGTATGTATAACCTGATTAAGCTCCCCTTCATCAACCGGAATTAATGTCATATTTTGATCATACATTGAGCCTAAAACGTCATCAGTAGTGATGTTTTGCACATTTGCGCCATCGTCATTTTGGTAAGCGACTTCCAACGCGTGTTCAACATCAACGCGGTTTGTCGCTTTACTTTTAATGACAGCAAGCCATCGCATTTTCTCTTTAATTTTTCCGGGATACTTAACAAAGTATACCTGTCGGGCTTGTTGTGCGATTATGAAAGGATCGTATTTTTTGTACCTACCTGATTGTTTTACTTCAACAATTTCGCATTCTGGATGTACTATACGAGTTCCTTTTCGAGGTGTGGGATCGAACCACTCACATTTGAATAAGACAACCCTTTTTATTGGCTCACCAGTGTATTCCAACTCTACTATTTCATTCAAAATTTCGTAGTAATCATCCTCAACGGCAACATCCTCATAACTGCCTTTCACCCAAAATCCCGCAATTCGTCGTCTTTTTTCCTAGACACCACGATGAAGTGTGAAGCTTGAAACCATTGACAAAGTATGTATGATATGTTTTCATTTTCCTATTAGGACCCTATGCCAATTGATTTAAGAAAAGATTCGTAATCCCATTTCCTGAATTATGAACCTGTACGATAAATAATCATTTGCAATGTTTAATCGTAGGTTAAACTTCATAATTAACAAAAATATGTGAATTTGTGTACTTACGTATGACTTAAACCACTCATCAAATTCCGATTCAAGACGGTCACTAGCTTCAGCATCACCAATTCGGAAGTATGATAAACAATAACTGCAATTGTTTATGTAGTTAGTTACAGAAGGTTAAAACATACTTCCGTACAAAACACATATTTTTCATACTTACTTAATGTAAGGTTTAACTTCTTTGCAATTTAAAAGAATGTGGTGTCTCGCAGCTCTGTATTCTGCATCATGTTCGAAATATCGTTCTACACATTTTCCTTGTAAACGACCGACTTGATTAAAAACTGACAATGTAGGTAGAATAGATTCATCTACCCCACCGTCGTCGTTCCTTCTGACTCTATTTCTTAATGTACGAACGTGTGATTTAAAGTAGAACGAACAAAAATGAGTTGTTTCACGCCGCAAATATGCCTCACATATAGAACCCTCAACTTGGGTTTTTTGCTTGACTGTTTTTTTAATTTTGCCTAGATACCTGTTTGAAAGTAAAAAATAACATCAATTTTCGGGAATTTTCATTAACTTATAATTACAAAAAACGCAATGAAATTTCTTGATGTTATTCAATTGCCTCTCGAATGGGTACATCCAATGAAATTGGATCGGACCTCCATTTCTTGCTTCATCGATCAAATGAATTGGCAAATGCTCCATCACGTCGAAAAATGCAGGTGGAAAAATGCGTTCCAATTTACATATAATCCCAGAAATATTTTCTTCCATCTTGTCCAAATTGGCATGTCTTAATGTGGTAGAACATAAGTCTTTGAAAAACTTACGTAGTTCAGCAAGTGGTTTCCAAACCTCATCAGGTAGCTCTTTAAAGGCAATGGGCAACAACTATTCCATAAAAATGTGACAATCGTGACTTTTCATGCCATGCAATTTCACTTGATGTGAGTCAATACAACAACTCAAGTTGGAGGAATAACCATCCGACATTCAAAATTTTTTGATCCACTCACAAATCAGCCGTTTTTGTTCAAGAGTAAATGTGTACTTTGCCTTCGATTTTCCCCACTGTCCATTAGGCTTTAAGACCAATTGTAGCTCAGGTCGCCTACACATATCTTGCATATCTAGCCTTGCATTTGCATTATCTTTAGTCTTGCCTTGTATATCCATTACAGTGTTAAAAATATTGTCAAACACATTTTTCTTAATATGCATTACATCTAAATTATGTCGTATCAATAGATGCTTCCAGTAAGGTAAATCCCAAAAAATACTTTTTTTGTCCAGTTATGTTCAACGCCGTAGCCAGCTGGTTTCCGCATAAATGGTTGTTCTATTATTTTCAGCAACCACTGAACATCATTCCACACCAAATCTCCAATAGGCATCAGAGGAGGAGGATCCCTCTCGACTAGATTTTTTTTAAAGTTAATCTTGTTTCTTCTGTATTGGTGATTTATGTCTAGAAATCTTCGATGACAATTAAACCATGAATTCTTTCGTCCATACTTCAACGTAAATGCTTCGCTGTACCCCATACAATACGGACAAGCTAGTTTACCTGCTGTCATCCATCCCGACATCATTCCATAAATCAAAAAGTCATTAATAGTCCACATTAATGCAGCACGCATAATAAAATTCTGTTTTGCATGTACATCATACGTGGACACGCCATTTTCCCACAATACCTTCAACTCTTCAATCAGTGGCTGCAAATATACATCAATTTTTACTTTCGGATTTTTAGGACCACGAATTATGCATGTCAGAAATATGTATGGAATTGTCATACACATTTCAGGAGGCAAATTATATGCCGTCACGATTACTGGCCAACAAGAGTACGACGCCGCAGATTGGGAATACGACGTGAAACCATCAGCACACAAAGCAAGCCGCACATTTCTAGGATCACTAGCAAAATCAGGATATACTGCGTCAAAATTCTTCCAAGCATTCCCGTCTGCTGGGTGACACATAACACCATCAGGTCGCCAATGCTGTGCATGCCATCTCATGTGAGGTGCTGAGGCCAAAGATGCGTACAGATGCTTCAATCGTGGAATAAGAGGCAAATAATGCATCCTCTTTTGAGGGACTTGGTTTTGCACGCACACGCCCCCCGCTATCACGATATCTTGGCGCACACAAAATGTACAATTCAATGCATCTGCAGTATCTTTGTAGTATAACATGCAGCCAATTATGCAACAATCTATTTTCTTATTAGTCAAACCCAACTTTTTGACTAATTTTTGTGCCTCGTAAAAGTTTGTTGGCATTTTATGCCCAGCAGGCATTACTTCTGACATCAATTGGATGATCTCGTCAAGTCCATCTTGTGCAACATTATAATCACTTTTTATACTCAACAACCTTGCAGCAATTGAAATTGGAGAATGATCTATACATCCAGGCCACACGTCTTGGTTAAACTCATTCAAAAGGTCAAAAAAAATTTGAGTTTCAAGATTAGGTTGTTCCACAAAATCATTTGGTATTTCACCCCCTACCTCTTGCCTAGCAGCGTCAAAATACATTTCAGCATATCTTTGCAATGGGTCATTTTGTGTACCACTACTTGATTCGCCAGGGAATGTTACAGAGGGTTGGATCTCACCATGATCAGTCCAATACCAATAATTTGGTTTAAAACCATTCGTTAATAAATGTACTGCGACATCATCCAATGTTAACAGAAGACATTTTCTCTCACACTTCTTACAAGGACACCAAATTTTGCCATATTTAATATAATCCGGACAACTCTTACTGAGTTCTATAAAGTTCATAACGCCCTCATAATAAGCTGGTAAAAGCCCTCCTCGACTAGGATAAGTCATTGTATACATCCACGTTCTGTGTTCCGGAATATCCATCTACACGCGCGTATTAATTTTATAAGTTTTAGTGTTTTTAATCATTTTATTAAAAAAATAATCATATAACCATTTTCTTTTCTTAATAACATGGTTAATTTAGAATTATGGTTCGATTCGTACAACCAACATCGAATACACATTTCATATTCAACAAATAATCGCGTCATTCCATGAACACAGCACGCATCGAGTATATACTGAAAATCAATACACATAAAAAGTCAAAATATATTATTTACATATATATATATATACATCGAATATGTACCATTCCCTTATTTCTCCATATCACACAAGCATAGAAAAACCAACAGCAAGCAATGGATAGGCTCCACCCCTTCCCTCAATTCCCGTTCTCCATCCCCACATCACGGACTAACCTACTATCTATAAACTATCTAATTATGTGCATATATACATATACATACTTTAAGGTTAGCCGTACTTACCTTTGTCTTCGCCTTAAATCCAAGATTCAATGGAATGAATTACCTACAACAAATACAAATTCAAACAATTATAAAAATATCAAACTCCCAACTTATAAATATCACCAAATAATCAAACACAATATAACATAACACATTTAAATTTAATTTTTGCCAAAACAATACACAAATCTGAAAACTTTCAAAAATTATTTGACAAAACGGCAGGCGTGGAGGGGGCAGGGGTGAGCTTTTGGGTGGGGGGGCTGGGGGAGTGGGGTTCAGGGAGGGGGAGGGTCGGGTAGGGGGAGAGGGGGACGGGGAGGAGGAGGGGCGGCCGGGGGAGGGCCTGAGAGGGGGAGGGGAGGGCGGGGGAAGGTTGGGGGAAGGGGGAAGTGCGGCGGCAGGCTGGGAGAGGGTGGGGACGACGGCGGCGAGGGGCTGGGGGAGGGAGGGCGACGGGTATGGGGGGTGGGGGAGGGAGAAGATGAAAAATAAGGGGGAAGGGAAATAGTTTTGAAGAAATAAATGTCATTTTTTCGGCGGAATTTCGGCAGAAATTCCGCCGAAAATAAAAAAGTTTATATATATATATATTTTTAATTTTCGGTGGAATTTCGGCAGAGATTCCGCCGAAAAATGATTTCTTTTAAAAAAAAATTTATTTATTTTCGGCGGCATTTCCGCCGAAATTCCGCCGATAAATAATTTCTTTTAAAAAAATTTATTTATTTTCTTTAAACATTTGTGACATTATAAATAAAATAATATATTAAATCTTGTATTATAACAAATTTGCTACCCGCTTATGTCTAAATATTTTTAACAAGTATTACAGACTTAGTAATTCAATATAACTCTATTTCCTTAATCATTATTTTTTAGTTTTATTGTTTTCTTCGTTCTATAAAATACGTAATTTTAACAATATTACTCATAATCGGCCGAAATGTACATACCTTATAATCTTTGGACAAAATTATAACTTTTAATATGTAAATTTATAAAATTGCAAATGCAATAACTTTTTAATTCATTACTCGTATGGATACTTTTAACAAACAATTCTATAATTACTGTTGTTAATCTAATCAACCAACTATTGTGCAATAACTAATTAATTTAAATTATATGATATGTATTATGGCCAGTAAGAACAGTTCATAATCTCTAAATATGTAAATGCTATTTCCTCGTTATACATTTCAGCCTTACTTATTCATTAAACAAAATATTATATGTCAAATTAAATTGTTACATCAATCCTAATGTACTCAGAACAACTAGCTTGTTCTAGTAACTCCTAATACATTTTGTATCACTATATTAATTTCTTTTAATAAGTCATTATAAGTAGACATATTTGTTATGTTAGATCATAATAGTTAATATAATACAAATATTTGATTTGTTATGAGACTTAGCGAAATAAAGGTTATATGAAGTCATAATAAACACAATCCTTGAAAAAAATGGCACATATAATAAACACAAACCTAAAATATATATAACAAAACGTGCACCAATATTTAAATTCAAAAAATAAAAAAAGGCAAACACGATTACAAATAACATAATACAATTTACAATTTCTTTTAAAAATTGACTTTTAAATAAAAGCTAGAATCAGTCATAATAAATACAATATTAAATTTGTATGGCAAATATAATAAACACACACTTAATTTGACACATTTATTGAAAACTATTTATAAAATATATATAATAAAACGTATTACGAAAAATAACTTCAAAAAAATAGGAACACAAACATGATCCGAAAAAAATCATAACAATTATACTAACTCTTAAAAGCAGAAAACAAAATTTAAAAATATTATAATTTATTTTTTATTTATTATTAAAATTTTCGGCGGAATTTCTGCCGAAATTCTTCTGAAAATATCAAAAAATATTTTTAAATTTTTTTTAAAAGCCGTCGAAAATCCGCCGAAAATCCAAATCCAACCACTAGAGTCTAATTTAAAAAAAGTAACAAAAAGAGTCAAGAAAAAACTTGCACATTTCTCCTAGCTAGTTATTAAAAATAAATACATATAATATACATAATAAATTTAATATACATATATATATATATATATATATATATATATAAATTTGGTATTTGGTTCAGTACAGTATACTGAACCTCGATACCAAAATCGAACCGAAATTTTGGTTCGATATTCAGCTTGTACCGAAATTTCAGTTTCACAACGGCTCAATCGGTTTACCAAATTGTACACACCCCTAATTGTTTCCTGTATCGATATTTACGATGGTAGGGAGAGATAATTGATATTTTTTTGTGGAAAAAATAATTAAAATTTCGTATCCAAAAAGTCCATTAAAATAATTTTCAACCAATAAAATTCATGCAACAAAGTTTCATATATACCAAAAACGTCCAAAAGTTAATTTTTTTTGACTAAATTAATCTTGACATTTTAAATTAATTAACTTAATAAAATATTTTTTCTTTTTTGTGTCCATGATAATTTTATAAACTAATTTTCTGAAAAAAGTATTTCTTTTTTTTTTCCGAAATCTAAGATAAATAAATTATGAAGAATGTTTTTTCAAAAAAAGAAAATTAGACATAGAAATTATACTTGAGGTAATTTTAACTTCCAAAACCAAGCCAACTAAATGATAAAATTAAAACTTTCATAAATTAATTTCGATACAAAAAAATAATGTGTAGGAAACTAAAGTTGGTTCAAAAATAAATATAAGAAGAATTACGTGAGAAATTTAAAGGCGATTTTGTCCAAATATAGAGCTACAGCGAATGATTAAGCTTTTTGGAATGAAAAATTGATAGAATGAATTTTTTGGATTGGAAATAATTTTTATGGATGCTTGGGTATAAAATTAATTTTAAGGGTCTTTTTAATAGTTTTTTTCCGGGTTAATTGTAATTTTGGTTCCATAGGTATTCCTTTATCTAATTTTGGTCTTATTTTTTTTTAATGTTCTCAATACTGGTCCCACATGTTTCAAATTTTTGCAATTTTGGGACTTTTCTGAAATTCCATCTAATCTTTAATGGCGACGGCACGCGCACCTCACGTGGGTTCACAATTCGTCCAATTTTGGTCCCATTTGTTTCAATTTTCTCAATTTTGGTCCCATACGTTTCAAAATTTTGCAATTTTGGGACTTTGCAAAAATTTAAAACGTATGGGATTTAATGACCACATGAGATGCACGTGCATTCGTCGTCAAAGATTAGACGAAATTCAAAAATGTCCCAAAATTGCAAAAAATAAAACATATGGGACCAAAATTGAGAAAATTGAAACATATGGGACCAAAGTGGAGAAATTGAAACGAATGGGATCAAAATTGGACAAAGCCATACTTACAGGACCAAAATGGCAATTAACCCTTTTTTTCCTTTTCTAAAATTAAGATTTACTTGATTTAGGATTCATCTAACGCCGATTAACCTTAGATGCACTTTCTTTCACTCTTTCTTTTCTTTTTGAGTACATATCATCAAATTACATCAATAACTCTTAGAATACAAATCAAATTATTATATCATATTTCAAACTAAATTATTTACAAATTATGAACAAACTATTACAATAGACTACTATTAAAATAGGGTAATGAACTACCATTAAGTTAAGAATAAAGACCACACATTAATCGATGAAAATTGAACTAAGACCTTTAGAGTCTTGGGGCCTCAGTTTTGCTAGTTGAACTAGGCCTTATTGACCTTTCACTCTTTCTTTTGAAATACGTACTTCTTGTCAATTAATATATTCTATTGCTTTTGACCTTAATATTTCCACATCTTCTTTTTATATTAAAGTTTTCAATTACCTCTTTCCCCCAAAAGCTTGATTCTTTGTGCAACGCACTGAGGCACTTAGTAATTTTAATCAGATTTGGACACTTAGCTACATTGACAATTAAAAGTGCCGAACCCTACTGTTGGCCTTACTTAAGAAATATTATTGTTGTAATCTAGTACCGACCTCTACTTAAGAAATATTATTTTCAACAACTTAAATTTAATCTTGAGTGTAAATACTAATTAATGTCTCTATAGTATCTACGATATGAAGTTAGGAAATTGCAAAATAAATGTCTCCCAAAATGTGTGCTATTATGCGGCTTGATTATCTAGAAATTAAATGAAAACTGAATAATTTTGTATGTTGCGTGAAAGTTAATTCTCTTTCCCTAAACAGCATCTAACTCGATGAAATTTATTGTGTGGGAGGGTGTTTGGTAAAGTTATAAGCTATTGAAAATAATTTATCCAATATTTCATTACTAAGAAGACACCACAAAATATTTAATAATTTTTTTAGAAAAATAGCTTTCAAACTCTTGAAAGTAAGATATTTAGGAACTAAAAAGATTTTTTAAGAAAAGTAAGTTGTTGCTAAATTATTTTGGATCTTTTAGTAATAAAATAACAAATCATTAAATAAAATAGAATTTTATGTTGAAAAATTTATATAAAAAATAAATTTCATAAATTCAATCAATTTGTTTGAATATTAATGTAATAATATTAATTTATATGAAATATTAGAAAAATATTAATGTAATCAAAAAAGTTAATTTAATTTAAATTAAATTTTATGTCTTTAGCTTATTATAAATTTCATAAATGTATAAAAAAATATAAAGATAGTATGAAAAATAATAGTAGTTAAAAATATACATGCTTATAGAAATTAAATAAAAGAATTAAAGGATTTTTACAAATATTGTCCTCTAAGTATGCGGTGTTTGAGTTATTATCCTTTATGTTTAAGTTTTTCAATTTTCGTTTATTATCTTTCCAAATTTTCAAATTTAATTCGATTTTGGACTACTTTAACAACTAGAGCTGACGTGGCATGAAAAATTGTGACTTTTCTAATTTTCCTGCCAAATTTGCTGATGTGGCGATGATATTGGCTGTGAAATGTGCATTTGAATCTTACTTGGAGATGAATTGGCATTTTAGAAAAAAAAAATTAAACAAAAAGCCAGGCGCATCACATTTGTTATTTATATATTTTACTATATATATTTAAAAATATTTAATTTATATAAATATCATAAATTTAGAATTTAAATTATATTATTTTTATGTAAAAATATTATATAAATTCAATTAATTTAAATAAACACAAAATTTAATAAAATTTCATATTAAATAATAAAAAAATAAAAAAATAAATTAATATATTAAAATAAAAAATACGAAATTTAAATTTTGCATTGGTTAATTAATAAAAATAAAAAGAAGAATAGTACATTGTCTTCTTCACCCACCCACCCCACTCCTAAACCATCGCCTGCCCCTATTCCCCCACCCCAGCCACCGCCCACCCCCGTTTCCTCAAATCTCCCATGTCGCCCCCACCTCCAATTTTCTCCAAGCCATTCCCTTTTCCCCCATCCCATCCCACTCACTCCCTTCTCCCCAAAATTTTCTTCAATCCATCTCCCACCCCCTCCTGTGTGTGTGTGAATATATATATATATATATATATATATGTGTGTGTGTGTGTGTATGTGTGTGTGTGTGTGTGAATATATACACACATATGTATATGTATATTTGTGTGTCTATATGATGTGCTTTGCATTGCCACGTCTCATTTTTTAATTTTTATTAAAAATTTCAATTAAAACACATGGCTTCCACGTTGGCGAAAAGGAGAGAAAATTAGGAAAAATCCTAATTGTTCATGCTACATCAGCTCCAGCTATTAAAGTTGTCCAAAATTGGACTAAAATTAAAAATTTAAACATAAAGAATAAAAATTCAAACACCCCCATACTTTGAGGGGACGACTTTTGTAAAAATTTCAAAAATTAATTCATGTTATTAAACTTTAACAATTTAATTAAATTATATTTTATTTTTATTTTGCATACGCATCTAGTATACTCGATATGCAAGTTAATATATTACGTGACAGGTCTTTGACTTTTTCTTCATGTGTTTTTAATTGTGGAATTCCAAAGATATATTTAATAAATAACTACTTTCCTTTCTTCTCTCTCATATATCCCTCTTCTCCCCTAACATGTACTTTTTTTATTGTTTTATTTTTCTTTCTATTCTTCTCTCCGTTCTCTAATATTCCTCTTTTTCAAATTTTTCTTTTACTTTATAACTATATTTATTTTTTTATTATAAATTTAATACATATATAAAAAAATTCAAAGATATAGTATAAATAATAAAAGAAGTTTAAAAGATATATATAATTGTATAGAAAAGTTAATATAAAAATAATGTTTTAATATTAGCATTTAATTATTTAGTTAAATTATATTTTATTTTATTTTAATTTAATTTGCACAAGTATCAAATGTGCAGTGTGGCCGATATTCTAATTATTATTGTTTGGCTTGGCTTTGCTTTGCTTTAATTGGTTTAGAGATAGAAATATTAGTTCCCATGGCATCTCCACATGCTATCGTCAAATCAGATTCTCTGCGATAAAATGGTGATACATCTTCTTCTCTATTTATCAATATACGCTACGTGTATTGATAAGTAGTTGAGATGAGGAAACAAAGAAAAACTTATGGTATGGGAAAATTTTGAAAATTCTCTTTTCTTACCTTGACCGCTAACCAACACACCTGACATATATTGATGAATAGAAGAGAATATATATCACCATTTTATAATAGAGGATCCGGACTGTGCTATCGTAGAGTAGAAGATCATGTAGTAGTTATAGCAAGCGCATTTCTAGAAATTAAACGAATCCATTAAGAGAAAATTACGTTTACCTCTCCTGAGGTATGCCTTATTTACAAAAAACACCCCGCCGTTTGAAAAATTACAATTGCCCCCCTGAATTAAAGGGGTAATTACAATTCACGCCAAAAAATCACTGAACTTCCAAAAATACCCTTCAATGAAATTTGACTATATTGTAATGACTATTTTGCCCTTGTGAGGGTTTTTTGTTCTCTTATATATATATTTAAATATTTTTTTAAAAATTAAATCTTGTAATCCTATATATTTTATTTTTATAAATATAAAAAATTACAATATATATTATATATATAATTAAAAAAATTCTTAATTTCTTTTTTATTTTTCCACTCTTTCCTTTCTTTTCTTTCTCCTTTTTCCTTCTTCTCCACCTCCGCCGCCGCCGCTCGCCGCCGCCCGCAGCTGCCGCTCACCTCCAGCCCAGAAATCGTTGGGGGAGCGGGTGGGGGGAAATGATGGGGGGAGAGAGAGAGAGGGAGGGGGAGAGAGAGAGGGATCAAGAGGGATGGGGGGCGAGAGAGAAAGAGGGAGGGCCTCCGCCCATCGCCGCCGCCGCTCGTCCGCTGTCACCTCCAGATCTGCAATCGTTGGGGGAGGGCGAGGGCCGGGGAGAGAAAGAGAGAGAGAGAGAGAGAGAGAGAGAGATCGAGAGGGACGGCCTCCCCCCCCCCCCCCCCCGCCGCAGCTCGTCCGCCATCGCCCGCCGTCCGCCGTCTCCCGTCTCCTCTAGCCCTGCAACCGTTGGGGGAGGAGGAGGAGGAGGGGGAGGGGGAGGGCCGGGGGTAGGGAGGGATGGGGGGAGGGGGGGGGAGAGAGAGAGAGAGAGAGAGAGACGGGGGGGGAGAGAGAGATCGAGAGGGAGGCCGCCGCCACTCGTCCGCCGTTGCCCGCCATCCGCCGTCGCTGCAACCGTTGGGGGAGGGGCAGGGGCAGGGGGAGCCGTGGGGGGGAGAGAGAGAGAGAGAGAGAGAGAAAACCAATTCAATTTTTTTTTATAGGCTAATAAAGATAAAGAGAAAACATAAAATTAAAGAAAAAAGTGACAAAAAAGAAAAAAAAAAAAGATGAAGAAAGGGTATTTTGGGGTTTTCATTTTATTTATTTATTTATTTTTTTTTGCTTAAATTATTTGAGGGTATTTTTGGAAGTTCAGTGGTTTTTTGGTGTGAATTGTAATTACCCCTTTAATTCAGGGGGGCAATTGTAATTTTCCAAACGTCGGGGTGTTTTTTGTAAATAAGGCATACCTCAGGGGAGGTAAACGTAATTCGCCCAATCCATTAATGTCATAAATTAATTAAAAAACAAAACTTCCAGTTTGGATATTCTGTTATATAATTGTACTATATCTTTTTCTCTACTGATCAATACACGCCACATGTATTGTGAACGGTTTAAATAAGGAAAGAAAATCTTGAATTTTTTTTTTTCTGTATATCAGTTTTTCTCTTTTCTTATCTTAGTCGTTCAATAATACACGTGGCGTGCATTGATAAGTGGAAGAGAAGATATAGTATGATTATATAGTAGAACTAATACTTTTTTAGGTGGTATTTCGTATGTAATAGGCCGGGGGTAAACGGAAAAAAAGGAAGCTTATCATTTCTCCCTGTATAAGTTGGGACATAAGGATGAGGGTATACTATGACCTTGATCAGGGCAAAAATTTATCAACTTACAATGGAAGAAGTTGAGTTGTTATCAATTTTGGCTGCTGTTTTATTTATGTTTTGTGCATGGTATTTCATTTGGGGGCTGAACTCAAGTGGCAAAAAGAACTGCCCACCCTCACCACCAAGACTTCCCATCATAGGAAACCTTCATCAACTCGGCGAGTTGCCTCACCGGTCACTGTGGGATTTATCCAAGAAGCATGGCCCGCTCATGCTTCTTCAATTCGGCTCAAAACCAACGGTTGTAGTTTCTTCAGCAGATGCCGCGAGGGAGATCCTGAAAACTCATGACCTCTCCTTTGCAAGCAGGCCTGTACTAAATGACTTCAAGAAAGTTTTCTACGACGCAAATGACCTGATTACTTTGGAATATGGAGAACAATGGAGGAAGTTGAGAAGCATATTTGTCCACGAGCTGTTGGGAAACACAAGGCTGACATCTTTTAGTTCCATCATGGAGGAAGAAATAGCTCTCATGGTGGAAAAGATTGAACAGTGTTGCACAGCCTCATCGTCTGTCAACTTGACCTACATGTTTATCACCTTGGCGAATGATTTGATTTGTCGCACGGCTTCTGGGAAGAAGCACAGCGAAACCGAGTATGGGAAAGATGTTGTGGAGGCAATAGATGAAGGTGTGGGACTGTTGGTGAATTTTAGGTTGGGTGAATTCATTCCACGCCTCGGTTGGATTGACTGGTTGAAAGGTTTTAATGCT